>CM076579.1:137852868-138445528 GCA_034641835.2 Pinus albicaulis
AGTCTCCTTGATCATCCAACCCAGAATGTGTCACAACAATCCTCAAATCAGCTGCCGAGTCAACCCAAGTCAACTCCAGAAAATTCAACACTATCCAGAAAAGTCAACGCAGGGCAGCAAGCTAAAAGTCAATGCAGCAATAAGTTCGGTCAACCTTTTGACCTCGATCTCTGTGCCAATGTGTACGGCCTCTTAAAATCGAACTCTCCAACAATTTTCAGCCCTTTCGGACCATGCGTTGACCAAAGTCAACGCTGGTCAAACTACCTTGAAAACCCTAGCTGCAGAATTTTCGTCCTTCTTCTTGGCCGTATAGATTCGTCCTTCTTCTTCACATGTGTGGGCTGAACTTGTCCTCCAAGGAGCTCGTACTAAATCAGATGAGAGAAGAAGATGTGTGTTGAGTTGTTGTGAAATGCTCTCCAACTTTACCTGTATTTATATCCATCATTGGGGTGTGTGACACATCTGTTGGGGGTGTAAAACCTTAAGGCCGACCTGCACATATAATTTATTATAAAAAATAAATTCAAAATCAATTTTCTGCTCATCGGATTAAGATATATTTTATATGGATTTTACACCTCTCCGAAAGAGGAATCCAACAAAAATACTAGCCACTTAATCTGAGCATCACAACATGGAGTTTGGACCTAGTTGTCCAAATTTAACACATACAAATGTATTTTGTTCTAAATGTAAAGTTGCAATGCGTACCCTTTGTGTGTTTTTCACGTATGGAGATCAAAATATTGCTCCATCTATAGTATCCATGTTACAGGATCCTTTCCATCAAACATCCTCATATCCATCTTTGGAATATGGTGGTTCTTCCCGCCAACATTAGAGTTTATGAAATCACGATTAACATTTATTTTTTTCTCATCATGAGGTTCTTCTACTATCTTTTCACCATTAGGAAACATTTCTTGTATCAACTTTGTCAAACCTTCCAAGGAAACCTTCATGTTTTCCATTTTCTCATCGATCTTAGCTTCCATGTCATCCATCTTAGATTCCATGCCAGCCTCCATGCCATCAATCTTAGATTCCATGCCATCTATCTTAGATTCCATGCCTTTCTTCAAACCATCCATCTTAGTTTCCACGTCTTTCTTCAAAACTTCCATGTTATATTTTGTTGCTCTTTGCGAGGGCAAAATTTGTTGCACTTGTTCTTGTAATTTTGATATGTCATGTTGCCATTCTTTGTCTTCATGAGTCATAGTAGAGATTTCCAAAGGCTTAATGGGTGTTGAATTCTTTTTAGGGGCCATTTTATAATCCAATACTGATATCTATTCTACAATATGCCCTTGCAATCAATTCAACTTGATTCTTCAAACAAGACTTACGCAATTCGGCAAAAAAAATACACACCTTTTACTTGTTTTTTAGGAGCTCGATATTGAAATTGTATTATCTTTGTGATTGCGACTCTTCAATATCTGAAATTCAGCACTGAAGTAGCCCTCTGAATTCTCTTTTGAATGCCATAGTTCTGACTTGATTTGGATTCTCCAACACAAAGTTATGTCCAATCTCCCACAATGACCTAATTATGGACTGGTTCAGTATAGCGAACTTGTACGACTTTCCACGTGTCACTGTTTTGTCCTTCATCTCTGAAATTGATAGCCAAGAAACTATAGTCCGTGTACTTGCGACCAATTTTTACGACACTCCAATCCGATGCTCAGAGAGAGAGTTATTGAAATTTTCCCACGATGACTTGTTTAGGATCCTGAAAAAGACCTAAATTCCACATATCATATCTCCGAAAATGTTACGAACCAAGCTCTAAAATTTTTAGATACTCTTCCTCAGGATTTCGGCTTCGTACCCTAAAAATTTCAGCTTCTGAAACTTCGTAGAAAAAAAGTTATAGCGAAAATTCCACGATGACCTGTTTGGAGCAGCGAAACCCTAGAATCCAAAGCTCTGATACCAAATGTTGTGTAACCAGCTCAAAAAAGAGAAGAAAAGAGATATCAACGCCTTAGAAATGAGCCACTTCGAGGGGGCAACCTCCAATACATTACATAAATGAACAATTCTTGGATGATACAATTTACAAAACCTCCTTTCTCTATATAGGAGTCCATGGGGCCATAATGTAATCCTAGTGGGCCACAATGTAATCCTAGCCGACCTAACAATAATAATTTAAGGGCACAATAATAACAAAATGGGGGTTACAAGGGTACAATAATAACAATAAGGGGTTTACACTAACAATAATAAGGGACTATACTAGTGATATAGGGACCTAACAGTCACTTGGAGAAACTGTGTTATTCTATAAGGGCAGTGTTGAGGGAGATTCTTGTGCTCATCAGGAGGAGTGCTTTTGAGTGGAAGGGGATCAGCCCCTTTTCCTTGAAGGTATTATCAGAGGAGGGCATCATCATATCAGATCAGCCACAGCCTCATATTCATTTGGTTCCAGCTGCAGTGACAATTTGTTTGTCACTTTTGTATTTTATCCGGCATTTCTAGCAATCTCCCTGAGATTGGCTAGAAATCCCATATTGAGCCCATTTTCCTTTCTTGGGCCATTTTATTTGTATTCCTTCAGCTACATCTGATTTTATACATTCAGCAGTTGCATCTCACATAGATAAAACACAGTTATGTTCTTCCGGCATTCTGTGTAGCTGCAGCTACTCCGACATTACATTGTCTATTCATTGGAGATTGGTTCTAATGCTTGAGGACTTTGTTCCTCATGTTATTTCTGTATAATATTGCTGATATAATAATAAGATGATGGCTGTAGTATTTACCTTCTCATTATGCATTCAGTTGTGCAGAGTTCTAGATTTATGTTTTCAGTATTGTTGTAGCTCTTTCATTGAGCATTGTTGTAGAGACCTAGATTGGGGAGATCTGAATAACCCATCTAGTGTTATTTATTTAAGCTCATTTTCTGCAAGGGAGTTGTATATGAGTTATTATAGGGCATCCCAGTCGTGGTTTGTCTTATTTATGCAGCAGCCTCCTTATACAGCGTCCTCAAGGACCCTGTAGCAGGATTTCCCGAGGTGGAATATTGCATATCCATCGGCAGAGTCTGTGAAGGGGAAACTAGCCTCAGGATCTCTCTCTTCTCTGAAGGAGACATATCTTGTAAATGCCCCAACAATCAATCTCTGAAATGGACTTGCAGTGTCTCACTTAAGAAGGAAAAATGGAACATCTTATGATGTTCCCGATGGAGCAGAAAATCCCTCATTTGGGACATTACAGTGGTATCAGAGCATGATCTTGGCTCAGCCTGTGCCCAAGATCCAAGGCTATTAGAAGAGGAGCTTCTCTCCAAGGAGATGAGATTTACAAAGGAGACAAGGGAGAGGAATGAAGGAAGAGAAGGTTTCCCTTCTTCTTTTCCAGACCATTGAGAAGATCATTGAAAATATTGATGAAAGGAAAAGCGGAAGATTTTCTGAGAGGGTTTGTTGATGAGACAAATCCTAGCTACTTCATATGAAGGGTGTGGGCATTCAGGCACACATGTAGATCCACAGCGCAGTCCCTTGCTCATTTGCATTGCAAGGGAATAGAGGAAGAAATGAGGCCATGGGAGGAGCAGCGCTGCAACTCAAGGTATGGTTCATGATTGTTGGTTCGAGGGTTTCATTTTCATTAACATGAAAATGAAAAAACTTGTGATGCATTCACTAAGGGTTTGGTGGAGAAACTTGCTGAAACTCATTGTGTCATAAACACAAACACTTTTCATACATTGGAAGGAACCAACAGTGCTGTCACACTATGAGGAGATCCATCACCACATGGAGGTGAAAGGGGAGCTATCGCTTCTACTAGAGGAGCCCTTGTGTCTTTGCAAGGAGTTCCAAATATTTTTCATGTGGGTACCAAGACACAATTTCGGAGTCATATGTAGCATTGGTTGGGGATTGTGAGATGGAGAAGAAGAGCAGAGGATCAGCATGGAGGGATGAAGAGCATTCTCCCTTATCTATTCCAGAAATTTTCTGCACAAAGAAAAGAGATTGCACTGCGCAGAGGAGAGAGGGACAAATCAGTCCACTCATACATGCAGTCTATTTTCAGATCTTGATGTCTCACATTTTGGTGGTTTTCCACTTGGAAGGCCACATGATCTAGTGATGATGAGAGGCATCATGTTTTTGGGTTCACCACTCATTGGATTCCGGAGGGGTGAAGATATTAGAGGAGTCCAGCACAGCGCAGTGAGTTTTGGGAATGAGCACAAGGAGGAGGGGTACACTCTCATTTTCAGTACCACCCATTCTCATCAGTTTGACTGCGCATATAGAGTTGCTGCATGGATAGAGGATAGCATCTTTATGATGTAGGATAGCTACTCCATGGATTTGGTGAAAAGGGATTACTTCCTTTGGGGGAGAACTCTTTCATGCATTGGAGTAGATGGAGGCCACTCATGCTTACATTGCCCAGGATCGGGAGATTCTTTGGAGGTGATAGTCTCTCATGGGAGGCTCATTTTCAAAGATCCTTATTTCTATTTGAGCATGAGCAGCTGCAAGATGGCATGGCAGCAACCTTGGAGGATGACTTTGACATGAGGGGATGTCAAGGTAGCAGGCAGCAGCGTGATGGAGCACCATATTGCAGAACACCAGCGCTGTCTATATGGAGGATTGATTCTGGATGGAGGGCTCAACCTTGGTTGAGTATTTCCCTAGGATCTTGGTGCATGCATGAATTTTGATGGCCTTGATGGAGATGGAAAACAATCAGTGGATGACATGATCAGCTATCATCATGGCAGACTCTTCTTGGCTAGAGTTTCTAGTCTCAAGGAGAAATTATTTGCATGCAACACATGAGGACTTCCTAGCTATGCACTTGGATGCATACTTTGATTAGCTAGAGGAGTTCACTTGGAGGGAATTCTTCATGGCACCTATCAACATTGGGAGATGCATAGCCTGCTTGTTTATGGTGGAGAGAACCTCACAGCCACTTCCCTACTCATTGGACGTAGAGGGAAATTTTCAGTTGGGCCATTTCAGCTCAAGAGCTCAAGCACAAATTGGAGAAGGTATAATCTCATATTTTATTTTGTACTCTCCTTCCTTGTTTGAGTAGCATGATGAGTCAAGAAGAGTTGATTCCTTCTTGCATGATGTACAAGGATGTGTTTGTAAACTTTTGTAGCAAAAGGATGGGCCAATCTTATGGTGGGTTGTGGAGGAGGCCACATACTTCTTGGTGTGCACCATTGGCACCAGTTTATGTTTTCATGTTACTATCTTTGGAGATGTGTGTGGCAGCAAACAAGTGGCTGGGAAGAGCACTTGTTATTTATATTCTTGATGCAGGCAAGAGGCTCACTACGTTGGCCCCATGAGAGGAGCAGTGACCCACTCTCTAGTTGTCTTATGGCAGCTTGTTTACATTGTATCATGCTACCTTGTATTGTTGATGCTTATTTATTCACAGGGAGCACCATTTGGAGAGTGATTTATATGTTGGGACAACCCATTGGGAGCACTATTCTCCCCATTATACATGTTCTATATTGCAGGAGACACCATTGGGAAAACCATGATTGCCATACTATTACTTTTCTCTTCTTCTGGGGAAAACCACTTGGAGAATTTAGAGAGGCATTTCATGGATGAATATTTTTATGGGGTAGCTTGGGCCACTCTTGGAGGCCATACCATTTCAGCACAAGGATAGAGGCAGCCCCATATGTTCTACAGAGGGAGAGAAGAGCTTATTGGGATGAAGCAGCAAAACTCTCCATTCAGCCCCATTACATTGCAGAATCGGGGACAAGATTTCCATTTGATGATAGCATGGATGAGGAGATCACTAATGGGATTATATTTTCCCATGCATTTCATCACTCCTACCTTGAGGAGGCCATGGTTCAGCAGGGGGATTTCCACCTTCACCTTCTATCTTTCCGTAAGGTGCACCATTCTGATTTGCATACTTGGGAGGAGGCATTGGAGGACAATTTTATTGCAGTATATCTTGAGCAGCGGTGGAGATTGTTGATGAGGAGGCCACAAGAGAAGAAGGGGGAGAAGTTTTGTTCTCTCTATACAGTTGCTTGAGGACAAGCAACACGTGGGAGGGGAGAACTGTAATGTTCCCAATTTTAGCCTCAAGCTAAAATGGAACATTATAGTGGCATATTTTATTTTTTATTAATAAAATGGGTAAGGAGATCCCTTAACCCCTTGGTGATAGAGAAATAACACTCCTAATATGAAAAGGAGGATAAATAAGCAGCTAAAATAAACACCTAATGGTGTGAACATGATGAGGATCACCTTGAGTTGGCCATTTTGACCAAGTCAACAGCGCTGCCTTAGAGGGTTAGCTTGCTTGAGAAGATAACGCAGCTTTTGGAGGGAAAGAATTCAAAAGTGAATGGAAACCCTAATTGTGGGGCCTATGGTGAAAGTGAGTTCATTTGCTTTATAAGAACGAAGGAGTAGCTCATTTGATTCATTCTTTGATTCATAAATTTTGTAGTGAGGTCAAGGACTTGCACATCCGGGCTGTTTAGCAGGATTGCAGTGCTCTTGAGCACTGAGGATGCTCCCGAGAGGGGATCTCCTACCTCTTCCTCATGGGAGTAGAGGATTTGAGCTGCATTTCCTCATTCCAGAATTTGGCCAAGCTCACTCCTTCAGTTGCAGTTTTTTCCTGTAACAAGTTGGTGCTGTGTAGTTGGGGTAGCAGCAGAGGAACTCACAGAGTTCTTCCCTACTTGCATTTTCAGAGGAGGATGTATTTCTTCTTTGGAGGAGCTATAGAGAGAGCTCTTGGACTTCATTTAAGATCTGTGGCATCAAGTCACTCATTCACCATCTCCCACTGTGCAATCACTTGGAGAAACTGCGTTATTCTATAAGGGCAGTGTTGAGGGAGATTCTTGTGCTCATCAGGAGGAGTTCTTTTGAGTGGAAGGGGATCAGGCCCTTTTCCTTTAAGGTATTATTAGAGGAGGGCATCATCATATCAGATCAGCCACAACCTCATATTCATTTGGTTCCAGCTGCAGTGACAATTGGTTTGTCACTTTTGTATTTTATCCGGCATTTCTAACAATCTCCCTGAGATTGGCTAGAAATCCCATATTGAGCCCATTTTCCTTTCTTGGGCCATTTTCTTTGTATTCCTTCAGCTACATCTGATTTTATACATTCAGCAGCTGCTTCTCACATAGAGACTGCACAATTATGTTCTTCCGGCATTCTGTGTAGCTGCAGCTACTCCGGCATTACATTGTCTATTCATTGGAGATTGGTTCTAATGCTTGAGGACTTTGTTCCTCATGTTATTTCTGTATAATATTGCTGATATAATAATAAGATTATGGATGTAGTATTTACCCTCTCATGCTTTCAGTTGTGCAGAGTTCCAAATTTATATTTTCAGTATAGTTGTAGCTCTTTCATTGAGCATTGTTGTAGAGACCTAGATTGGGGAGATCTGAATAACGCATCTAGTGTTATTTCTTTAAGCTCATTTTCTGCAAGGGAGTTGTATATGAGTTATTCTAGGGCATCCCAGTGGTGGTTTGTCTTATTTATGCAGCAGCTTCCTTATACAGCATCCTCAAGAACCCTGTAGCAAGATTTCCTGAGGTGGAATATTGCATATCCATCGGCAGAGTCTGTCAAGGGCCAGCTAGCCTCAGGATCTCTCCCTTCTTTGAAGGATACATATCCTATAAATTCCCCAACAGTCAATCTCTGAAATGGACTTGCAGTGTCTCACTTAAGAAGGAAAAATGGAACATCTTAAGATGTTCCCGATGGAGCAGAAAATCCCTCATTTGGGACATTACATTTTCCCTTCCCCTTCTTTTTCTCCACCTGCTTTCCCTTGCTTGGTGTGGACACAACCTCCTCCACTTCGAGGGTGACTTCTAGTACTTCCTCAGATTCTTTCTCCGTCGAGGCCACAGCCTGGGAAGATTCAGCGGGATTAGTCGCAATCATTATTGTGCGGAAAATGAACTCAGGGTTGCTACTATCATAGGGGGTAGCACGCTCAGACATGAATAAGGGAAAATAGTTACCAGAAATTGCAAGGCTCAAGTTGTTCAGAATGCATGAAACCCTCTTCTGAGCCCCCCTCCTGATTTTATAGCCCTGGGTGGTGACCAACGATTGGGTGAAGTTTATCTGAAACTTACCATCATGTAAACGGTAAAAAAATTTCAGAAATTGCCTCACTAATTTCCGGCCACCTGCTCCTTCCAATGGTAAAATTTTCTTTTTACCCATTTTTACTGTTCCAACTACTAGTTTTTGCAGTTGTATATTACCCCTATGCTGCCAGTGCACCTCCTGCATTCCCAGCGTACCCCTGTGCTCCCAGTGCACCTCTCTAGGCCTCTAGACCTGCGATCGATACCTGCGCAGACCACGGTTCGACCTCATTTGTCCCCCTGCCTGCGCGTATTCCACCCCATACAACTACTCCGACCATATAGCCATTTGATCAAGTATGGTTTGAGTCGGCTGCCATTGACATATCCTAGTACCATATCACCACTCAGTGTGACTAACTAGATAGCTCCTCCATCAGTAATTTCTTTTACCATATAGGGACCTAGCCAGTGTTGACAGTGCTGAAAAGTGTAACTAGGATCGGTCTTCATATTGACTGTTTAACTATGAATTTATGAAAATAAGAAAACAAAAGATAATATATATATATATATATATATATATATATATATATATATATATATATATATATATATATATATATATATATTTGATATGGTTGGCTCATGGGTTTCATGAGCAAGGTCTAGGACAAAGGACTTCTTCTTGATGTCCTCTAGGTTTTTTTTTTTATGGTCATAAATGTCCTATTTAAGAAGTCATGTATGAAGTGTCTAAGTATGCTCCAAACCATGTCACATAAGCCTTGAAAGTCTAACGTTAAACCCTTCAAATTATCATCATATAAGTAGCATATAAAGTCGGCCTATATTCAGTGGAGAAGTCGGCCTACAAGGTGGTGTAGGGTCGGCCTAAAGGCATGTCAAAGAACATTATATATACCCTAAACCTGCAAGGTATTTGACACATGAAAAATGCGGATCTCTCTGTAATTTCCACAGTAAAAGAAAGTGTGGATTCTCTGCAATGTTACAGTGGTCCAAAAGTGTGGATTCTCTATGATGTCACAATGGTCCAAAAGTGCATATGCTCTGCGGTTTTACAGTGGTCAAAAAGTGCGGATTAGTAAGCAACAGTTGTGGTCAAGTCCGCAGTAAAGAGTGGTCAAAACTATGGTGAATATATTGATATACACCTGCACTAAAAGTGGAATGAAGTTTGTAATCTATGCACAGCAAGGACTAGGACTAGTCCGAAGTATGGAAACAGTCAGATAGTATTCTGTAATGTAATAAGACTAAGATTGATGTGTATTCTATGAGGCAAGGGCTATAATAAGTAAAATCTGAATTGCAATGTGAGAAAGGATTCCTACTCTACAGTGTGAATTACTCCTCAAGTGAAGAAGATTCAGGGTTATGAAAAGTGGAAAAGACATTACTATGCAAGGTACATAGACTTTCTAGAGTAGTAAGAAAGATTCGAGAAAGATAGACCTAGGGACCGAGCTCTCTAGTGGTGGTGCAGAACAGTGCAGGTTGGTGCAGAAAAGAACAATCAGTTTGAAGGGAAAGAAAGAAGCAGTGACAAGGTCTTGGAGCATTCATAGGTCAAGGGTCTAAGTCTTGGTCATGGTACTTGTCATCTGAAAATCTATAAGAAGAATTTCTTATGGGTTTTCCTCTCCAAGAGGGAGAGGTTTTGCCATGGCTCAAGGAGCCTAACTTTTTGTCTTTTGTATTTTGGTAATTGACTTGATGAAAGACTAAATAAGCTAATGAAGAGAAGACATAAGTAACTCAAGTAAGCACACAAGTAATTATCAAGAAGAGAATTTGAATTAATCACCAACCCTCTAAATTCTCAATATGGTATCGGAGCTAAGGTGTTGAACTCAAGGGCTACTTGACAAAAAGACACTCCAGGAAGCAAAAATCAAAGTTTGGGTGAAAAGACAAATAAAATTGCAAGAAAGACTCTCAAGCTATTTCAAGGATCAACTCATTCAAGAAAATAATCTTTGTCATCAAAGATTTACATTCAAGACATTGTTAGAAGAGGATATCATCTTTTAAATATATCCTTTATTATCAAAGATCCAAGAACACCTACATTGAATATTTCTATCTTAGAAGAAGCTCCTAACTTCATCTTCATCATCATCAAGGAAGCTGCAAGCCACTCTACTCAAGTAAGTATCTATGACCATCCTTAAAAGTTGTCAAGATGACTTATTATAAAGAGAGCAAAAAGCAGGTTGGGTCAGATTTGAATTTAATTGAAGACGAATTTATGGACTACATCGAAGGATCGACAATTCAACCACCAAAAGAATATGATCCAACTCATGCCAAGTACATGAAGGTCGAAATTAGAGCCCAGAGGATTCTCATAGAATCCATTAAGGACTCACTCATTCCGTGTATATTGAAACTAAATTCTGCTAAAGAAATATATGAGAATTTAGCCACCAAAAGAAGATGCTCCAGCTCATGCCAAGTACATGAAGGGAGAAATCAGAGCCCAGAGGATTGTCATAGAATCCATTAAGGACTCACTCATTCCCTATATATCAAAACTAAAGTTTGCTAAATAAATATATGAGAAACTAGTGGAGCTATTCTCTGTGATTAATGCAAGAGAAGCAATCTCTCTGAGACTAGAACTATATAAAATGAAATTGTCAATAGAAGAAGGAATCACTTCATACTTTATGAGGATTTCTGAAATAAGAGATCAACTACGGGAGAAGTAGTGTCTGACACTAAGATGACTACAATCGTGTTGAATGCTCTACCAAAAGAATGGGGAAACTTCACTTAAAGTTTATACTGGAAGAAAGAAGCCATACCAGTCCATGATTTATGGTCTGTATGTAAAATAGAGGAAAAAATATTGAAAGCCAAAGCTGATACACGATCAAGTGAAGGGAATTAAGCCTTTACAACCATATCCAGGAAGAAAGGTTTGGAAAATTTGGTCCTTAGAATAAAATAAGAAATATGGAAAAGAATGATGCTTTGGATGTAAAGAACTTGGGCATTATAAAACAGATTTTCCTAAATCTGAAAAGGACAAAAGAAAAAGGGAAGAAGCCCATGTCTTAGATATTAGGGAAGAACCTGAAGAAAAGAAAACTAAGAAAGAAGAAGCAAAATATCTCTATTATCATTGAGATCATATTCATCTTTAAGTGATTTCCGTTGGTTGTATAATAGTAGGATAGGAAGAAATGTATATTGATGGCACCTTGATAAAAGCATTGTAGGAGCTCTTGGTGAAATAGCTCATTGAAAACCTCACTAATAACATTACTAATGGAAGGCAGTCATCAAGATCAAGGGTCATCATGGAAACTGGTGCTGACATTTTATAATTGAGTTCTCTATGAATTCACTTATTAGAAATAAAGAAGAATGGTTTCATCAAGAACTTTGTGCTACAAAATTCTGGGATGTGATGACATATTTATGGAGCAGGTCAAGGGAATGAATATCTTCATTCTAGAAAAAATACTATAGAATGACTCAAGGGAAAATGGTATGAGGTATATATATAAATTTATATGCTGACACTGGATGTTGTGACTTATATATTTAGAAGTATGATCTATGGAAGAGGATCTCTCATAGTGTACTGACAGATGAAATCAACATAATATATCCTCATACGGAATATGAGGTTGTTTTATATGAACAAGGAACTGGAAATTGTAAGTTCCTGGGAATGAAAATGTGCAGAAAGGAAGAGATCATGAAGTGCAACCATGTCAAGAGGAAGTTATCATTCTGAATCCAAGAATATGTCACTAAAATATCTCCTGGGAGGATATGTAGACTTTGATAGAAGTTTGGTAAAGAAGAAGACCCTTGACAAAACATATCATTAGGAGATGTGTCAATCTTAATAAAGGATGTCGATGCCTACAGGAAGGTGTCATGGTGAAATATCATCACTGAGGTAATTTTTTTTTTTAATTTCATACGTATATGTTTATATGGATGAATTTGTGCAAGGTTTCTAATCATGAGAAAGGATGTTAGATCCTTGGAGATGATTCAAAATAAAGCAGCATGGCATAAAAGGTGGACAAGATAAGAAATATAGATGAATCACTTTCCAGTAGATGACATGACTCATGAATTAAAGTGATGGATGACCTGTGCCCTATAGAGCTAAAAATTGAAGGTTCCTCAATATCAAAATCCATGACATCGAGGGGAGAAATTCTTCATGAGCAACTAGGTGTCTCACCATTGCTGTTGTAGGTCCCTGATTGAGAGGGAGCCTGGTGATCAGTTTCTTACTTGGAAGAAACTGGGTAATTCCTAAGAATGAGCTTAGGTACATTCCTTATACAATAATGAGTACATTCCCTTGTGGAATAAGTCCTCCCTGGCTAAGAGGGAGAGATAGAAACATCATTTTGGTCTTCACTTGGGAAGACAGAATGGAGGATTGGGTAATCATTTGGCATTCAATACTCTTTGAGAATGTGTTAGGGCATTCAAGATAAGAGTAGTCGAGGACAAATATTATTTGAGGGCTAGCTACCCAAGAGAAGAATAGTCCAAGAAGGTAATACTTTGGGAACCCGGGGTGGAGTATGTACCTTGGAGAGAGTGTCAATAAGTCATGATTCTCACCAAAATTGTAGCCCATTGTCTCGTTAATAGATGGGGTTGTTAGCCAAGGCCTTTCACTAGGACAATGCTAGTTGATATGATGCAATACAAATGCGATTACAAATCTGATTATTCTTATGAGATTCTTCAATTTGAAAGTGACCATGTACCTGTATGTATACCTCCCTAGTTAAGAGAGAGTGTTGAAAAGTGTAACTAGGATCGGTCTTCATATTGACTATGTAACTATGCATTTATGAAAAGAAGAAAACAAAAGATAATCTATATATATATATATTTGATATGGTTGTCTCATGGGTTTCATGAGCAAGGTCTAGGACAAAGGACTTCTTCTTGATGTCCTCCAGGTTTTTGTTTTCTGGTCATAAATGTCCTATTTAAGAAGTCATGTATGAAGTGTCCAAGTATGCTCCAAACCATGTCACATAAGCCTTGAAAGTCTAGCGTTAAACCGTTCAAATGACCAGCATATAAATAACATATAAAGTCGGCCTATATTTAGTGGAGAAGTCATCCTACAAGGTGGTGTAGGGTTGGCCTAAAGGCATGTCAAATAATAGTATATATACCTTGGACCTGTAGCCTATTTGGCACAGGAAAAATGCGGATCTCTCTGTAATTTCCACAGTAACAAAAAAATTGTGGATTCTCTGTGGTGTTACAGTGGTCCAAAAGTGTGGATTCTCTGCGTTGTCACAATGATCCAAAAGTGCAGATGCTCTGCAGTTTTTCTGTGGTCAATAAGTGCGGATTAGTAAGCAGCAGATGCAGTCAAGTCTGCAGTAAAGAGTGGTCAAACCTATGGTGAATATATTGATATACACTTGCACTAAAAGTGGAATGAAGTCTGTAATCTATACATAGCAAGGACTATGACTAGTCCAAAGTATGGAAACGGTCAAATAGTATTCTGTAATATAATAAGACTAAGATTGATGTGTATTCTATGATGCAAGGGTTATAATAAGTAAACTCTGAATTGCAATGTGAGAAAGGAAGGAAGGTAAATTTGTGATTTACCTTCCTACTCTACAGTGCGAATTATTCCTCAAGTGAAGAAGATTCAGGGTTATGCAAAGTGGAAAAGACATTACTATGCAAGATACATAGACTTTCTAGAGTAGCAAGAAAGATTTGAGAAAGATAGACCTAGGGACCAAGCTCTCTAGTGGTGGTGTAGAACAATACAGGTTGGTGCAGAAAAGAAGAATCAGTTTGATGGGCCAAAAAGAAGCAGTGACAAGGTCTTGGAGCATTCATAGGTCAAGGGTCTAAGTCTTGGTCATGGTACTTTTCATCTGAAAGTCTATAAGAAGAATTTCTCATGGGTTTTCCTCTCCAAGAGGGAGAGGTTTTGCCCTGGCTCAAGGAGCCTAACTTTGTGGCTTTTGTATTTTGGTAATTGACTTGATGAAATACTAAATAAGCTAACGAAAAGAAGACATAAGTAACTCAAGTAAGCACACAAGTAATTATCAAGAATAGAATTTGAATTAATCACCAACCCTCTAGATTCTCAACAGACGGAACTTCCCCGGGTGCTTCGCAAACTGGCTATCGTATAGTAGGACCAATTCTCCTTCCGCAAAGGTCTTTTGCCAAATATGTCAATCATGCCATGCTTTTTCACGGGCCTTCTGGACTTGCTGATGGAAGTTAGCAATGAATCGATCTTCCTCAAAGGCCATGAGCTACACTAACCATTCCTCCATGATATCAAGCTCCGCCATGTTCATAAAGGCTGCGATGCATAGGCTAGGAACAATATACTCCATGGGCATAATGGCCTTCTTTCCATAAACCATCTAGAATGATGTTTTCCCAGTCAGTTTCTTGCAAGTGGTTCAATAGGCCCATAGGACTGACGGGATGCGCACGTCCCAGTTGCTGCGATTAGCATTACAGACCTTGGTCAGTGCATGTTCCAAGATTTTATTAAAATCTTCCACAACTCCATTTTCCTGTGGATGATATGGGGTGATTTTCACGTGGTGGATCCGAAATTCTTCGTTCAAGGCCTGTATTGTTTCATTAACAAAATTATTACCTCTGTTGCTCATCAAGATCTTTGGACAACCAAATCTGGTTAGAATATGTTCGAAAATGAAGTACACAACAGTATCGGCAATGCAATCCTTCACAGCTTGCGCTTCAGCCCATCTGGTTACATAATCAGCTGTAGTGATGATATAGCATGCACCTGTCTTCTTCACTAGCGGGTTGATGGGCCCAACAAAATCTATGGCCCATTTGTCGAACACCTGCAGGGGCATTTCATCTTTGCGCGATGGCCTTCCTATTCCTTGGCATGTGTCACAGGCTTTGCAATAATCATGAGAGTCACTATGCAGTGTGGGCCACCATAGCCCAGCGCTCAAGATCTTCTGCGTCGTTGCCTTCCCTGCGTAGTGACCTCCTTCTATGCCCCTGTAGGCTTCTGCTAAGATGGCGTATGTTTCATGCTCCAACACATATCTTCGCAGCACCTCCTCAGCTCCCACTTATACTGGTGGTCCGCTATGATGGTAAACTCCGATGCGCGGGTGACCAGCTCTTTCTTCTGTTGTACCGAATATTTTGCAGGCGCCATCCCCGTAGTTAAGAAGTGAATGATGTCGGCGAAGTGCACATCAACTACCTTAATAGAAAACATTTGCGCATCAGGCAGTCCTTCTTCTAGGTTGGTCGGTTCTTCACCACTTTCGATTCAGGATAAGTGGTCTGGCCCAACATTTAGTTTCCCTAGCTTCACAATAATCTCAAAGTCATATTCTTGAAATAGCAGCAGCCATCGGCAAATCTTCCCCCCCAACGCAAGCTTATTCACTAGGTACTTCAAAGCTGAGTGATCTGTAAACATCTTGAAGTGCCCTCCTAACAGATAATGTCAGTATTTTTGCAAGGCGTATACCATGGCCAACCCCTCGCGCTCGGTAGTGGAGTAGTTGCGCTCCGCGCTAGATAGTTTTCTACTAGCAAATGCAACTGTATGGTCGATGTCTCCATCCCCAAGCTGCGTAAGGACAACTCCCAGGGTGATCCTTGACGCGTCTACATGAACATGGAAAAATTTCGCCCAGTCAGGAAATATGAGGATAGGCGCAGAGACCATATTCTCCTTGAGTAGTTTGAAGCTCTCCTGACAATCCTTGTCCCAAAAAAACAAAACGTCCTTTAGGAACTTTTCCATGGGTGTTATGATCAGCGCATACCCTTGAATGAATTTCCTGTAGTAGCCTGTATGTTCGAGAATAGAGCGCAACTATTTTTCAGTTGTAGGGACTGCCAGTATGATGATAACTGCTACCTTGGTAGGGTCAACCACCAATCCTTGTTGACAGACTATGTCGCCTAGCAAGATCCCGAAGGGTATCCAAAATAGGCACTTCTTAATATTCAGGGAAATCTGGTGCATTCTACAGGTGTCCAACATCATGCGCAAGTTTGAGACATGTTTCTTTACCAACCCGAATACGGTCTAGTCATGAAAATATACCTCCAAAAACTCGTGGATGAATTCTTTAAATATTGCGACCACCACCTACGAAAAGATGGCAGGGGTATTCTTGAGCCCAAACGGCATGACCGTGTACTGGGAATATGCCCATTCAGTGGCGAACGTAGTTTTGTTGCGATCTTCAGGTGCAATCCTGATTTGATGGTAGCCCGAGAACGCGTCTGTGAACGAGTATGCCTCCTGCCCCCCCCCCCCCATGCTATCAAGGATTTCATCTGAGAATGGAGTAAGAAAGGGATCATGTATGCAGGCATCATTCAATTTGCATAGGTCATCAAAGATCTGTATCTCTCCTTTAGTCTTTTTCTCCTGAACCACCACAGGACTTACCCAATCTAACTGTTTGACTGGTTCGATAATCCCTTTGAGTTCCGAGAATTTTGTAGGAAATAGGTCTTCGTATTTTGTGAGGAGTTCTGCGACTCTTCCAACAATATCATCATCCCAGTAGTCCCCAATTTTAGCTAGCTTAGGTTGCTCCTCCGTTCCAATGTTGACTTCTCGCAGCTTAAGAGGCTTAGTCACATTGACGGTCTGTAGTGGGGGTCCAGCAACTGCACACTCTCCCTCCAACTTCGGGATAGAGATATTTCATGGGTCTTCATCACATTCCTCCATTGATAGATTGCGGCAGTTGACAATATGTCGCATTTTCTTCTCCCACGTTGGTGCCCCATATGACGCACGAGGGCGTGATTCATCAAATACTAAGGCATTTATATCCTACAGGGCTTCGTCAAGTGCCTCTGTTCCACCTATGAATCCAAACGTCCCTACAAACTCATCCTTTAGGGTTTCCGAGTGGCGGGTGCGCTGATGTAGTTCTGCATCTAAATACCATGCAGTGGGGATTGGTCCCAAGGCATGAATGAACAAGCGGACCCATTTGTCCGTAGTTCTTTCACGCCATGCCTCCATCCATGTGAACAAGTGCTCTTGTGGGTCTCCTGGGCCAAGGAAAGTCTTCACGCACAGGTAAACCAGGGGTTCAAACTGCAGGATCATCATTTCGCTACATTCCTCCCAATTCTGTAACATCCCCTTATGAGTTTCCCACCGCCTTGCAGGGGTTGCGTGCATGGCTATGTTAAGTGCCCACATTCGTTGCTTCCTTGGGACTTCAGCTTCAAATGTTCACAAAAACTCCGTAATACTACTAGAACCATTAAAGTAAGGAAGTTCTCTTACCTCTGAGGAGATACACTGGAAGCTCTTTGTGATTTTAAGACATTGCAGTGCAGATACATCATGCAACCGGTTCTGCCAATTTTTTATCCCCCCATCGGAGTCAAAGAGGCATTCACTGTCCTTCTCACAGCAAAGCATACCATCAGTTGTAGGATTGATCCAAACCTCATCTCGAGTGGTTAATTTATAAAAGTGATCCACGTCCTCTTCTTCACGCATCGGATCTGTATACCGCTCTCCTTCTGCAGGGTCTAGTGGGACTATCACCCTCGTATCCTCATTTTCAAAAACCATGCTCCTTTTCTTTAGGTTGATAATGCCTCCCATGTATATTGCTCAATCCAATCCAAGGAGCATAGGATAAGGGTTCGCATCTTCCACAATCTGAATTACCTCAAATTCAGCGTGTACCTTAACTCCTGAGATATCTACCATAATCTTTGACAACCTCCCCAATGGTATGATCTTCTGTTGGTTAGCAATATGCAGATGTATAGTAGACCATTCCAGCTTAGGCTCTCCCATCAGCTGCCAAGTTTTCTTGGGTAGTATGTTCGTAGCTGACCTTAGCTCCAACATGACCTGATCCATTTCATATTCGCCAATCTGCGCTATTAGCCTCATCTCCCGCCTAATGTGCTTCTTGTGCTTGTACAATTTGTGAACATCTCTAACCTTTGTAGGAGAGTCAGTTCTTTCCACGCAACTATCTATCAGTGTTTGGAGATTTTCTACCACCTTCCGGTTGCGTAGCAGCTTCATACATGCTTGTAGGAATGGCTTAACTTCGTCATCTGCTCTTAGTTTTGTTGGAGCCTTGGAGGTAGATGCCTCATCCTTGGCAAGTCCTTGCGGGCTGCGACAAAGGTTTCTTTCTCTTTCTGTAGGTCCAGGCTTTCCTGTCTGATAGCAGCCTTCTGGATGAGGGGTTCAGCCACAGCCTTCTCCTCAGCTCCTCCAGTAGCCATGTCGCCGCGTGTTATGACATTAATACTTGGTCCTTCATCTCGCGGTTCTACCTAACCCTCTGTACGTTTTGCATCGGTATCTACTGTTTTTCCTGCATTTTTGTTATCAAGACTAGACAATCTTCAATCACATGGTCCAATTGTCGACAATATCGGCAAGATTGTCGCGCAGGGTTCAGACAGCCCCTTGCGAAGTGCCCTATTTCTCCATAGTTGTAACGGATTAATTGCCCTCTTCCCCGATTTGCGCCTCCATCCCTTCCCCCTCCTGTACCTCTTGCTAGGGAGCCTCCTCTGCTTGAGGGAGATAGTGGTGAACAAGGGTTAGCCTGTACCCTGTATAGGTTTCCTCTATCTATCATTAAGTCATAGGTACGACAGTTATGCTCGTCATGTCTCACGGAGGAGCAGAATCAACACCATTGTTGCTTCAATTCTGGAACATAAGTACCAAGACGGGAACAGTGGTTAGTATCGTGTAGCCCAGCAACATGACAATCAGCGCACCATAATGTCAAACCACTTGGCCCTGCAGTCTCCTTAGGGTCCAATGGGCTGGGTCCCCCAGCTGGCATGTAATCCGTCAGCAGAGGACACTGATCCTTGGTATGGCCGGATACCCTACATCTTATGCACCATATGTCTGGGCTAGCCTCTTTCCCTCGTTATTTTCACAGATTCTGTATTTCTAGGTGCATTGCCTCCAGCTGTCCCTCGATCTGCTGCACCCCAAATTGGGCATCTTCTCTTGGCGCAGCTTCTAGTTTCATAGGAATTTCCAAGGCTTTCTCTTGCGTCTCAATCGCCTGCTGACCAATAGGTCACGCAAGTGAGGTAGCAGCATAGCGATAAACCATTCCTTGTGCTGTCTATCGTCATACTGAAATTCCCCATCTCTGATAACCTTCTTTAACCATTGATCTGCTTCCCATACAGAATCAGAGGATCCTTGTCTGAAGTCTTTTAGGTCAGTTACTAGCTGCGAGTAGGACTTAGGCTTTCGAAATTGTTGTTTTAAAGCTTTCTTAATCTCTTGAATAGATGGATCTACATGCTGGCCTACGTATCCCATATACCAGTCCAAGGCCCTTCCTTCAAAGGCGAGGGATAGTTGCGCTCTCTTTACAGCATTGGTATCCACATTCTTCGCAGTCCATATTGATTCTGCTACAAACCAAAATCGGTCCATGTCTTCATCTCCTACACCCTTGAAGGTGGGTAGCTTCATGTGTGTGGCCATGTCTTCTTCTAGCGGTGGCGGAGGTGTGGGGAAGTTCTTACCCTTATGCTAACTTGAAGGTGGTGTGGCTGGAGGACTATTTCCTTCGTGCGCAGCCGATTCTCTTAGTGGACTATAGATGGATCTATCCCCTTCTCGATTGGTTCGGTAGTACTTCCCACTTCATGTCGTACTCTCGCTCTAATCAAAGGTCATTCATTCGGTGTGGCTGCATAGAAAACCATTTTCGCAGAATAATATTTCGATTAACAAAGGAAATGTTTTCAAGAACTTACCCCGAAAGACTTTGAAGAACCTCCGCTCTACCTCAGAATAGGATACGAATTGATCGACTGTGAATTTTGTCATGAACCCTCCCAGCACGCTATCCACCCGGTGATCTACCGTACGGGTGATCCTATTGTCAGTCCTCTCCAGCTGTTGAATCAATTCTTGTGTCCACTGCGTAACCTGAACGTCCTTCCAACATGTCTGGAATTCTATGAGCCTTGCTAACCACTCATGAAGCTCATGCACAAAGGTTACAAAGAAAATTTCATAGACTTCGGTGAAGATGTACTTGTTCTTCCACTTATCAGATGTTAGCTTCGTGCTGCAATTCTCTTTTACATAAAATTCATGAATCTGTCTTTCAAACCAATCTTCAATTTCCAACTTCTCAGGTCTCCAATGACATCATGGCATTACCCTATCTCTCTCTCAAAATGCTCCCGGTCCTGGCAACATAACCATTTGTTGGCTCGAGGGGTCCTAACCCAGGTTCAGAGGTTAAGGTTTGCCAACAAACCCCTATACTACTAGCCCTTTCGGCAATGATCTACTTTCACATGCCAAGGTCTCACCCGAAGTAGTATGGGAGGGTGTTGGAACCAAGTTTCCGCACCCTGGTTGAGAGTAGGTAATTTAAGGCAGATCTAGGTTGCAGCTTATTAGGTTCGCACAGAATGAGTCTATTTGCAGCTCTTTTAGTAGTGTAATCAACACATAACCATAACAAAGATATTATCGTCAACATATATAATCAATACATTCGCATCCATGTGCGCATTACCAAATACCATCACAGAACACTATAATCGCAACTAATTCCAGATCACAGATACATTCACAGCTTAAATAAATATCGCAGATGCGCTTTAGCAGTAGACACAATCAATCCAGATAACAAAAAGACACTTCAAATATATTCCACATTCATTAGTATCAAAGATCCACTTACAACCCAAACACAACCCACGCACACAGCCTAGTGGGGTCCGCACACAACAGGACTGAGGATCTCCGCGCACACAGCCAACAGGAGTCCTTACCCAAAACAACCCAAAACAGATCTTAACAATTCACACGTAGTATCAATCTTATGTATTTCTTACTTACTAGACCCAAATATCTATCTATTTATAACATCGTAGCCTTTGCTATCCGATGGTCCACAAACCATGGTTTGCGGACCCTAGAGCTACCCTTTAACCCTTTACAAAAAATTAGGGGCTTTGACCCACCCCAAAACCCCTACGCAAGACCGACTATTACAAAATTATATCAAAAACGCAGGTTAGGGAACCCTGTTCCAACACTTAGCTTTCGGGTGCATTATTCTCCTTTTCAAAAATTGTGCTTGTAATTTTAGAATTCTCTATAATTATTTCTCCTTTGTTACCTTTCAGTAGATGAAGAATATCTCACTTTTGTAGGGCTTCTTGTAGGTCCTAATATGTGTCTTCAAAACATTTACTTGTAATTTTATTCTTCTTGGGCTAAAAAATGAGTGCTTCATTTCCAGATTTCTCTTATTCCACTTTCGAAGCTTCATTCCTTGCATTTTTCTCTTCGAAACACATGTCAACAACACTATCATCACCGTATTCATCCTCTCCTTCAGTAACATACACTGGAGGGTATTCAACATTCACAAAATAATATTTATGCTTTCCTCCCTATTCAAAATTCATAAAATAATATTTATTCTTCTCCTGTTCCAATGACAGACTAAGGGTTTTGTCACTTTCAAATTCAAAGGCATAAATTTTTCTTGAATCAATACACAACAATTTGTCATTTAGGTCATCCTCATCTTTATCACAATGATGACAAAAATTCAAACTGTCACATTCATGAGCTCCAGTGGATGTGAATTCTATCATATGGCTGGAAAAAAACATAGGCTACTATAGGCTGGGAACACAGGTTGAAAAAAGCTCATCCATGATTTCTTCTCAAACATATCCTTACCTATTGGTTTGCATAATCTCAAAATTTTCCTTTGGAAATGAATTATCAAATCTATCGCTATTTTCAAATAGTTTCTCACCCTCCTCCAGAAAATTGTGCATACCATCAAGATTTGGAAGAGCCTTGATGCTCCATTACCCTCATTGCCCTCTCTTTCAGACTTGAAGCTCCATTATGTTCAGGGAAGTAATTTAGAATGAAATTTTATGAAATTCAGGCTCTAAATTATTTTGATGTTAGTGAGTGCTTTTTATTAATATCTGATTTTTACAGAGGAACATGATTCGAATGTGATGAAAACATTCCTATTTCCATTGCATATAATCATTCCCTGTCATTGGATATGAGCTCACCCTTCCTCTCTAGTAGTTTCAACTCCACCAGCTTCCCCTTATGCATGTACGTACTGTACATTATTTATTAATTCTTGAATGATACAATCAAGGCAATTTCTCCAAGTTAAATCCAAGATATTTGTGTTTGGGATTGGGTGTGCAGTGAGTAGCCCATCTCCACTGGCTAAAGATAACATTTAGAGAAGTTTTTTTCATCTGGGGAGTGAGAGTGCCATGGGATCCATTGGATCCCAGAAATTTGACAAAGCATAACCGAGTAGTAGGACTGTTTATGATGGGTTTGCATACATGCCCTGACTGTCTCAGTAAAATTCTTGAATATAAGAAAGCCTGCAACTTGGAATAATTTGCAAAATAGGGGAATGAATTAGGTAGGTAATACACTCACATCTGTATTGGACATAAATGTAGGCTTTACATTGATGAGATAAGGTCAAAAAGGCATTGATAGATGACCTCTTCATTGGTCATTTGAATTTTAAACATGTATACACTGGTCAGCAGATACTCTGTGTTATTGCATTCATCACTGATATTGTAGATCTTTGGTACGCTGGGCATTGAATATTGTGTTATCACTTTCATCACTGCTTCTGTAGTTATTCTGTCTTTGGACCTAGACAGAGTTAGGATGGGAGCTGCCGGTCTGTCTATTATGCTGCCACAGATGTGGTAATATTAAGATTCATAGTGGAGGTTTTTTGGGTTAGCTATGTGATCCTGCTCTCAGAATGGACATCAATGGGGATGAACTTAGAAGGCCAAGTACTCTTTTCATGGATGCAGACATTGAATGGCAGCAGAGGATCAACACTAAGTACATGGAATCCTGGCAATTTCTCCAAGTTAAATCCAAGATATTTGTGTTTGGGATTGGTTGTGCAGTGAGTAGCCCATCTCCACTGGCTGAAGATAACATTTAGAGGAGTGTTTTTCATCTGGGGAGTGAGAGTGCCATGGGATCCATTGGATCCCAGAAATTTGACAAAGCATAACCGAGTAGTATGACTGTGTATGATGGGTTTGCATACATTCCCTGACTGCCTCAGTAAAATTCTTGAATATAAGAAAGCTTGCAACTTGGAATAATTTGCAGAATAGGGGAATGAACTAGGTAGGTAATACACTCACATATGTATGGGCCATAAATGTAGCCTTTACATTGATGAGACAAGGTCAAAAAGGCATTGACAGATGAACTCTTCATTAGTCATTTGAATTTTAAACATGTACACACTAGTCAGCAGATACTCTGTGTTATTACATTCATCACTGCTATTGTAGATATTTGGTACACTGGGCATTGAATATTGTGTTATCACTTTCATCACTGCTTCTGTAGATATTCCATCTTGGTACCTGGACAGAGTTAGGATGGGAGCTGCAGGTCTGTCTATTATGATGCCACAGATGTGGTAATTTTAAGATTCATAGTGGAGGTTTTTTGGGCTAGCTATGTGATCATGCTCTCAGAATGGACATCAATGGGGATGAATTTAAAAGGCAAGTACTCTTTTCATGGATGCAGACATTGAATGGCAGCAGAGGATCAACACTAATTACATGGAATACTGAATCCCGGAGACCATAACTGCAAGTGGAGTGGCATCTCATGTTATTTCCAAGACTTGGTTAATAGAACCCTTAGGTAAAGTTCCTCCACATTTTGCAACTCTGAAACATCTCTAATGACTTGTAATGTTTGCAGGAAATCTGGCTGGTACATTTCCAAGAGATATTGGAGATTGCAGTAACTTAGTGTTGTTAGATCTGTGTAGAAACAGACTGATAGGACATATACCCTCTGAAATTGGTAAGCTAAAGAATCTCCAGACCTTATTCTCAACCCCAACGAACTTGAATGAACTCTCCCTCCAAATCTTGGCAATTGCTCCAGTCTGGTCGATTTTCTTATATTTGATAACCAACTGAGTGGTAAGAATCAATGTACCACTAGAGCTTGACAGGATATAGAACTTGAAAGTTCTTTGTGGAGGTGGGAATCCAAACATTGAAGGTGAACTGCCTCCTAAACTTTGCAATTGTAAGAATCCTACTATTTTGGGGCTTGCAAAAATGACGATTTCTGGAACAATCCCTCCTTCGTTTGGATCATTAAGAAAATTGAAATCACTTGCACTTTACACAAATATATTATTAGGATCAATCCACCTGGTTTGAGCACTTGTTCTGAACTTGTATATCTACATCTCTACATAAATAGTCTGTCAGGTTTTCTACCCAAGAAGCTTGGTATGCTGCAAAAGCTAGAAAAACTTCTTTTATGGCAAAATAATTTGGTAGGAAGTATACCGTCAGAGCTTGGCAACTGCACAAGCTTGGAGGTGACAGGCCTATCACTGAATGCTTTGTCTAGAAGCATTCCTAACACAATAGGCTACTTGAAGAATCTACCTGAGCTTTAACTCAGTGTTAACTATAGTACTAGTTCAACACCTTCTTCCCTTGTTAATTGCACTAGTCGTTCTCTGCTCCATCTTGGTAGCAGCCATATATCTGGAGAAATACCTGATGCAATCGAACAACTCAATAATCTCATGCTGCTATTTATTTGGCTGAATAAGTTGGAAGGAATGATTCGTGCCAATAACTGCAAAGTACTTCAGGCTTTAGATCTTACTGACAATATGCTAACTGAAAGCATTCTTCCAAGCATATTCCACTTGAGAAATGTCACAAAGTTGATGGTTCTGTCAATTGATCTCATTGGCTCTATTTCTCCAAATATCGGTAGTTTTAAAACTTTGATTAGCCTTCGGCTGGGTGATAATAAGCTTAGTGGGGAAATACAAAAAGAGGTAGGGAAACTAGAAAATCTGGACTTCCTTGACATGGCAGATAATCAGTTTACAGGAACCATTTTTCCAAAGATTGGAGGATGCACTTCACTTCAGATGCTGGATCTTCATGGAAACAGACTTATAGGTAATCTGCCAAGCACGCTTGATTTTCTAAAAAATATTCATGTATTGGATTTATGAATGAGTATGTTCGTGGGTTCATACCCTATATATTGGGAAATATCATTTCATTGGACAAACATGCAATGAATGGAAATGATCTGTCCGGAGTGATACCAAGAGAGATTTTGCTGTGCACTAAGTTACAATACCTAGACCTGAATAGCAACAAATTGACTGGTGGCATTCCTTCTGAGATTGGAAGCATAAAAGGATTGGACATGGCAATGAATCTCAGTTGGAATTATCTATTAGGGACCATTCCATTGAAGTTTTCTAGACTCATAAAAATGGAAGGGCTGGATATAGTTTTGCAGGATAAAGTGGCACTTTCCAATCAATGCAAAAATTCTGAGCACTGATAGTCTCAACATGATAAGAGAAGTATTATGAGAATAAGCAGTTGGATGAATTATGAAAATTTACAATGCTATTCTGACTTGTTCTAAGAGTTGTGAGGAATGCCTCCTACCTGTGCAGTTGAAAACAATATTGTACTACACTAGGTAGTTGTTCCACTAAACGAGATGTTTAGCATATGCACTGTACTTGATATATCATGATTTTCAACAAGCCTGCACTAATCTCAAACATTTTTTATAGGGCAATGACTTCTTCTAATCAAACAATTTGCTCTACAGAATTGTACACGTCCATGTTTATGAGGAAGCACCATGATAACGTCTGATTTGGAAGGTAAATACTTGACTGTTATAGCAAGTTTTGGCATTAACAAGACACTTGCAACACTTCAGACATATTTCTATTGGTGGTACATGTCGCATGATGTTGAAGCTCACACTTTCTCCTATATTCCTTGCAAAATTTTCAAGCTTTTGAGCAAGAAATTGGGTATGTCTACACCTCTTCTTATCCTTTCACAACCATGGGGGTCGACAATTATGAATTTTCTATTTGGTCTACCTTTAAATAAATACATGTCTATGTCTATGTGGTTTTTTTATCACTTTTCAAAAATGACATTCATGGTCCCATGTATTAAGTATATTACCACATCAAAGGCTACTAAATTGTTCTTCCTACATGTCTGGTCACACTTTAGATGCCGACATCCATATGTCTAATTGACAACTTGAATTTAGAAACCATTCTGGAAGTATTTGTGTACCATAGTTTACAATTTTCTCAATATATCGACAATGTGACACCCACAAAGATTATTAAATCAAAGTTGTCAACTGAACATGCGTTTAGGTACTTTTCATGTATGGCTACGTGCATCCTCATGCTTAGGATGAAAACCTACCTTTCATTTAGCATGCCTATAATAGGTCTCCTCACAACTCTATAGGTCATAGTACATACTATGTCTTAGACTTATTTGGGTTTTCAACCTTTGGCACCACTTGACAATGATTTTCAAGCACCATTGACATTAGTGCCCCAAAATAGACCAAAGAACAAGAAATAGTAGAGAAATTTGTTTATAAAATTCAGTAGATAAATTAGTAGGTCCAGGACATATCGATTCAACAACAAGTACAAGAGGCCACACAAGATACTTTGCAAATCACATCAGTTTCAAGTCAACGATAGGGCCTGGTTGCATTTGCCAAAAGATGTTGTTAAAGGAACATATTGGAAGATCAAGCCCACTTTTATATGGAACCAGTATAATAATTTGAGCGGCATGAGAAAATGCCTTTGTGCTTAATTTGGCATCATACTCTTACACAGACATCTAGTATTCATTTTTCACTTTATTTGGCCTTATACTTCCTTTGGTTGAACCCCCAGCTATGTCACTGTCGATAAATATTTATTCAAAGTACCTTGCTATATCCTTGGTCATTGCTCTCATCCACTTAAAGTATGACAGTGAGACATTCTAGATAGTAAAGGATGAACAACATCCTCATAATGCTAAGTGGTACACAAGGAAGCGTATGAATACATATTTAACGCAACTGTACCATGATGAAAAATGGGATCCATTGCTCACCAAGGTGGGTGATGAGAAGAACATGAATTGAAGCTACATGTTAGAACTATTTTGTGTTATATTTGACCTAACCAAGGTTGATACCAAGCAATCTACAGAGAGAGAATTGACATCAAACATATAATGATAGACCTCGACAACGACACTATAACATTTGAAAACCAACGAAATTGAGAGTTAGACCATCAATTGAGAAGGTAAAACAACAATTACTACCATTTGACCTCTAAGTGACATCTGATAGAAGTAAACTCTAAATTCCTATCACTATCTTGATATGTATAAATACTTGTACTATGATGTACAATTTTTCTTGGACAACCTCATGTAGCTCACTTAGCTGATCTTACTAGTTATTTCAGCTCAGACCTTCTTACGCTAAAATCATGCAGTTGTTCATTGTATGAGCACATCGACCTCACGATGCCCAAGTGGACTCCGATGACAAAGTATCATTACTCTAGTGCTTTGTTTGTTTTCTAAAATTGAGTTTGGACTCAATTCTTCCATTTAATGCAAGTGTATAGGGTAGGTAGGAAAAATTACTTTGTGCACTATGTTACCCTTGAAAATGCATGCTCATTTTGCATTTTCATTGGCTTTCCTCTCTCACTAAGAACAAAAGAAGACCCTTGGAGTTAAGTGTCAGTTACAGGTTGATGGAGACTTATATCACAATATGCTAGTTAAGAATTTGAGTATTCTTGGACAACTACCAAAATCAGGTGTCTCTGGAGTCTGAACGTTTCATACAATAATTTCTATGGCTATCTGCCAGACACCAATTTTTCAGAGAATTGCCTGCAAGCAGTTTATATGGAAATGCAGGTCTTTGCACTTCGTGGACTGATAATTATTTTGAAAAATTAGGGGCTGAGTATCCTAAAGGGAATTCTAGAGTTTTTAATGGTTATATAATCATAGGCCTTTTGTTCGGTGCTATAGGAATGATGTTGTTTCTGGGGATATGTGTTTTGATAAAAGCCAAGATAATACCTCAGTAAGAGTTCGAAGATTCAAAAATTGGGTGGCCCTGCAAGATAACAATGTACCAGAAAATCAATTTCTTTGTCGAAGGTGTTGTTGATTGTCTGGTTTACAACAATATCATATGAAAAGGCTGTTCAGGTGTTGTTTATAGGGCTGAAATGCCTAATAGAGATGTCATTGCAGAGTAGAAGCTCCGCGCTTTATTAAGTGTGGTGTCATCTGTCAGACATTTTTCTCACTCCGGTGAGACTAAATTCATAGGTTTGTTAGAGGGATCTATGTGTAAGGAATTTCTTCTTTTTATTTTGGCATTCAAGCCACATTAGCTTGTTTGATTTTTGGGTTATCTTTATGCATCAATTGTAAGGTATTTTTCGTTAAAGTATGTTTCCTATGTTGTAGTACAACATTATAAATATATTTGTAATGTTGTTTCTCTGTAGGTCAATTTCATTTAGATTCAAAATTTCTTCAAATTTTTATAGTGGTTGTGAAAATTGAACTCACATATGCTTGTTGGGTTTAGTGAAAGAAGAGTTTCAAGGATGTCGAAGAATGTAGCTGCGGGTATTTTGTGTGGAATGGTAAAATTAACACAGTTTATAACAGGGTCAACAGTGAATTCAAAGGCAGGCGAGAAAATTTTCAGCCTTCTGCCAAGGGAAGTACTACTTGCTTCACTTGATGCTTTTTGGTAAGTTTGAATTATACTTTTTAGAATTTTGTGTTCTTTCATGTTAGTTGTGCAGCCTAGGGAATCTTATGGGTTACAATTTTTATCCTTTCTTTTCATGTGTGGTTGGTGGAAAAAATCTACTGTTTCTTTTAATTACTGCCACCCCCACCTCTCTGTAGATGTCTTGATCTGTAAAATAGTTATTTAAATTAAGTAATATGTAGGTCCTAGGAAGAGTTTAAAATCAAGATGAAATATGCTACAAAAATGCAGAACCTGTGGCTAAAACAATTCCTACCTTTCAATCTATCGTTATGCTGAGTTACTTTATATCAATGTGAAACTCTTCTTTGACGTTTCCAATTCACCATTGTAAGCTATTCCCATAATTTTATAGATTTAATCCTTCGTACTTGTAGAGTATGTAGCAGTTTGATTTGTTATTCTAAGAATGCAGTCTTGCAGGGAGCTTGAACTTAAGCAGATGATGTGGCACTCGAAATGGAAATGAAATAATGACATGTTGTTCGGGTATGTCAACCAGGTCTTATTTCTTACAACTCATAAAATTTTGACCCAGCATCAAAAGCCACCTAAGTCTGTAGTTTAGATTTATTAAAATTTATTTTGAGTTAAGTCAAAGCTAAAATAAACTGTCACACAGAGAGTTCTATCCATTTGCATATGCAATTGATGTGGCCATTAGGTGGTAAGAGAAATTTGGAGCAGCTATAAGAAATATGAGTTTGTTTGCACTCAAATAGACTATGTTTTCGTTAGTGGTAATGAAATTAATGAATTAATCAAGTTTGAAGAAGGATAAGATAAAATCTCAAGTGTTAGCTAAAGCAATGTTGCGAACATCAGTGTCGGGATAAAATTGGCAAGGGTCCAGAAAACAAAAAAATCATAAAAGTGAAAATTGGCAAGGGTCCAAAAAACCAAAAATTTATAAAAATCAAGAGAATATCGGTAAAAATTGGAAAATGTCGGAAAAATCAAGATACCATCAAAATATCGACAAACATGTGCTAGGCGAAAAAATCGTGATTTCGAGATAAAGTTGGGATATTATCGAGATTCTCCAACACTAAGCTAAAGTGACTTTAGGTACTATTTTGTAAATTGCGCTTGTCATCAGCCACGGGAGGAAAATGAAGACTGGAAGAAGATTGACGAGGCATGTATTTTTGGTAGTTTATAACTTTATATGGCATTGATTCTCTAAACCCGAGTAAAGAGAATGATAAGCTACAAATCACAGATCCTGAAATATGCAAGCAATGCAAATTTTTATGCGTGGGAACTGTCTGGGTACTATTTCCCATGCAACTCACATCCGTTGAAGTGTTGCTGACCAAATATGTCATGCAATTGATAGGAGTCTATAATAGCTTGAATTTGATGAGTACTTTGAATTCAATCATGGCTTAAGGGTTGCCAAGCGGCATCCCTCTCCACTGCTCATACTACTATTTATCAGCTTGAGCTTTTATGTTAGGAAAGTTCAATACCCTTTGATCATTTGGAAAGATGCAAATATCCCAACCCACTAGAGGAACTCCTTTGACCTCCCTGTGTTTGCACCAAATAAAACTTCTAATTCTAAGGACTTCCTCTAGAATTTTATAGGATGCTTGAGAAGGGAAAAGACAAGAACAATTCTAGAGACTTTCTCTAGTATTTTATAGGTTGCTTGAGAAGGAAAAAACAAGGAATAATAAATTTTCCTGTTGCATGTACTCTATTAGTGACTGCAACCTTACCCAGCAAAAAAAATATCGAGTTACCTCCATGCTTGAAGTATTTCTTCAACCGGGCCATTATCCACTTCCGATGATCAGCAAAAGAGAGTTATGTACAAAAGGGGATGCCCAAATGATGAATGATCCCTCTAGAATTTATAATCTTCTATTTATGATCCAACCAATTAAGGGGTTTGTCTTGACCAGTAAGGAAAATATTTGTTTCATCCTCACCAAAGGCACTCTTCACAACTTTTGCTATGTGTCCAGAAAAATACTAATACCTTCCATAGAATGCTCAGGCAATTTCGCGGTTAAAGCCAAGTCATATGCGAAAATGAACATTGAGAAGTTGGTTTCCGTTAGGGATTTTTTTTTTTTAAATTTTCCCTTGTACTATGGTAGCCTCCAATTACTAAACTAGAGGATCTACTGTAATCACATACAAAGGAGGAATAGAGGGAAACCTTGCTGAATAAACTGATGTGAGTATTCTGAATGATGAAGGTTGTATAGATGAAGTTTCAAGGGGAAAATATATGAAAGTTTAAATATAAATTTTATGTCGTAGACAAACTCATCGTGTGTGAAGGATACAAAAATGGATCATACTTCTATTAGAAAAATTATAATATTTGAAGTAGGTTTGAACTTTTTGATCTCTATGGTAGAATTGCTGGATTTGATTTCAAGATATTTAACTGAGCTAACCTGGATAGATTAAAAAAGGCACAAAAAATAGAGCCATTTTCAATCAGTGTCAACCCATTTTCAAAGTTCACTGTGGAACAAAGGAAACAATCTCCGCCTTTTCAATCATAGGTTGCTCAAACATAGTTACAACACCAACAACATCATGGAGTACCAAGGATTGTAGCTGCCAAACCTACTCTAGCATCAACAAGTGCGTGAAGCCACTAGTATAGGGGTGGGCAATCAAATTGGCAACTGCCAGGTTGGGTTGTGGAGCCTAAACCAGGTGTCTTTTGTTTAGAAGTTGTGAAGGATGGTGAAGTATTAGATAAAATCAATTTGGATAAGCGGAGACAGGATGTTACTTGTGATTTTGTGTTGGACCATCGATTTGTCTTTTGACAACATGCTGCTGTTGTGCAACATAGAGATGGTAGGTTTGCATCTTCCACCATAGAAGATTACTTGGTAGCTAACTAAATTTTAATTGATTCTATCTGAAGATCGAAACTGCAACTCAATAAGAATGAACAATATGGTTTTTGTGTAAGGCCTAGTTTGGTCAGAGTTAGTTGTTGGACTGTCCACTGTACACCTTAGTAGTGGATTGGTTACTAGCCCAATATAATACTCTATCCCAAGAACCTTTACCGGGGTGCTCTAAAAGTGATTCCTTTCGTTTGCGGTTTACCTTTTGATTACCTAAGCCGAGTTAAAATGTGTACTTTGTTGTTTCTCTTTGTTAATGCTTATTAAATGGGGATTTCCTTTAGTATGTATATTTTATTCAACTTCCTGCAGTGTATCTTTTTCTATTCATAGGATGGGCACTTGTTTCTTTGTTCTCTGAATTAATTTGCAGCCATGCAGTTAATACAACCTGTTGTCGCACAGAATGTCTAGGCACCGCGACAACGGCTCAGATCGGGGGCTGTCACCCTAATCGCCAATCTCTCTATTTAAGTTGTCTCTTTATAGCATACTAAGGGGGGTAGACCCTATGGAAATGGAATGAAGGATAACTCGTTTGGAACCAACTAGTTCGGGAGACACAGTTAAACGATCAAATACTTGTGAAAGATCTAAAAAGATTAAAGGATTCGATTGAATTTGAAAGACTTATACCAGTGCCTTATGAAGTCAACTATCCTGCTAAGGAAATTACAACCAAGTACTTGATGAGAAACTGCTACTATGCAATGCAGAATGCAAGGAAAATGATCTGAAGGAGCGAGATGAAACAAGCTTCGAAGATGATAGGTGATGTTAAAAATCCTAAAGCACTTAGGTTATAAATAATCTGATCTAACCACTAAGTACTTAAGCGAGAGTGTCAATTATGAAAATGTCAAAATATTTACTTAATTATGAGATATACAATTCGTCGCGGATTCACAATAATAAGATATCAATCACACTTACTCGAAGAATTTTCCAAGACTTAAATATTCAACAATGATTCAATAATTCAAGTAAATGAAACAAGACTTAATTACACATTTAATCGATAGGAAAGGTTCCCAAAACTCAGATGCCAATGATCATCAAACCCAACAGAAGCATAAGAAAATAATTAGCATTTAAATCTCATTAATTAATCATCAATAAACACCATGAAATTGTAATGCTAAACAAACACTTCTTCAAACAATTTATGGATTAAATGATATTCTGAAAATAATGCAAATCCAAAAATTAAATTTTCTCCTATAGTCAAACTTATAATATTTTCTTTAGCAAGATTTCAGATCTGAAATATAAATTGCAGCAATAATTTAAACCATAGATCAGCAAACAGACGATACCGACAACAATGCCCAAAATGACTAAAAATAGTAAAAATTGATCCTTAAAGAAAAATCATGTTTTAGAACTTGATTAAGAAAAAATTCAGATCTGATATTTTTATTTCATCAGTGAAATAGTGACAGATCAATAAGATAAAACTGCCAAAAATAGCTGCCAAATACTTTCAAAAATAGCAAAAATATATTAAACCTGAAATTTTCAATTTTAAGGTTTTAAGAGAGTTGGATTCAGTAATTTTAAGAACTTATAAGTTTGTAACAATAGTAAATTGATAACAGATCAGCAAACTGAAAATGCTGAAAATGATCCCACTATGTCTAAAAATAGTAAGTTTTGTTAAAAAACTAAAAATTCAAATTTTATGGACCTTATTTAAGGTATGCATAAGAAATGTTCAAATCTGATTTTTCACAGTTATGCAGTAATTTCCAGCAAGCTTCAAAGTCAGATTTAAGTGAAACTAAATATGCCCAAATGGCCAAAAATTCTGAAAATGAAGATTTTGCAATTCTAAACAATTTTGACCATATAACATATGTTTTTAGGGCCTAATTATTTGTGATTTGTTTGCTGTAATAAAATTTGTTGAAAATAAGGGTTTAGATCTAGCTCAGATCTGAGGATTTCTTTGGTTGACTTTTTAGATATATTCCTGCAAACAAATATTGAGCCCAGAGCTTTCCCTCCAAGGTCTAGATCTGACTCAAATATGAAGATTTCCTTGGCTCATATTTTAGATCTGAAGATTTCCTTGGCCGATTTTTCAGATATATTCCTGCAAACAAATATTCAACCCATATCTTTCCCTCCAAGGTCTAGATCTAGCTCAGATCTAAAGATTTACTTGTCTGATTTTTCAAATCTGAAGATTTATTTGACTGATTTTTGAGATCTAATCCTGCACAAGTGAAAAAATAACCCAATACCCAATATGTACAAAAATAGCAAAAATCCAAAAAACCCAAATGTTAGAATTCAAAATTATGTTACAAAACTTCAGATCTACACATGTAAATTACAGATCTATACAATATATTTACAGATCTATGAACAAGAGTTGAAGATCTATCAGATATGAGGAGCATAAGTCTGACTTCACTCCCAGATTTGAAGATATAAGGCTCTTACTAGCTAGATCTAAATTTAAATTCAATAAAAGTTAAGATAATTTTTGTATTTAGGCACAAGCTCTAGAAAAACCATGCAAGAAACGAACTTAAGATAAGCTTGGGGAATTAGATCCAAAGGGCTCTTCAGATCTTATTTCCTTGGGAGTCAGCTGGTCCAACCGAAGACTTCTCCAAACGTCCAATTCTAAATCCGAAAGATTTTTGCACACTTAAAATTAAACCGTTAAATCAATAGAGAAATAAGATAAAAAGATAAAAATTTCAAGAGTTAGAGATAACTGCTAACTTAATCCAATTAATATTCTTACCCTAAATCCAGTAACCTAAGAAAGATACTTGTGCAAAAGATTACTCTACAAGAGTCATTAATTAACAATTTGTTAAAATAGTTACTAGCAGAATATAAGGAACAATTTTACCATAAAATGTTGAAGATGAATACTACCATCAAAATAAAACCCCAAAGACTTCGTTTGTATTATTCAAAAATATTACAAGAGAGCTTCAAGAGCAAGTACACGATCAAGAGATCGGATGGTTGAAATATTGACAAAGACCTCTAATTTATAAGACAAAATCTTCAACGACTAGTTCGGTTGATCCATGTCAAAGTAATCATGATCGTAGAAAAAGATTTAATCATTTTTTAATCTCGACCGTCGAAATTATAAAATTTTGAGGAAATTCGAATTTATTATTTAATTTCATTTTAATTAACTCAAAAATAATATTTTTGAGTTAATTACCTCAAAAATTTGACTTTAACTTAACCACCAAGGCCCAAGGGTTCAAAATTTCTCGAAATTTTCAATATTCCTTTGGCCTGGGACCTTTAAAAATTTATTTTTTTAGGGACCTACGAATTTTTCAGGGATCTTTGAATCGTGCACTTGTTCTTGGAAGCTCTTGTAATATTTTGATGAATAAAAAATAAAGACTTTGGGGTTGCAAACTTTGGTTTTCCTTTTCCAGATCTATGTGGTGATATTGTCTCTAAATTCTACTACTTTTATCGGCATTTGATAGTTAATGGCCTTTATCGATTGATCTGCATACAGACATCTTGTGAATTTTTCTGGATTTTCTTAAATTGCATTTTGATTTGACAGAAATATTAGTTATCTATATTTCTGAAAGGTCTCATGGCTATTTTTTAAATCTCTATCAATCTAAAATTCAGATCTAATTGCGCAGATATCATTATTCAAGATTTGAGCGTTTGGGGAAAACTTCAGTTAGATCAGCCGACTCGCACATTTCAGAAAATATGAAAAAGCTCATTGTTCCCTAATTCCCAAAGTTATCTTACAGAATTTTTGTTTTTGCAGGGTCTTCTTGGGCTTTTGCCTTTTTTAATCTCTTGTTTTATTAATTATGCAGAAATGATTTTAAATCTGGCCATGAGAGTTTTTTATCTGTAAAATAACTCTGTAAATTCTGCAAATATTCGCTAGGGTTTATTTTTTGTGCATAGTTTTGGGTTTGGATTCCTCATTTTTCTGGTTTTGTGCAGGTTTTACAGCGAGATTTTCAGAATTGTTTTTAGATATGAGCCAGATCTAGGCCCTGGAGGGTAAGATTTGGCCTCAGAATCACTTTGGATTGAAAATCTGGGCAATATCTCATTTTAAGAATCAAATAATTGCAGGATGATCTCTTTTAAGTTGAATTAAATCTCAGATTGTGCTGGTAAAGAAGATAATTTATCAAGATTGGTGGCTGTTACAAACTCCAGCATTCCAAAACTTGACTTTAAACCTTGTGTGTACGCTGCCACTGTCTGTCCGTACACTGCTAGCTTCCACCTGTACACTGCATTTACGCCTTCCTTTTTCTGTGGCCTCCATCCTTCTGCGACATCCTTTGCTGCTCCTCCCTACCATCCGTACGTCCGTACACCTGCACAAACAAAACAATAAAACTTACGACAAAATCAAAATTTTAGTTTTCAATTTCAGATTTTGATTTTTTTTTAGCTTTAGTCTATAGATTTTTTATTTTCTTTAATTTTTCTTTAGTTTTAGTTTGAAACTTAGATTTTCGATTTCATTTTTTTTATTTTGAGGTTTGTCCAGCTAGCTAGCATAAGATTTGATTTATTTCTAGGATTTGACTTTTTTTAGTTTTTATATTTAAAAAAAAAAAAATTTCTAACTTTTTCATTTTTGTAGAACTTTAGCTTTAGTTGTATATATATTTTTGCTTTTAGTTTTTATAAAAAAAATTAGAAAAGGGTTCAAAAAACTTTAATAAAGTGGTTTTGGATTAAAATTTTCCCATAAGTCAAGGGTGGAACCTTTTTTTATCTAAAATATGACTTTAGGAAAATTTTAATTTTTTTTGAATTGGAATTATTTAGACTATCACTTTAATTCGGAATTATTGGGAATGTCTAACGTTTAAATTCAATGGTACTCTCATGATAATATTTTTGTTCCGAAGTTTAAATTGTTGGTTCTAAGTATTTTCATGCTTAACTGTGGTTGATGATTATTGAACTATCTTTAAGTGTGGTTTTAAGTTGCTTGAAATTGGTGATTAATTGCTTTAGTCAACTATGAGTATATTTCAAGTAATGATAAATTGCATGTCTTTATCAAACATTGTTGATGCATGATTAAAAAGGGTGTTTTATTGAATATCATTGTGGTGAATTGATTTTTCATAGCAGCAGTTACCTATCAATTACTTGATTTTAATTTCATAACGGGATATTTTGACTCCACAAGGCATTGGTTTTAAAAGCTTCAAATCTAATTGGATCTGTAAAATCTCATTAATCTTAACAAGTACTTGGTCATTTAACTGTCTCCTGAATTGGTTGGTTTTCAACAAGTTCTTTTTTTTCATTTTCGTTAGGGTCTACCTCCCTTAGTCTGCAAGGAGATAACTTAGATAGAGAGATTGGGGATGAGGGTGACAGCCCCCCGATCTGAGTCATTGTCCCAGTGCCTAAACATTCTGTGCGACAACACAACCCATATTTCTTTTGTTTAGAAAATATTTGGGTTTGTTACAATCTTAAATTAGTAGCGAAGAATTTCTTATATGTGCAACATCTAGGTCATTGATCTCGGCTCAGTGCATGGCACTTTGGTTGAAAATGAGTGTGTGACAAAGGATAACCCTGGAGAAATTTAAATAGGATAGTCTCTGTGTTTTGTTGCATTGTCCAGAGGTTATATCTTTAGAAAAAAATATAGCTTCCCTTTTGGCTATGTAACAATTTTCTCCACAATTCACCCTTTCAGATCCTTACAGATCCTTCAGATGAGGATGCGGTTGTGGCATATATTACTATTCTGAACCGCTTTGGGGAAAGCAGAATATAATTGGAACCAAAAACCATAAAAGATTTAGGAGCACTTTTTGCAGTTGGTAAAGATGAGGAGCCCCAAGTTGAAAGGGCTTCCAAGCAACCACAGAAAGTGAGAATTGCTTTTATGGATCAGGATGTTGGAAAGTGAATGTAGTTAGAATATTAAATGGTGCAGATGTTAGCACCGAGCCTGGGCCCATCGAGGTAAAGGAAGATAGTCTTGTTGGAATATATGAGTCGCTTGTGCAAGTTACAGTGATAAGGTAGTCTTACTGGAAAATATGTCTCTTGTGTAGGTTATAGTGATACCTCAAGGCCAGGACCAGGCTATGCCAAAGGAAGAGAGTGATGCACCAAAAGGTGTCACTCAAAAGTTACTGCAATATCTGAACAAAGTCAAGTCCCCAGCGAAAGGTGGGTTCTATGGAGATATTTATGAGGATTCCTTTGCTGGTCAGGTTGGTGCCTGTGGGCAAATGTGACAAAAGAAAACAATGGTAAATCAGAGCAAGTTGCTTCAAATGTGACAACAGAAATTTCTGCCAATGGCTTGACTAAGATTGACTAAAAAAGCTCTGTAAGCCATAGGATGACGAAATTCTAGTTAAAAACCTAATGCAATCTTTGATGATGATGATTTATTTGGAGACTCGATGGAGGGTGATGCTTCAGAAAGAGTCTAGCTGTTTAAATTTGTATTGAAGTATAAGTAACAATTTCAAGGAATTTTCGGTCAAAATCCTAATTATAGAAAAACGATTGGTTTTTTTATGATCTCACATTATTCAGAATGCAAAAATTTCATAGTGGGTTTATTTTTGATGCCCGAATAGTATGTGCTTTTGCAGCAGGTGTTTCTTCAACACCGTCTCAACAAAACAACCCTCTATTTTCATTGATTTTTACATTATAGCGATTTTGTTCTCATTTCAGATGTTTACAGAGTTCGTGGTAGTGCAATGCACAACTAAGGTTGAGTTTACTCACTTGAAATTTCATGAGAATGATGTATTTATCAAACTCTTACTTCAATTTTGTTGTTTCCGTTTTAAAGAAATCCTATGTGATAATCTCGTATGTAAAAGAGGACACTTTAGGTTTCCTATGTTTCAATATTCATTCAACCGATTCACTGTGAAGCATGTGGGTTTTATTTGGGTCAATACTGTATAATAAAATTCCCGATAGTACAAGTTGCCTAACTCTATATAACATTTACTGCTTGTCCAATTTCTTACTAGACGAAGTAATATATTAGAAGGCTAAAACGTTGGGGCTTTAAAACATATATAGAAGAGTTATTTGATTTGAAGCGTATACACACAATCATGGATTAGTTTATCTGTATTTTCCCTCATTTTTCTGGCTAATATTTCATTGGTATATAGATACCTTATATTTCTTGGCTTGTGCTCAGGTTTTTAGTTTCTTTGAGTGCTTATTAATTTTTAATTTTTCTGATCGAGATAACACATTTCTTTAAAGGGTACTAGTTCAATGGAAGAGCACCTGCTTTACAAGTACGAGGTTGGTGGTTCAATTCCATCGTACCCTAATATGAATTAATTAATGAAGAAACATATCAAGAAGAAAAAGGTAATAGTGTTGATTGATTCAAGTAGTATCCATAATTTTATCCATTGTAAGGTAGCCAAGGAATTGAATTCTTTCCTATACCCAGCACCAGAATGTCAAGTGATGATTGGAAATGGAGGAACTATAAATTTCTCTGGAAAATGCCATAATATCAAGCTAACCATGGGGGAATATGTATTGAATAGTCCAATGCTTTCCATTCCTATGGGAGGTGCTGATGTTGTACTAGGAGTACAATGGTTACAATATTTGGGGACGGTATCTTTTAATTTTCAAGAAATTTTCTTCAATTTTTTTTTAGAAGGAAAGGAAGTAGAATTATGGGGTATCGCAGGGAAGCTGGGAAAGATAATAAGCTCTAATGTCATGAAAAAGATTCTGAAGAAAGAACAATGAGGCATAATTGCACAATTATGCTCACTAGAAGTTCCAACATCAAAATCATCTATTTCTGCAGATCTCCAAAAAGTCTTGGACAATCATTCCAAGGTTTTTGAAATGTTAGAAAATTAAATATTACAGAGCAATGCAACACATAAAATATGCGGAAAATAAAAGCACACAAAACACATAAAACCAGAGAGACACAGATATACGTGGTTCACCCAGTTTGGGCTACGTCCACCGAACAACCAGTCCTTCCTTTCTATTATCCAGCAAAAATGAAGAGACAAAACCTACAGCAGATCCGCTGTAATATCCTCTGTTCTCTCTCACAATCTCCCTCTCTGTTTCTCGCTCCGAGAATACACACATAATACATAGCCGTAATACAATGCCCCCATATATACAAGGGGGTTGCCTTCTAGGGCAAAAAACCCTAATCTAAACATAACTTCTACCGTCAGATCATTTGCCTAATGAACGGCCCAGATTGACTAGAAATTACTATACTTTTTACAAGGCAATTTTACATCAATTTTGAGCTTCGAGGGCGCCGCTTCAAAACCCCGCCGTGGCTCCGGCATTGTCACTTTGGACCCCCCATGACAACCGATTACCATTGCGCGTTGTCGCCTTTCTTTAAGGTACAGGGGTCCAATGTTGTGATACAAAGTAAATAAGATAATCATGCTCCACACCCAACAATCTCCCACTTAGAGACTAATTGTAGCAACTCCACCGCTACTTCATTTGTTGGACAATGACTCCTCTTTGGACCTAGTTGTTCCTCATCTTCATCGTCATCCTTGAAGACCAGTTGAAACTGAGCACATTCTCAGTTTCTCCTTGGTTACAACTTTTGTTAGAATATCTGCATGATTCTGGCTAGTGTGTATATTTTCTAGCTTCAACTGTCCATCTTCTAATACTGACCGTATGAAATGGTACTTGAGATGTATGTTTTTAGTCCTAGAATGAAATTTTGAGTTCTCTGTAGGATGAATGGCACTTTGGCTATCACTATATAACCTGCCCATATCATAATTCTTACCCAATTCATCCATAAACCTTTGTAACCAAATCATTTCTTTACTAGCCTCTGTAGCAGCAACATACTCTACTTCTGTTGTTGAAAGTGAAACAACACTTTGGATTTTTGAAACCCAACTGACATCTGTTCCACCTATAGTAAATACATATCTTGTAGTGCATCTCCTTTTATCTTTGTCACCTGCCATATCTGCATCAACATATCCTTGTAGAGCAATGTTTGAACCACCAAAGCATAACACTTGATTTGTGGTACCTCTCAAATATCTGAGAAACCATTTTATTGCCATCCAATGTTCTTTTCCTAGATTGTTCAGGTACCTGCTTACAACTCCCATTGCATGTGCAATATCAGGCCTTGTGCAGACCATTGCCTACATTAAGCTTCCAACTGCTGATGCATATGGAACTTTAGACATATATTCAATTTCTTCGTGGGTCTTGGGGCACATCTCCTTAATAAGTTTGAAATGGCTAGCAAAAGGTGTACTAACTGGTTTTGCATTCTACATATTAAATATTTTCAACACCTTTTCTATGTACTCATTCTGAGACAGTGTTAATTTGCGATTTTTCCTGTCTCTAGTTATCCTCATACCAAGGATTTGTTTTGCAAATTCCCAAATCCTTCATTGCAAATGAATTTGCCAATTTTCTGAGCACATTTTATTTCCCGCATGTTAGACCCTTTTCAGTCATGATAAGTCATCTACATACAATAACAATATAATATAGCTACCATCATTTTGCCTTTTCAGATAAACACAATGATCAGAGTGACATCTAGTATAACCTTGTTCAGACATAAACTTGTCAAATTTTAGATACCACTGCCTTAGAGCCTGTTTTAAGCCATACAAGCTCTTCTTTAACTTGCACACTAATTTTTATTTCCCTTTGACCTCATATCCTTCTGGTTGTTGCATAATATCTCTTCCTCCAAATTTCCATGGAGAAATGTTGTCTTTACATCTAACTGTTCAATATGTAAATCTTCCACTGCTACAAGATTTAAAATAGTTCTGATTGAAGTCATCTTAACAACAAGAGAAAATATTTCATCAAAATCAATACATTTCTTTTGTGCAAACCCCTTCACCACAAGTCTAGCTTTGTACCTCTCTTTTCCTCCATCTTCTTCTTTCAGCCTGTAAACCCATTTATTCTATAATGTAGTTTTACCTGCAGGCAACCTGACTAAGTCCCAAGTCTGGTTATGCATTAAGGAGTCCATCTCTTCTTCCATGGCTAGCTCCCACTTCTTCCTTCTTTCAACCTGCATTTCTTCTTCATAACATTCGGGTTCACCAGAATCAGTCAGCAATAAATAATATAATGAAGGAGAGTATCGTTCAGGGGGTCTACTTATCCTGGTAGATCTTCTAACACCACTTTCGGGTGTTTGAGGTGCCCTGCTGTCGTTGTGGTGGTTGTCGCTCGTGGTTGTTGATCATTATTATTTTCGAAAATTTTACTTTTTCGTATATCTCACTAAGAATCGCGTATCTTTGCTTTCTTTTTCCCCGTTTTTCCCCGCAAATCTTTTCCCGCAACCGATTCTTATACAAGACCTTTTCATTGAATATTACATCTATGCTCCTAATGATTTTGTGATTTTCATAATCATATAAGCAATAACGAAAACCATTAACAACATATCCAATAAAGGTACATTTCTTTGATTTTTCCTCAAGCTTTGTTCTATTATCTTTATTAATATGGACAAAGGTCTCACAACCAAAAGGCTTTAAAAAATAGTAGTTTACCTTTTTACCTATCCATACCTCCTTTGGAATACCACCATCTAAGGAACTTGAAGGCCCTTTTTTATTAGATAAACAAAAGTATCTACAACATTTGCCCAAAATTTTAATGGCAATCCTGCATGCAATCTCATGCACCTTGCATGCTCCATGATTGTCATGTTCATTCTTTCTGACACACCATTTTCCTGTGGTGTTCTTGGAACTGTATTCTCATTGTGAATTCCATGATCCGAACAATCTCTATCAAACTCTTTGTTGCAATATTCACCTCCATTGTATTATCTGAGACACTTCCAACTTTTTCCCGTCTCTTCAATCTCAACCAAATCTTTCCATTTGAAAGTATCTGGAACAAGCACGATTTATCCTCAATACAATAAATCCAAGTTTTTCTAGTTGCATAATCAATAAAAGTAGCATAATAATGAGAGCCACCGAGAGATGATACCTGAGTAGGTCCCCATACATCTGTATGCACAAGATCTAATTTTCCACTCTTCTTTTCTTTCCCAACTCTGAGAAATCTAACTCTCTTTTGTTTTCCATAAATACAATTCTCATAGAAATCCAAATCAACATTCTTCAAACTCGGCAACAAATTTCTTGAGTGAAGAATCTTTATCCCTTTCTCACTCATGTGTTCGAGCCTATGATGCCATAATGCTGCATATTTTCCTTTGGAATTTAAAGCGTTAACAAAGTTAGAAATACCATTGCATAAATATAATGTACCAACCTTTTCGCCTTTTGCTATTACCAGCGCTGCTTTGGTGACCTTCCAAGTTTTATCTATGAAAGTTGTCACAAAACCTTCACTACCTAATTGCCCTGTTTAAATTAGATTTTTCTTCAGATCTTGAACATGCCGTACCTCCTTTAATAGACATTGGTTTCCATTCTGTTGTTTTACAAGAACTTTACCCATTCCAACAATTTTACAGGGTTTATCATCACCCAAACGGACTTGTCCAAAATCTCCTCGAACATAGTCATGAAAATATTTCTTATCAGGTGTGGCATGGAATGAGGCCCCTGAATCTACAACCCATGAATCAGTAACATTTTCGAAAGAAAGAATAAAAGCATATTGTAACACATCACCTGTCACGTTTGCTTCATGATTGTTTTCTTGCTGTGCATCTCCTTCTTTTTCCTTCCGAGATCTACAGTCTTTCTTTAGGTGTCCTTTATTTCCACATTTCCAGCACACTATCCCCAATCTAGTCTTGGATCTGCCTTTTCTTGATTTACTATGATATGTTGAGCTCTTTCCTCTTTCCATTTTTCTTCTTCTAGACTTTGAACTCAAAGCATTACCTGATGTCTCACCGAAGCTTTTCCATTGCATTTCTTTGCTAAGGATAGCACCGACAACATCATCAAACTTTAAAGTACTAGATCCAGAGACAGAGTTACTAATGGCCATAACTAAACCATTCCAGCTTTCTGGAAATGAGCACAAGAATAACAGAGTTCTAACTTCATCATCAAATTTTACCCCTGCGAACTTAACTGATCGGTAATCGTATTAAATTCATTTAAATGGTCCAGAAATGCATCCACCTTCCAACATCTTCATATTAAATAGTCGTTTCATAAGAAATACCTGTCATACGAGGGTTTTTCATATAGTTTCTCACAAAGTCCAGACTAAACCCTCTGTTGTTGTTTCCTTCGAAATATTGAAGGCAACTGATGCCACAAGACACAACCGTACTGTTCGAGTGCCTTTGTATCGAGAATGTTCCATTTCGCGTCTATCATGGCCGCCGACTTCTTTGTTTTTCCGCTCAATGGTAGGTACAGATATTTCTGATACATATAATCTTCCATCTACATCTTCCACAACGGGAAGTTTTGGCCATTAAATTTCTCGACCCTAAACTTACCATCTTCCGCCATTGCTCCCACTCGAACCAGGAACCCTTCTTTCCTGCGAGTTTATCAGCCAAATATACCTTCGGCTCTGATACCAGTTGTTAGAAAATTAAATATTATAGAGCAATGCAACACATAAAATATGTGGAAAATAAAAGCACACAAAACACATAAAACTAGAGAGACACAGATATACGTGGTTCACCCAGTTTGGGCTACGTCCACCCCGAACAACCAGTCCTTCCTTTCTATTATCCAACAAAAATAAAGAGACAAAACCTACAGCAGATCCGCTGTAATATCCTCTGTTCTCTCTCACAGTCTCCCTCTCTGTTTCTCTCTCTGAGAATACACATCCAATGCACAGCCGCAATAAAATTCCCTCATAAAAATCGAGGGGTTGCCTTCTAGGGGAAAAAACCCTAATCTAAACATAACTTCTACCGTCAGATCATTTGCGTAATGAACGGCCCAGATTGACTAGAAATTACTATACTTTTACAAGGAAATTTTACATCTGTTTTTAGCTTCGGGGGCGCTGCCCCTGAAAACCCCCACCAGGGGGGGCTCCGAAAAGCATTTCCGCCCCCCTGGACCCCCCACAGCAGCGATTAATTACGGGCGGCGTTGCCGCCCCTTTTAAGGTACAGGGGTCCAATGTTGTGATACAGAGTAAACAAGATAATCAGGCTCCACACCCAACATGAAACTCCAAAAGGACTCCCACCTATTCATGATCATGATCATGTTATTCATTTGATTCCAGGAAGTGTTCCTCCAAACATCAAGCCTTATAGATACCCTTATGTCCAAAAGAGCGAAATTGAACGTATGATTGCAGAAATGTTAGAGGCTGGTATAATTCAACCTAGTCAAATTTCTTTCTTTGCTCCTGTAGTATTGGTACAAAAGAAGGATGGATCATGGCACATGTGTCCAGATTATAGGGAGTTGAATAAGCTCACCATTAAAGATAAATTTCTCATTCCTATGATTGATGAATTATTGGATGAATTACATGGAGCAATTTATTTTACCAAGTTGGATCTTCGTTCAAGATATCATCATATTAGAATGAAGACTGAAGATATTCCGAAAATAGAATTTCGAACTCATGAGGGTCATTATGAATTTTTGGTCATGCCTTTTGGCCTTACCAATGCACCTTATACATTTCAAGGATTGATGAATTCCATTTTCAAACCCTTCCTTAGAAAATTTGTGCTAGTATTTTTTGATGATATACTAATCTATAGCAGGTCTTGGAAGGATCATGTTCAACATGTTGATAGGGTGCTCAAATTATTGCAGGAGAAAAAATTGTATGCAAAAACATCCAAATGTCTCTTTGGAGTAAAAGAGGTGGAATATCTGGGTCATATTGTATCTCACGAGGGTGTTAAGGTAGAACCTAACAAAATTAAAGCCATTAAGGAATGGAAAGTCCCCACAACCATTAAGCAGTTGTGAGGATTTCCCTGGTTAACAGGGTATTATAGCAAGTTTGTGAAAAATTATGGGAGAATAGCAGCACCTCTAACAACATTATTGAAGAAAGATGCATTTTCATGGACTCCTGAAGCAACTAAGGCCTTTGAACATCTTAAAGAGGCAATGTGCCTAGCACTAGTCTTGGCTACGCTAGACTTCACAAAAACCTTTATTGTGGAATGTGATGCCTTAGGAAATGGAATTGGTGTTGTTTTAATGCAAGAAGGAAGACCCATTGCTTTTGAAAATCGTCCAATCAAAGGAAATTATTTACATAAAGCTATTTATGAGAAGGAAATGTTAGCAATACTGCATGCACTAAAGAAATGACGACCTTACCTAATGGGAAGACACTTCAAGGTAAAAATTGATCATGATAGTATTAAATACTTTTTGGAACAAAGACTATCTTCAAAAGAGCAGCAAAAATGGGTCACAAAGATGTTGGGTTATGACTTTGAAATAATCTACAAAAAAGGGAAGCTAAATGTTGTTGCAGATGAACTCTCAAGAAAGAATGAAGAGGTGGAAGCATTGCTTTGTGCCATTTCTATTATCCAACCAGATTGGATAACCGAAGCAAGAGATGAATGGAAGAAGGACAAAGATGTATGGACACTCATTCAAAAGTTGCAGCAAGATCCTAGTACATCTGATACATTTAGTTGGAAAATGATTCCTTATGGTACAAAGATCGCTTATATCTTTGTAAGAATTCCCAACTAAAACAAAAGATTCTTCTGGAATTGCACACTTCTCCTTTAGGATGACACTCAGGATTTTTAAAAACTTACCACAGGGTGAAGAAAGAATTTTTTTGGGATGGCCTTAAATCTGATATTCGAAAGTTTGTGGCGGAATGTTTGGTTTGCCAGCAGAATAAAGTGGAAACAATTAAGACCCCAGGACTTCTACAACCTTTATCCATTCCAAGCCAACGTTGGGAGGATATTTCAATGGATTTTATCACAGGTTTACCTAAGTCCGAAGGAAAGAGTGTCATCATGGTGGTAGTTGATAGACTTACCAAGTATGCACACTTTTGTGCATTATCTCATCCATTTAAAGCAAGTACAGTTGCTACTACATTTGTGGACATAATTCAAAAGCTACATGGAAGCCCAAGGGTTATTATGAGCAACAGAGATCCCATTTTTACGGGAAATTTTTGGACGGAGTTATTTTCTTGTTTGGGTACTCAATTAGCTCGTAGCTCATCTTATCATCCTCAATCTGATGGTCAAACTGAGATAGTAAATAAATGTTTGGAAGGATATCTTCGTTGTTTTGTATCTGATAAACAAACACAATGGGTCAAGTGGTTACCTCTTGCTGAATGGTGGTATAACACTTCCTTCCTTACTGCAGCAAAAATGACCCCATTTATGGCACTTTATGGATATCATCCACCATCCATCACATCATCTTTAAGGGAAAATTCGAAGGTTCAAGCAGTGGAAGATCACATCGAGCATCAATAAGAAGTTCTCCAACTCTTAAAGGATAACCTGAATTTGGCACAAAATCGAATGAAACAACAGGCAGATCAACATCGCAGCGAGAGAAGTTTTGATGTAGGAGACTCGGTATTTTTACGGCTACAACCATACAAACAAATGTCCCTCAAGCAAGCTAAGAAGGATAATAAATTATCGCCAAAGTACTATGGTCCTTACAAGGTGTTGCAAAATATTGGTACTATGGCATACAAATTTGAGCTTCCTGCTTCTTCGCGAGTACATCTAGTTTTCCATGTTTTATGCTTAAAGAAGGTTATAGGTGAAAATCTTCCAGTTCAAACAATATTGCCAAAACTTGATGAGGAAGGAAAAATCATATTGGAACCTGAAGCGGTCACGGAAACAAGAACTCGACAACTACGGAATCGATCAATTTCAGAGTATCTCATCAAGTGGGAGAACTTACCCACTGAAGATTCTACATGGGAGGATGAGAATTTTATACAGAAGCACCCAGAGCTACTCAAGCATTGAGGACAACACTTTTTTGAAGGAGAGGGGCATGTTAGGTCCCTATATTACTAGTATAGTCCCTTATTATTGCTAGTGTAACCCCCTTATTGTTATTATTGTACCCCTGTAACCCCCATATTGTTATTATTGTGCCCTTAAATTATTATTGTTAGGTCGGCTAGGATTACATTGTGGCCCACTAGGATTACATTATGGCCCATGGACTCCTATATATAGAAAGGAGGTTTTGTAATTTGAATCATCCAAGAATCGTTCATTCATGTAATGTATTGGAGGTTGCCCCCTTGAAGTGGCTTATTTCTAAGGCGTTGATATCTTTTTTCTTCTATTTTTGGAGCTGGTTTCAAAACAACCTACAAGGAGGTTTCTAAGATAAACTTATTGAAATTGGCAGAAATGACAAAGAGGTTATACGATCCAAATGATGTAATTAAAAATTACAATAGAGAGCTCAAAATGAATCCTTTTGTAAAGGAAACAGATGGATTTGATGATCTCTTTCAAGGCATAGAAAAGTTTTCAGATATAACCAAGTTTGTATCCAATCAATTGAGTCAAGATTATTTTGAAGCTTTCCAAATATATAGAGATAAGTGATTGCAGAGAGTTCCTCTCAATTTGTTAACTATTGAAGATGTCAGCAGACCTATTCTAAGTATCAACTTGGATAATGAAGCTAAAGATGTGTCTGAAGATGAATCAGGTCAATCACAGCATCAATCTCACTATTCAGAAAAAATAGGAAAATGAATCTGAATCTAGAAAAGGTAATTGATTAGGTAATCTGAGAGATAGAGATGCATGAGAAAAAATAAAGTAATGGAACAGAGCCAATGTCTCAAGAAGTTGAACAAAGTCTTAACACACTAGATCAGTCTGAAAAATCTCAAATGAAGAATTTTAGTAGTGAATGGGAGGAGTTTTCTAAAGCAATAAAAAATCCCAAAGCTAATCCCAATACTGATCAAATATCTAGTTTCTAGACACCTAAACATTCCCAAAAGATAGTGGAAACTGTTAGTCCACTACAACAAGTTCTAGAAACTTATGATCGAGAGATCATACCGGCCTATCCTATAGAAAATATAGTTTTACAAATTGAAGAAATTCCTTCACTTGACATTTTCTACAATCCTAGCTATAAGGTTGTAGTTAAGAGGAATAAAAGAAGAAGAATTGATGAAATAGTCTCAAAACTAATAGATGAAACAGGTGATGTACTATGGAAGGATTCCTTAGATGACCCTACAGAACATCTAACTAAATTATCACAGTACGCGGGAGCATATGCTACAGCTACCATTGATGAATCCACTGAAGTTAGAGTGTTGCTAAAGAAAAAGGAAGCCAGAGTACTAGAGCTAGAAAGACTGTTAAATGAAGAAAAATACAACTCCAGTGAGCAAATCAAAGAAAATATGGCCTAATTCCAAAAGGATTTCAAAAACCTTAAATTACAGCATCAGACAGAGATCGATGAGAAACAAGCACAAATGGAAACATCAATGATCATAATATAGAGCCAACCGCAATTGGAGCAGTTTACTAAAGAATCACTGGATATAAATACTAAGTTAAAGAATGAACAGGAAGTATTTTGTCATCAATCTTCTATGATTGACTGTTATTGTGACTCGAATAAAATAGTGATCCAGCAGATAGCTATCCAGAAACTTGAATGTGAAAGACTTGAAAAGAAGATCAATGAACACATTAAATGGAAATCATTAGACTCAGGAAAGGAAGCTAATCTACCTCAGGTAGATAAGTTTCATAAGGAGATTCTATTCAGATATTAGGAAGCACAAATCAAGAAAAAAGAGAAAGCACCAACAAAAACATCTAGGTTATGAAACGAAATTGTTGAATCTGTATGTGAACAAATGGTAAAAGTAGAACTTCTCAAAGAGAATACGTCTGAAGTCTTTTCAGAAGCAAAATAGATAGAAGCACAATGGAAGCAAAAAGAAGATATAGAGGATGAAGTAATTAACAATGTAAATAAGTTTGATCAAGAAAATTATTGTAATTTTCTAATCAAACCTTATCATCAGTATTAGACTCTTCAATCCTTAACAGATTCAACAAAATGATCACAGTCCGTACTTCCAAATGTAGTATTCAAGGGGTAGGCCAGGTCAAGAATCTCACAGCTAGCTCAGCTCAAGCCAATGATAGATATTTTTCAACCTAGTGACCAACTCTAAAAGAAAGGGAATAATTCATAAATAAAAATTGTTATTTTATTTTCCTAGATTGTAGTTTAAGTTAGTTCTATGAGGATGGTTGTTTGAAACCTCCTCTATATTTTTGTAATAATATATTATTAGAACATAGTTAGTTTAGTATTTAACCCCTCTCATGCATTTATAGAAGGGTCCAGAAATTTGTCAAAAACATTTGCAAAGAATGCAATATTGTAAATTTGTGAATGCTTTGATGAATTAATGGAACACATCTATTATCTTTTGACAATTAAAACTATTTAACTGATGTTGCACTACTATACTCTTTAAATTGCTTGAAAGTGAGAAGGAGCAAATCAATCACTGTCAGTTTACATGAGTAGGAATTCGTACATATGTTACTTTTATTCACTTGTATTAAGTCTTGCTTCATAAATTGATAAGTCATCTTTTATTGCATTATATATTTGAAATGTTATTATAAATGAATGTTACATGCACTTTTGTTCTAATATTTGTCTGTAGTTCCTTATTGAATGTATAATCACACATATATGAATGCGATATATTTTCACAATTCTTCTAGTCAAACTATTTTGTTAGAAGAATCATTTTACATAATTTTCATCTCTTTCAACTGTTAAATGATCTATATTACTAACAGTTGAAGGGTATCGTTTCAAATCGCATAGAGGAAAAACATCCCGGGTATATAATAGAATAAATAGTTTAGATAGATGCATATGAGAAATTAAAATCATTTTCACTTACATGCGATATAACTACACACCCTAAAAATCATCCTTATTGGGAAACTGGTCCCATTATCCCCAGTTGGAGCCACTACACCAAATGGAAAAGGAGCTTCTTTCAGGTCCAGACCGGGTGGTTTTCCCCCATGTTTTGGTAGCAGAATTCCGAGGCCTCAACATTCTGGTGCTAGAAGGAGGGCCTAAACATCCGTGAATGGAAAAAATATCTGATCAACCTAAAGGTAAATCAAAGAGTCTCTCTCCCTCTACATCCCCATCAACTTCCAAAAAATTATCTAGATATTCATCTTTCAAATATGAAGTTGATCATCCTTCTCCTAAGTCTCCTAGTGATACTCAACCAATACTATCTCCTGATTCCCATCATCCTTCCCCAGAAGTTCAGTATTTGATTGAGAAGTTAGAGAGAGTATCTATTTCTGCTTACGAGCCTGAATCTTTTCCAATATCAGATATGAGTATTTCATCTTCTTTACAACCTCGAAGAATACTTTCTCAATCATAAAGTCAAAAGACATGAATTCTCCCTTTTGAATTTCCAATCGACAGTACTCAAAAGTGACTAAAGAGGACCTAATCAGAGTCAATCTCCAGCAAGATATTATCCCATTCACTTCCATTACCTCTGCTCATTTCCACAACTTCCATTCCAACAATCAATGTTACTTTGACAAGTTCAAGTACTCAAGCTGTTATCCCTTCAACTAGTCCAAGCACTCAGCCTACCTCTTCTTCAACTCAAACTCCACCCAACCAATTTATCCAAAATCCAATGGCAAGCCAAGTACCCCCACCAAATCTAAACCCATGGATTAATCCAGGGGCTGTAAACATGCCCGCTCCTCTTCATGCTCTTCCTAAAAATCCTGAAAGATGGCTACCTAAATTTAATCCTGATGATGGTCTTCTAGCCGAAGAACACATTCATACTTTTATGTTAGTTGTCAATTTAAATGGATAGTTGAAGAGGATTGCATTGTAATATTATTTCCATATACTCTAAAAGGATATGCAGGATCTTGGTATTTCTCACTGCTTGCCCACTCTATAAATAGCTGGAATATGTTTGAAGAACAATTTCCAGCTAAGTTTAGGGATGACAGGACCACTGCTACGCTCATCAATGATCTGTCAAATTTAAAAGCTAAAACAGGTGATAAGATAAAATATTTCAACTCCATATTTAATAAATTACTCAATAAAATTCCTACCACAGTAGTTCCTGGGGCAGAAGTTCAAATTGAATGGTATATTTCATCTCTTCCATCTAATATAGCTATTTTTTTTGATAGAGCGAAATTGGCAACACTTGCAGAAAATATGAAAGAATCTATATTTGTAGAAAAGGACATAACCACTGTTGAGAAAAGAAATTCGCTAGATGATTGAAAATCAAATAAGGTGTATTTCAAATCAGATTTGAAAAAGAAGACATTAAAATATCCTTTCGATCTAGTAGTTATTCAAATTTTTTTGAAAACCTTGACCAATGAGATCGCAGATATCAAGAAACAAGTTGCTGAAAATTCTAGCTCAAAGAAGACTTTTAGAAATTTTAAGAAAGGTCAATCCTCTAATACTCAACCTCCAAATATGATATCTAATGTTGAATCTAATCAAGAAGAAGAGGAAGAGAAAACAGAGGAAGAAGAAGATGATGAAGAAGAATAAGTTCAACTAAATGGAATGTGGAATTTTATCCTACCAAATGAAGAACCACTTGAAGCTTTACCTGTGAGCACACAGTAAAAAAACTACTGAAGCGACAGAGGTGAACCAACAGCAAAAGGTTTCAACTCCCGCTAAAGACAAATCGGTAAGAAAAAATTCTAATTCAAAGGCTACACAAACAAGTCCTGTTACTTCAGACACTTCACCTACATCTAAGAAAATGGTTGTCTCATAAACTATTGAGTATAATGTAGTGGAATATATGAAGAAAACAAGACCTAACATTTCTATCCATGAGCTTACTAAATTAAAGCAACAACAGGAAATCTTACTCAAAGACTTAAATGCAGTTCCTTCTTCAAAATTACCTGCTACAGTAATAGTACAATATTCTAATGAAATGGGTCGACCACCTTCTCCTTCAATGAAAATTGATGCTACATAATTGATTATGATAGGTGATCGATCCATCTCTCATAATCATCCATTTCTCCTAACCTATGAGATCTACAACAAAAACATCCATAACTATTTGATAGACTCATGGGCTTCCTCCAACATAATGCAAAAATTAGTTTGTGCTAAGTTGAATATAACTCCTCAGAGTTCACCTGTTCATATAGTACAACTTGATAGAACTAGAGTAGAGGTGGTAGGAGAAATAATTTTTATTTCCATGGGATTGTCATCAAATCCCAAATTTACTCAAATAATTGATATACTTGTGGCTGATATTCCTAAATTATATGGCTTAGTTTTAAGCCGCGATTGGTCTAAAAAACTACATGGTTATTTTGCAACAGACTGGTCACATATGTGGTCACCATATAATGGAAAGCCAAATCAGATTTGGGTAGACCATGAAAAGTTTATGAAGCATACAGTCATTGATCTTGAAGGAGTAAACGGGCCAATAACATTCAATAACAACATTATTGGAAACTACTCAGCAGAGTCATTTTTGGGAAATTTCAATGCTCAACCATCACCTTTCTTTGATAATGCAGTTTCTTCTCAGATTGAGAATTTTTCCTAGCCTAAAAATTCCAAATGTATAAATTTTGCAGATAGAAAAGTAGATAATTCTTTGTTTTGTATTCTTTATTTCAACAGTTCTAAATCTGAATATGGTGCAGGTGTGGGTTGTATTTTAATAAACCCAGAAGGAGAAAAGACCATGTCAGCCTGCAGATTAGATTTTGATTGTACAAACAATGTAGCTGATACTAAAAATTAGTTCAAGGCTTGTTAAAATCCATTAATCTTAATTTCAAATATTTGAAAGTTCTAGGAGATTCATAAATTATATTTAGACAGGTAAGAGATACTATTGATTGTAATTATGGACACTTAAAGCATTACCAATCATTAGTCCAAGAATTAACCACTCATTTCTTAGCCTTCAACATTTCTTCTATACCTAGAATACAAAATGCTAGTGCAGATCTACTGGCTAATGTAGCCTCAAAGTTAATCTCATCCCAAGAATTTAGTCTCGATATATTTTCTATTGAATTTATTTTTAGACCATCTATTCCTGATAGTATTACCAATTGGAGAGTATTCAATAATGATTCAGATATCATAGATTTTTTAACATCTGAAGGATCCTATGATATTCAAATTTTGGATGAAAATGAACATGACATTCAGATTAAGAAAGAACAAGATGAAAATCCTATTCCCAAATTTGTTGTCAAGTTAGAAGACCTATATGATCTAAAAGACAGGTTTAAATGAGTGACTAACTCAAAAACACAAAGCTCTACTTTAAGATTTGAGTCAGTAGATCTAGGAACTGACGAAAAACCTCAAAATGTAAATCTAGTTCTTGGTCTATCTTCCGAAGAAAGGTTATCTTTCATCAGATTGTTTATAATGTACAAAAGTTTCTTTTCTTGGGATTATACTGATCTTAAAACATATAATACTTCTGTGATTCAACGTATGATTCCTATGATCTCAGAAGAAAAGCCTACTCAACAGAAATTGAGGAAGATTCATCCAAATTTGGAGAATCAAATTAAAACAGAATTGAACAAACTCCTCAAGGAAAAAATAATCTTTCTAGTCAGGCATTACAAATGGGTATCAAATTTGGTACCTAGCAGGAAGAAGAATGGTGATATAAGAATTTTCATTGATTTCAGAAATTTAAACAAAGCTTGTGAGAAGGACAACTTTCCATTACCAATCATGGAACAAGTACTGCAAACAGTAGCTAGTTCTGAACTCATGTCCTCTCTAGATGGATTTTCAGGATATAATCAAATTCTCATACATCCAGATGACAGATTGAAAACTACATTCATAACTAAGTGGGGAACGTATGCCTATCAGAAGATTCCTTCTTGATTAATTAATGAAGGTTCCACTTTTCAGCGAGCTATGGACACAGCTTTTAGGGGTCTCATAAACAAAACAATAGTTATTTATTTAGATGACATTACAATCTTTTCTAAACAAGTAATCAATCATGTAAATGACTTCAATCAAGTCTTTGAGTGATGCAAAAGGTATGTCATCTTATTAAATCCCAAAAAATCATTTTTCACGTTAGATGAAGGAAAACGTTTAGGATTCATTGTGTCAGAAAAATGGTATTTATATTGATCCTGAAAGAATTGAAGAAATAAAATGAATTGCTTTTCCTCATAATAATAAAACTATGTAGTCATTCCTTGGGAAAATTAATTTTGTTAAAAGGTTTGTCCCTGACATTTCACAAATTGTTTTACCTTTACAGAATATGATTAATAAAAATTATGTCTTTAAATGGGGACATAATGAAAGAGAAGATTTTGATTCGATTAAACAATAAATTATCAATGCTCCATTCCTCACGACCCCCAATTTTCTTAATCCTTTTACATTGTATACTTTTTCATCGGATACATCATATGTTGTTGTTTTAACATAGCTAAATGACCAACAAATTGAAGCACAATATCATTTTTCAGTTCGAATTTACAAGGTGTAGAACTAAATTATACATATTTTGAAAAGAAAGCATTTGTTGTCTTTAAGGCTATAAAGCATTTTAGACATTTCTCCTAAAAACTCACACTAAAATCATAGTTTCATTCTTTGCAGTAAGACAACTCTTGATGCAAAGAGAATTAGGAGAAAAGAGAGCTAATTAGGTGACCGCTTTACAAGAATATGATGTAGAAATTAGACCCTCTAAAATTGTTAGAGGTCAAGGTTTTTCTAGAATTCTTACAGGAGCATCCCATCTATCATCAAACGAAGATTCAGGTAACAATGTGCAAATATCAAAGGTAAGCATCAATGATTTGCAATCACAATATGCTGATCTTATATTCTATTTAAAGAATGGATGTGCTCTGAATCAACTCAGTTACAAAAAAAATGAGCTTTAAGATTAAAGGCTAAACAATATGAATTAATCAACAATGTGTTATTCGGAAAAAAAAAAATTTGATTCTATCCTTTTAAGATGCTTAGAAAAATTTGAAGTAGAAAAAGTCTTGCACGAACTCCATGATGAACCAACTCGAGGACATTTTGGAGGAAATACAACAGCACATAAAATCCTGCATGTAGGTTAATATTGGCCTACACTTTTCAAGGATGCTAATGAACAAGTAAAAAAATGAAAAATGTGCCAAAGTACATCTGGAAGACAAAGGAAGCCAACATTCCCATTACAACCAGTTAATATTGAACAACCATTTAAGCAATGGGGATTAGACATAATTGGTGAGATTATTCCTAACTCTTCCAAACACCACAGATATATTCTCACAACTACAAATTAGTTTACTAAATGGGTGTAATAATTCCATTAAAAGTCTCCAAATCTGAGAATATCATTGATTTCATCAACCAAAATATCATAACCAAGTTTGGCTTACCTACTTCTTTGGTGTTTGATAATTCATCTTACTTCTCAAGAACCGCTATGATGGAATTTGCAATTAAAAGAGGTTTTAAACTTAAATATTCTACAAATTATTATCCGCAAGGAAATGGTTTGGCAGAATCCACATATAAGAACTTGATTAGAATAATTAAAAGAAATGTGGATCAAAATCAATGAAATTGTCACAAGTCATTAATTTTCAATCTTTGGGCAGATCGAATAAATCAAAAAGCTTCTATTGGAACTTTTCTATTTAATCTTGTCTATGGAAAAGAAGATGTACTTCCCACCAACGTAGTTATTTCCTCTCTTTCCTTAGTACAATTTATTGATGAATCTCCTACTTCTTCTTTACAACTTAGACAATGTCAAATTCTTAAGTTAGAAGAAGAAAGACAAAAATCCAAACAGACTCATTCTCATCATCAGCTGATAGTAAAAGCCTCATTTGATTCAACTTCTGTTACTACAAAAAAATTTCAAATTGGTGATCTGGTATTGAAATGGGACAAAGCGCATGAGGAAAAAGGTAAACGCACGAAGTTTCAAAAACTCTGGCTAGGTCCATTTCAAGTAATTGAAGAAATAGGCCCATCAACATTCTTATTGCAAGATCTATCAGGCAAAAAATATTGTTTGCCTATTAATGGGAAGATTTTGAAAAAATACTTTTCATAGGAGGTAACCCCTTCTATTCCTTGTATACTAGTGTATTTTTTTTTCTTAGAAAAATAAAAGGTTTTTAGTATAAATTTTTGGCTTTTCAAAACAAAATCTTAGATAATCCTTTTTTATTTATCGCTTATAGAAATAAGAAGTGTTAAGGAAACAATCGAAAGATTTGAAAGACAAATAATTTTTTTTTTACTAAAAGATGTAATTTCACTGAAATTATTTATTCTCTGATGAACCCTCATCCTTATATAGCATGACTATTCTGTTATCAGTCAAGAAAAGAATCTTTAACATAGTAAAGACTTTTACAGAAAAGAAATCTAAAACTCGACATTATCATTCAGAATCCTCAAAAGGATCAATGATTCACCCCATCCTGTAAAACTTATAAATATTTTAAAGAAATTCAAAAAATATTATAATTAGAAAAACTTAAAAGATAATAAGTCTCATCAAGAGCTTTTTTACGATGTTCATAAGGAAATAGTTGAACTAACATTACCATTACTACCTACCAAAACAGGGTAATGACTTGAGATTGTATCAAGAGAACAAGGGGTCTCATCAAGAGCCAGCTTGATCAGTTCAATTACAACTAGTGAATGTCATTGTCATCATTTGGTTACCAAGCCAATAAAATGGGTTTTAAGTAAATAAAAAGTGATACAAAAAAGAAAAAGGTTTCAAAAATTTATAATTTATTTAAAAAAATAAAAATAAAATATAGATGGGACGATGAATCATTGCTGGGTAAAAGGTAACCCTACCAGAAACTTAAATTGTTTATTGGAACAGAGGATCTACCTGTGATGAAAGAGTAAATTTTTTATAAAGATGATCTGTAAGGGCCACCTGCTTTATCTTTTTGAACTGAGTAAAGGTTGATATAGATTTTCATATTTATATCTTTAAAAGAGGAATTTTTATGAATATTAAATAAGAGAAAATTCATTGGTTGGTAAGATATTATTTGTTTAAAATTTCATTCCTGCAACTATTTTTATTGAGGGATTGTAGATTTCTGTGGTGTAGATATTTAGAATCAGAGCTTGGAATCTCCACAGTTCTCATTTTTCAGTCTACGTTTCGGGTCTAAAGCAAGACCCATCATCAAGACAAATCTGCAAAAAAGAGAGACAATTTGTGTTAAATAAATAGTGGAAAAATGAGAAGAAATAGAGCCGACCAGATATCAACTGAATGCTATAGTTTCTAATTTATTTTCATTTATATTTTTAATTTATTTTTATTTTTATTAAGTTGAGTTTTAGTTATTTTTCTTTTAAAATATCATAATCATTATTATGATACTTTAAGTTATAATGCTAATACTGTTTAATGTTTCTTAATATTAATTAATATTCCTATTTAAAAGGTCTTATGTTTATCTCTTATTAGGATATTTATTTTATTTTGTTTATTATTTCTATTTTTAAAACAATACTTTTTGGCAATTAGAAATAATAAAAAAAATAAAATAAATATCCTAAAATGAGATAAACATAAGACCTTATAAATAGGAATATTAATTAATATTAAGAAACATTAAACAGTATTAGCATTATAACTTAAAGTATCATAATAATGATTATGATATTTTAAAAACAAAATAACTAAAACTCAACTAAATAAAAATAAAAATAAATTAAAAATATAAATGAAAATAAATTAGAAACTATCGCATTCAGTTGATATCTGGTCGGCTCTATTTCTTGTCATTTTTCCACTATTTATTTAACACAAATTGTCTCTCTTTTTTGCAAATTTGTCCTGATGACGGGTCTTGCTTTAAACCCGAAACGTAGGCTGAAAAATGAGAACTATGGAGATTCCGAGCTCTGATTCTAAAAAAACTATTTTTATTTTTAAAAAGTTTTACAATTTTCAAAAATTTAGTCAGAGATATCTGGTTCTCCAAAGTGAATCACCAATTTTTGTGCTATACAACACCCCCCCCCACCATTTATTCTTATAAATGGGGACCCTTTAGAAATAAATAGGAAATTTATTTTTTAGTTTTAAAACAAAAACTTAGAAAATAAATTTTTTCTTTTAAGTTTTTTGCTTTATTTCTTAAAGAACAATATCGTAAAACGCATAGCTTATAACTTAGAACGACTCACAAATCCTCTAAGCCACATGAACTGCGAAGAGCCCTAACCTTTTTTGAAGATATGTTTAAAAAAAAATCTTGAAAAAACATCAATTATCGTGAGAAACTCTTTTTTGCATCACAACTTATTTAAAAAATCAACTCATAAGGTAATTGTATATAAGTGTGATTGAACGGACCCGACAAGTCAAAAAAAAAATCGAAGATAAATCTTTAAAATCCTTTTAAACACGTCAGCATGGTTTCTAAATGCGCATTTCGCATATCTTAACCGTAAAAAAAAATCTATTATCACATAAAATTTTCGATGTGTGGTTTGCGCACATCGCATTTCAAAACATTTAGCAGTAAGAATTAAAACGATAAAAGTTATATATGGTGACATGTGAATTTACAACATTTAATTTCTCAAGCATGCAAAATGACTTATTTCATATCAAAACAAAATTTGAGATCTAACGGCTTTAATTTGATTGATATGAATTTCGTGTGATGGTGTAAGAGATCTAACTTTGAAATTATTATTGATGATTGTTGTCATATTTGAAAAAGATTCATATTTATTCACGCATGTTTGAAATAAACAAAGGATTTGACTCTCTATTCTCTATAGTTTTAAACACTTTACTTGTTTTCAGGAAATCATTTAACAAATCAAGGAAGAATAAAATGAGCAAGAAAGGTAAAGATATTTCTCAAACTATGCCTACTAAAGGCTCATAGATGTATCCCTTATTCTCAGACACTACCTGCAACAAGGAATGTGGCAGTTCCTCATGGGAAACATGTATAAATTGTTTGAGGATGAGAAACCAAGAGTAATAACCAAAATCTCTACGACAGGCACGACATCTACTTCAGACGCAACCTACTTTGATTTTGCATGTTCATTTGTCCACATGGTAGTAGCAAGACTGAAAATTATCCCTTGCACAGATATGGTTAAGTGGGCAATTGACCACTTAAGCATAGATGAAAGGAAATTCAAATATTCAAAGGGAGAAGAATTGGGATCTTTCGGGGCAGAAGACTTAAAATAAATGTATCATCTACTCTCCCCACAGTAAAAATATGATCAAGATTTTCTGCAAAGCTTTAGAACAAAGCATCTAGATCTCATGAAAGTCATTAAAGAAAGGAAGGAAGACCAGGGAAAGTTGAAGCAAGATAAGCTCGGTACGTACCCAATTTCCCAAATTCCTTCCCCTTATTGTTATGCTGCTGGTATGTTGTGTAGATTATTTATCAAACCTGATACCAATAGGTTTAAAATAGAATGGATTCCATTGATCGACGCAATCGTAAATTCATTAATTATGAATTGGTCAAACATCCTATTTGATAGTTTAGGTAAACACATTACTGAATATAGGAATAAGAGGAGTGCTTTGTCTAGAGAGATACCGCCCTTTTATATGTTTCCCTATGTCATGGATGCCGTCTATTTTAATTCTAGTTTTCCAACCATGGGATGGAAATGGACTGCCCAAGACCCTACCCCAATCCACATTTACCACAAAGACCTCTGAGATTCAGACTTCCACCTACATTTCTATAAAAAAAAATATGGAGTCATATTGCCTATGCACCAAATGATATTCAATAAAAGGGCTCCTAGGGTTTCTGAAGAGGCTAGCACAGATATTCTTTCTGTGGTTAGGTGGTTTCCAGAGGAGAAGTTTACATATGTCAGAGTATTCGGAGTTATTCTTCTCTCCACGCTTTACCTTATTATGCGCCTTATAAGTTTCTTGCATGAGAGATAACTTACATGCTTGTTAATGGTATCACTAAACAACTGAAAGATGGGAAGAAGGCCATTTGGCCTAATTTCCTTGTACGATGTGGCACTTTCGCACTACATGATATTAGCCATACCTACAAGGAGGTTTCTAAGATCAATCTATTGAAATTGGCAGAAATGGAAAAAAGTTTATACGATCAAAATGATGTAATTAGAAATTACACTACAAAGCTCAAAATGAAACCTTTTGTAAAGGAAACAGATAAATTTGATGATCTCTTTCAAGGCATAGAAAGGTTTTCAGATATAACCTAGTTTTCATGCAGCCAATTGAGTCAAGATGATTTAGAAGCTTTCCAAATATATAGAGATAAGTTATTGCAGAGAGTTCCTCTCAATTTGTTAACTATTGAAGATGTCAACAACCCAGCTTGGATAATGAAGCTAAAGATATGTCTGAAGATGAATCAGGTCAATCACAACATCAATCTCACAATTTGGATCATTACGAAAATGAATCTGAATCCATAAATGATAATCAAGAAAAGATAATTGATCAAGTAACCCAAGAGGTAGAGATGCATGAGAAAAAATAAATTAATGGAATAGAGTCAATGTCTCAAGAAGTTCAACACCGTCATGACATAGTAGATCATTTTGAAAAATATCAAATGAAGAATTTTAGTAGTGAATGGGAGGAGTTTTCTGAAGCAATAAAAACTCTGAAAGCTAATCCCAATACTGATCAAATATCCAGTTTCCAGACACCTGAACATTCCCAGAAGATAGTGGAAACTGTTAATCCACTACAAGAAGTTCCAGAAACTTATGATCGAGAGGTCATACCGACCTATCCTATAGAAAAGATAGATTTACAAATTGAAGAAATCCCTTCACTAGAAATTTTCTACAGTCCTAGCTATAAGGTTGTAGTTAAGAGTAATAAAAGAAGAAGAATTGATGAAACAGTCTCAAAACTAACAGATGAATCACTTGATGTACTATGGAAGGATTCCTTAGGTGACCCTACAGAACATCTAACTAAATTATCACGATACGCAGGAGCATACTCTACAGCTACCGTTGATAAAGCCACTGAAGTTAGAGTGTTTCTAAAGAAAAGGGAAGCCAGAGTACTAGAGATAGAGAGACTATTCAATGAAGAAAAATCCAACACCAATGAGAAAATTAAAGAAAATATGGCCCAATTCCAAAAGGATTTCAAAAACCTTAAATTACAACATCAGACAGATATCAATGAGAAACAAGCACAACTAGAATCAACAATGATCAGAATATAGAGCCAACTGCAATTGGAGTATTTTATTAAAGAAAAAATAGATATAAATGCTAAGTTAAAGAATGAATAGGAAGTATTTTGTCATCAAGCTTCTATGAATGACTCTCATTGTGACTCGAATAAAATATTGATCCAGCACATAGCTATCCAGAAACTTGAATGTGAAAGACTTGAAAAGAAGATCAATGAACACATTCAATGACAATCATCATACTTAGGAAAGGAAGTTGATCTACCTCAGGTAGATAAGTTTCATAAGAAGATTCCATTCAGATATTGGGAAGCACAAATCAAGCAAGAAGAGAAAGCAGCAACGAAAACATCTAAGTTATCAAAGGAAATTGTTTAATCTATATGTGAACAACTGGTAAAAGTAGAACTTCTCAAAGGGAACGCATCTGAAGTTTTTTTGGAAGAAAAATAGATAGAAGCACAGTGGAAGAAGAAAGTATATACACAAGATGAAGTAATTAAGAATGTAAATAAGTTTGATCAAGAAAATTATTGGAATTTTCTGATCAAACCTTATCATCACTATTAGACTCTTCAATTCTTAAAATAGTCAACAAAAATATCGCAGTCTGTACTTTCAAATGTAATATTTAGGGGACAGGTCAGATCAAGAATCTCGTAGCCAGCTCAGCTCAAGCCAATGATAGATATTTGTCAACTTTGTGACCAACTCTAGAAGAAACGGTGGAATTCATAAATCAAAATTGTTATTTTATTTTCCTAGATTGTAGTTTAAGTTAGTTCTACGAGGATGGTTGTTTGAAACTTCCTCTATATTTTTGTAATAATCTATTATTAGAACATAATTATTTTAGTATTTAACCCCTCTCATGCATTTAGAGAAGGGTCCATAAAGTTTTCAAAAACATTTGCAAAGAATGCACTATTGTAAGTTTGTGAATGATTTGATGAATTAATGGAACACATCCGTTATCTTTTGACAATTAAAGTTGTTTAAGTGATGTTGCATTACTGTACTCTTTAAATTTCTTGAAAGTGAGAAGGAGCAGATCAATTACTGTCAGTCTACATGAGTAGGACTTCGTACATATGGTACTTTTATTCACTTGTATTAAGTCTTTCTTTATAAGTTGATAAGTCATCTTTTATTGCATTATATATTTGAAATTTTATTATAGATGAATGTTACATGCAATTTTGTTCTAATATTTGTCTCTATTTCCTTATTGAATGTATAATCACACATATATGAATGCGATGTATTTTCACAATTCTTCTGTAATATCCCAAAGTGGGACTGCTCAGCAATGCATGCATGAAAAACACATCTTCAGAAATTTATGCTTCATAAATCAAAATCAACCCTCGTATCCCTTATACCTAACAATAAGACATCTAAATCCAAGAGGAGATCATAAACAAATCATTCTAGGTGAGGTAAACAAATCTCCCATACCTAGCTGAAAAATACCCAAGAATGGGACTGCAACAATCTGCAAATAATACTGTAGTAAAATAACACAGTTTAACTAAAAAGAAGTAGGAGGCCAATATGGAGGCCCAAAAATTACATGTACATCAACAAATCAGATTTACGATGTCTCCCATAAAATATACAAGAGGAAAATGGAAGACTTTTATGAAGAAAACCCTCAAAAGAGGTGCTGCAACAATGTATTAAACTGCAAAAAGGCTTGACAACATTATTTTGAAGTGTTGTAGCAGCTATATATTACACTTTAGATCTAGAGCAGATATGTGTACAAAATATTAGATCCATATCAGATCTGTACACTGGATAAGCTCCTCTACAAATTCCCCTTGGGGTTTTGAGCAAAACTTGAAATACAAAGAGTAGATCTAAGATCTAAAGTTGCAGATCTGCAGTAATATTCAGAAATTTCTGAAGTAAATACAATAATAAGCAGATCAGATCTAAACATGACATGGATTAGATCTGTAATCCATGGATAACAACAGTGAAGGGCAGAACCCCAACACTAGAGATCTCTCCTCCAAAAGTATGCCAAAACACCCTGCAACTTCACACTTGTAGATAACGTAGTTCTAGAAGATGGACTGCACTGTAGACTTGAAGAAGAGTTTGGCCTGATGCGAAGGTATGGATCTAAAGCTCCAATGATCCAATCCACTCTTGTCAATGGGATAGAAGACTTTCCCACTGAAAAGAGGCATTAGAATGGTCTAGATATGAGTAGATCTAGCCTCCACTTGTTGCAGCTTACAAGGACAACCAAACCCTCAACATGATCTGCATTGTAGTTGGAAGGTGAAGCTTGGCCAAATGCCTGATAGTGGACAAGATCAGAAAGACTCTTCCAAGAGGCCTCTCAAGGAAAGAGGTGGGATTCCAAATCAGGAACACCCATTGCTAAACAACATTATTCTCAACTAAAAAAGAAGAAGAATGATATATGTCTAAACAGACAATACATTCAGAAATATAATCCAATCAACAACCTTCTCCTGTTGTCCTCCACTTCCTTTTATAAGATAGAAGTCTTGCAAAACCCTAAACCATCTCAATAATTTAGCTTCTTTCACATGTGCGACCTCCAACTAAGACTGTGCTGTGCATCAATGAGGTTCATCCCCTCTAGACAGTGTTGTTGATTTGGTCATGGTTAACCCAGTCAAATGTCTCAATACCTTTCACACATAAGGGTGTTTTATTAAGATGGCCTAGATTTATCTTTGTTCACATGGGGTATTGATTTATTCACTATTTTTGGAGTTTTTATTGTCCTCCTTTACACATTTATTCAAGCAACATGAAAATGAAACAAAATTGTATATTCCCATTAGCTTGGGCTAATTGGGAATATTACAATCCTCCCCTCCAAAATGTTGCTTGTCCTCAAGCAACCGATAAGGTGAGTGCTACAACTCCTTTCCTCTTCCATTGGTGACACAATCAAGTGATAAGCTTCTTCCATGAGTTGAGTGTTCACCAAACCAACTTTCCATGAATTTTTTCTCCAATGTTCTTATGAGAGGTAAATGACTCATCCCATAAGGAGTCAAAAACTCAAATGAAACAAACATGGCTGAACCAATACTCTCTCTGAAACATGTAGCATATGGTACATAGAGAGTCTCTATCCCATGTGGTACATACATGGCTCCCACCCTTACTCCATACATCCCCAAAAAAGTACAAGTATATCATTAATGTATGGGAGCAAAAATATGTACATACAAACAGAAAATTGAGCATGATGAGGTGGGTCATACTCCCACATATGATACCAACGCAGTGCATCTCCTTCCTGCCTCAAATCAAGACATGGTAAGTGGTTTTCCCACCATTTACTTTCTTCCCAAGTCATCTAATTATTGCTGAAGGTGAGAGATATGTTTGGTGCCTTGGGGAAGCACCCATCACGATGAAAAATATCCCTCCGCTCACCAAGGGAGTGGCCAAATTCAGAAATTTTTGTGGCCCATTGTTTGCCATGAGATCTACAAGATGTATCACCCCTTCTTGGAGTCATGTCCTGCGTAAAAATAGTGAAAGAATGCATACAAACAGAAAATGAAACATGTTTTACATATGTATGTTCTTCACCAAAATTTATCCTTATACAAGTGGAGTGGTGTATGGATCTTTCTCCTCCTCCCAAGGTAGGAAGAGATGGCTGAAATAACTCTGTCATATAATCTTGTTGCTGCCCCAACTCCACATAGCACATGCATTCTTGAAAACGCTGATATAGTTCCTCTTTCAAGCCTTCCCAATCAAATCTCCTCATGATGATGTTGTATATCCTCATGGAATACATGTGGTTGAAACAAAACTCTTTGTAGGCCCTTTGTAGCAAATTCTCCTTGAGCTTAGAAGCTGTAGACAAGAAGATCCTACCATGATGATAGATGACTCCTTCATGGACTAGATAACCCTCTTTATGTAGCTGGTCATCAAGTATCATACAAGTGTGTATATCTTTGGAATAATCCACCAAAAATTGGGATTTCCAATACAGATCTAAACTGCCCAACAATGATAGCACTGATGATTCACCAACAGAAATGTCTGTCATGTTGCTGCTCTCCTCCTTGACATCTCCCATGCCAAAGGTGTGTGTTGGAAGGTCACTCCTTCCCTTCTTTTCCTCCTTGACATTCCCCATGCCAAAGGTATATGATGGAAGGTTGGTGTTCCTTCCTTGCTTCCCTCTTTGCACATGCACATGCTCAAATGAAGATGGAAGCTATTGGAAGTTAGTCCTCCATGGGAGGATATCATCTATCCAAAATATCCTTGGCCTTTCCAAAGTATGCATGTGTGGCCACCATCTTCTATCATGTATGGAATATCTCTCTCCAAGTGAGATTATCTTCTGAGTCTTCATAGCCAAGGATCTCTCTCCTTGCCCCATGATGGTGCTATCCCTCAATATTGCATCCTCTATTCTCAACGCAGTATGAGATGAGAGAATGGACAATGGTGATAGTGGGGAAATATTTCCCTCCTCCTTGAGCTCCTCCAACACTCTCAGCGCTGTGTTGTAGTCCTCTAATGCCCCCTTCCTTCCTGGACCCTTGAATGGAGCATCTAGTTCTGAGACATCTTTCACCAGAAATAAATTGGGTGGTCTCCCAGGTGGTTTACCACAAGAAAATGATGTCTCATGGTCCATCCTCAGATTCCTATCAGATGGGATCATCATATCCCTCCTTCCATTGCACAATTTCAACTCTAATTTTTGTGTGGAAGTCTCATGACAATGTGGTATCACTCTTGAAGATGCAAGAGTGATTCTGATTGGAGAATTTGCTCCATTCTCTTCTCCTAGCAATAGTGTATCATCTTCTTCTATGTCAGCTTTGTGACCCCTCCTTTGTTCTGTCTCATTGTCTATTATCATAGACACATGCTGCTCATGTTTTCCATATGTAAGATTCCTCGAAACTTCTTGCAAAGATGCAAGAGCCCGTCTAGTGGAAACAATTGCTTCATCTTCATCTCTTAATAAAAATAGATCTCCTCCTGCTGTCATAGCGCTGGAGGATCTTCTCTTCTCTTTCTCTTCCTTCTCCTCATCAATGGAGAATGCCTCATCATTTAGACACCCTTCTCCTTGATCTGTTTTTGAAGAAGGAACCCTCATGCATTCTCTTTGAGAAGAGGGTTCTTGCTAAAGTGGGGCTTTTGCCTTTGGAAAATCATATAGCAGATCTTCAACCCCTTCAATAATGTTTAGAAATGGAGTTGGCTTTATGGATTATTCCAAATCATGCAAATATTTAGATTTCTTGGGTTTTATTTTCTTCCTCAAGGAAGTTTTAGAATGTCTCAAATCAAATCTTTCCACTAACCTCCTAGCAAACTTTGCATAGGAAGAGATATTTACACTTTTCAAGGAATAAGACTCAAATAGCCACCAGGCATAAGCCTTACCTTGAAGATGCAACGCTGCTACTCTCATGGCTTCTTCTTTTGAAACTTGATGCAGCTGGAAATATGTGTTAAGCTTCCTTACCCAAGACTTAGCTAAGTTCTTAGGTTATCCATCAAAAGTAGGTAGAGATAATCTACCCAAAGTGTGCTGCATGCACCCTCTTCTTCTACTATAGTTGTTGGAACCTCTTTCTTCTTTAAGTTGACAGAACTCTAGGAAACTGAGATGCTCCTTTAATATCTTTGATTAAGACTCATATTCTTGGAGATAATCACCAAGAGTTTCTTCCTTTGGTGTTCCTCCTTTTCCTTCTTCCTTTGTCAAGAAAGTACGCATGTTATAACGTTGTAGGTCAGATTGCGTGGCTGAATGCTCACACACATTGTAAGAAATACTAGGGCTTCCTTTATATAAACATCTTCTTGATGGATCTGCATGTCTTTCCCCCCTCATTCCCCGTAATTCTCCTTTCAGCTCATACATAGCTTGAGAAAGAGTTTTAGAGAACTCTTCTCCTTTCAATCTTCCAGATAAAGGGGTTTCACCCTTGTTTTCTTTGTCTTCTTTGTAATCAATTTTCTTCTATATTCTTTTCAGATACCTCCTCTCTCTATCTGTAAAAGGCTCATCTTCTTCTGAATACATATTTTCTTCTTAAGAAAGCACAGGCTGTGCCAAGATGATTGCTCTGATACCACTGTAATATCCCAAAGTGGGACTGCTCAGCAATGCATGCATGAAAAACACATTTTCAGAAATTTATGCTTCAGAAATCAAAATAAACCCTTGGATCCCATAGATATAAAAATAATACATCTAAATCCAAGAGGAGATAAAAAACAAATCATTCTAGGTGAGGTAAACAAATCTCCCACACCTAGTATAGCTGAAAAATACCCACGAATGGGACTGCAACAATCTGCAAATAATACTGCAGTAAAATAACGTAGTTAACCGAACAACAGTAGGAGGCTAATATGGAGGATCAAGAATTACATGTACATCAGAAAATCAGATTTATAATGTGGCCCATACAATTTATAAGAGGAAAATGGAAGAATTTTATGAAGAAAACCCTCAGAAAGAGGAGCTACAACAATGTATTAAACTGCAAAAAGGCTTGACAACGTTATTTTAAAGAGATGCAGCATTTGTATATTACACTTCAGATCTAGAGAAGATCCGTGTACAAAATATTAGATCCATATTAGATATGTACACTGGATGAGCTCCTCTACAAATTCCCCTTGGGTTTTTGAGAAAAACATGAAATACAAAGAGTAGATCTGAGATCTAAAGTTGCAGATCTGCAGAAATATTCAGAAATTTATGAAGTAAATACAATAATAAGTAGATCAGATCTGAACATGAAATGGATTAGATCTGTAATCCATGGATCACAACAGTGAAGGGCAGAACCCCAACACTAGAGATCTCTCCTCCAAAAGTATGCCAAAACACCCTGCAACTTCACACTTATAGATAACGTAGTTCTAGAAGATGGACTGCACTGTAGACTTGAAGAAGAGTTTGGCCTGATGCCAAGGTATGGATCTGGAGCTCCAATGATCCAATACACTCTTTTCAATGGGATAGAAGACTTTCCCACTGAAAATAGGCATTAGAATGGTGTAGATATGAGTAGATCTAGCCTCCACTTGTTGCAGCTTACAAGGACAACGAAACCCTCAACAGGATCTGCATTGTAGTTCGAAGGTGAAGCTTGGCCAAATGCCTGATAGTGGACAAGATCAGGAAGACTCTTCCAAGAGGCCTCTCAAGGAAAGAGGTGGGATTTCCGATCAGGAACACCCATTTCTAAACAACATTATTCTCAACTAAACAACAAGAGAATGATATATGTCTAAACAAACAATATATTCAGAAATATAATCCAATCAACAACCTTCTTCTGCTGTCCTCCTCTTCCTTTTATAAGATAGAAGTCTTGCAAAACCCTAAACCATATCAATAATTTAGCTTCTTTCACATGTGCCACCTCCAACTAAGACTGCGCTGTGCATCAATGAGGTTCATCCCCTCTAGACAGTGTTGTTGATCTGGTCATGGTTAACCCAGTCAAATGTCTCAATACCTTTCACACATAAGGGTGTTTTATTAAGATGGCCCAAATTTATCTTTGTTCACATGGGGTATTGATTTATTCACTGTTTTTGGATTTTTTATTGTCCTCCTTTACACATTTATTCAAGCAACATGAAAATGAAACAAAATTGTATATTCCCATTAGCTTGGGCTAATTGGGAATATTACAGTCCTCCCCTCCAAAATGTTTCTTGTCCTCAAGAAACTGATAAGGTGAGTGCTACAACTCCTTTCCTCTTCCATTGGTGACACAATCAAGTGATAAGCTTATTCCATGAGTTGAGTGTTCACTAAACCAACCTTCCATGAATTGTTTCTCCAATGTTCTTATGAGAGGTAAATGACCCATCCCATAAGGAGTCAAAAACTCAAATGAAACAAACATGGCTGAACCAATACTCTCTCTGAAACATGTAGCATATGGTACATAGAGAGTTTTCATCCCATGTGGTACATACATGGCTCCCACCCTTACTCCATACATCCCCACAAAAAGTACAAGTATATCATCAATGTATGGGAGCAAAACTATGTACATACAAACAGAAAATTGAGCATGATGAGGTGGGTCATACTCCCACATATGACACCAACGCAGTGCATCTCTTGCCTGCCTCAAATCAAGACATGGTAAGTGGTTTTCCCACCATTTAATTTCTGCCCAAGTCATCTAACTATTGCTGAAGGTGAGAGATATGTTTGGTGCCTTGGGGAAGCACCCATCACGATGAAAAATCTCCCTTCGCTCACCAAGGGAGTGGCCAAATTCAGAAATTTTTGTGGCCCATTGTTTGCCATGAGATCTACAAGATGTATCACCCCTTCTTGGAGTCATGTCCTGCATAAAAATAGTGAAATAATGCATACAAACAGAAAATGAAATATGTTTTACATATGTATGTTCTTCACCAAAATTTCTCCTTATACAAGTGGAGTGGTGTATGGATCTTTCTCCTCCTCCCAAGGTAGGAAGAGATGGCTGAAATAACTCTGTCATATAATCTTGTTGCTGCCCCAAATCCACATAGCACATGCATTCTTGAAAACGCTGATATAGTTCCTCTTTCAAGCCTTCCCAATCAAAGCTCCTCATGATGATGTTGTATATCCTCATGGAATACATGTGGCTGAAACAAAACTCTTTGTAGGCCCTTTGTAGCAAATTCTCCTTGAGCTTAGAAGCTCTAGACAAGAAGATCCTACCATGATGATAGATGACTCCTTCATGGACTAGATAACCCTCTTTATGCAGCTGGTCATCAAGTATCATACAAGTGTGTATATATTTGGATTAATCCACCAAAAATTGGGATTTCCAATACAGATCTAAACTGCCCAATAATGATAGCGCTGATGATTCACCAACATAAATGTCTGTCATGTTGCTGCTCTCCTCCTTGACATCTCCCATGCCAAAGGTGTGTGTTGGAAGGTCACTCCTTCCCTTCTTTTCCTCCTTGACATTCCCCATGCCAAAGGTATATGATGGAAGGTTGGTGTTCCTTCCTTGCTTCCCTCTTTGCACATGCACATGCTCAAATGAAGATGGAAGCTATTGGAAGTTAGTCCTCCATGGGAGGATATCATCTATCCAAAATATCCTTGGCCTTTCCAAAGTATGCATGTGTGGCCACCATCTTCTATCATGTATGGAATATCTCTCTCCAAGTGAGATTATCTTCTGAGTCTTCATAGCCAAGGATCTCTCTCCTTGCCCCATGATGGTGCTATCCTTCAATATTGCATCCTCTATTATCAACGCAGTATGAGATGAGAGAATGGACAATGGTGATAGTGGGGAAATATTTCCCTCCTCCTTGAGCTCCTCCAACACTCTCAGCACTGTGTTGTAGTCCTCTAATGCCCCCTTCCTTCCTGGACCCTTGAATAGAGCATCTAGTTCTGAGACATCTTTCACCAGAAATAAATCAGGTGGTCTCCCAGGTGGTTTACCACAAGACAATGATGTCTCATGGTCCATCCTCAGATTCCTATCAGATGGGATCATCATATCCCTCCTTCCATTGCACAAGTTCAACTCTGTTTTTTGTGTGGAAGTCTCATGACAATGTGGTATCACTCTTGAAGATGCAAGAGTGATTTTGATTGGAGCATTTTCTCCATTCTCTTCTCCTAGAAATAGTGTTGATCCAGGTGGATATTGGTGGCCACCCACCTATTCCACTTGGGCCCCCACCATTGTCTCTTTCAGTTTTTCAGTTTCGGCATAACTTACTATTTTTAGCAGTTTTTCGGGTCCTGAACTTCCGGAGCCGTTTTGAGGCCCTAAACGACATTTTTTGGGCATCGCGCCTATAGCGAATATCATTCCATTTTGGAATGATATTTGTGGCGAAAGTTGTAGTCCTCGGATAGAGCTTGCTAATGATGTATCATGTGCGTCAAACGGAGATAGTATGCCAAAGTTATGTCCCTGGGCAGTTGAAACACCAATTTACCCAAACGAGGCCCATAGTTTTGGCGCTTCATCTCCTAGGGTTTGGTTTTTGGATGTTTAGGGTTCTCCATTGTTTCTCAATAATAAATAGGCCCTCGAGCCTCATTGTAACTCGGTTCGAGGAGCCTGTGGCGCCACATCTCTTCTCGGGGAATGGCTTTCGGCGCCTAGCTAGTTTTATTTCCATTACATTTGTAAGCAAATTTCGGTTCTTTGATATTAATGATAAGTATTATTTCTGCATCTACATGCCCATGATTACTATATTTGTCTGTTGCGTTCCTGCATAAATCCGGATCAGTGGTATCAAAGCGGCGGTCTGCTTTTTCTCGATCCTTCTTTGCATGTCCCCAACGAGGTCGGGGTATAAGGAGCTAGGGCTTGATCTGGTGGAACCTTTGCAAGATCAGCCTCGCAAACCTCGACGGACACCCATGGGGGACGAAAAGAAATATGAGGGAGCAGGAGATCCTATCAAAATATTGCTCGAGGAGGCCCTCAAAAAACAAAGGAACGCGATGATGGATAACTTTGCTCAGATCCTTCAACGGCTGTCCACCGGTGGCGCATCTGCATCCAGTAGCCACTCTGGAGTTGCGACTCCCTTTAAGGTACAAGTAAATTTTGACATTCCCATATTTGAGGGTCAAATAGACGCAGATGCCGTAGATAGATGGTTGAATCTATTAGAAGGATATTTCTCTGTTCATGAATTTTCAAACCGGGAGAAGATTATTTTTGCACTCCTCAAAGCTACCCCCCATGTTAAGGACTGGTGGGAAACCTACTGTGAGAACAAGGACCAGACAGAACCCTCTCTGTTCTCGGCGGTACCAACTTGGAATTCTTTCCGAGACGCCGTCAAGGAACAGTACTATCCCGTGGGGAGCTATGAGGACAAGTACATACAATGGACCACGCTGCGACAACGAAGGGATCAAGATGTGCACGAGCTGACGAATCTGTTCCATACCCTGCGCACAAAGTTGGGTATCAAAGATTCAGAGAAACATTTGGTGCTAAAGTATCGCAGCTGTCTGCACAGATACATTCAGGAGGAAATGGAGTTCCTCGACATCTCCTCGCTTGGTACGGGATACCGGTATGCTGCCAAGATTGAGCAGAAATTCAAACAGAAGAAGCGAGACTTTGGATCTGTGAATCAAAAGCAAGGAAAAGGACGCTGACCCTTGAACGAAAGGACGAGGCAAGGCATGGTGGCTAAAGACAGCAGGTTAAAGCCACGAAAGAAACGACATAAGAAAAAGCCAAGAAAGGGACACGGAAAGTGGTGTGAGTTCCGTGAGTCCACTCACAACACAAGTGAGTGTCGGAGCCAAACGATCGCTAGTGGTGAGACCGAGGGCTTCTGAGTCAATGTCCATAGAATCGGGTCATGAGACTGAAGATAAAGAAGCAGTTAATGATGCGGGTCCCAATTGCCACTATTTTTACAAAGATCCAAAAGGAGGAACCGGAAGATCCAGAGGAGGAGGAACGTCTCTTCCTCTCCCAGATGTGGGTAAAGGGCTCCCCGGTACAGTTCATTGTCGACAATGGGAGCCAAAAGAACCTCATTTCAGCAGACGCCGTGAAGCGGTTGGGCTTGCCGACCACAGCTCACCCACATCCATACACCATCGGGTGGCTTCACCAAGGACGAGATCTCCGCGTCGGCCGGCAGTGTCGCCTTCCCTATAGCATCAAGCCCTTCACGGATGAGGTATTATGTGACGTTGCTCCTATTGATGTTTCTGATGTATTATTAGGACAACCATACTTGTGGAAGCGTCATGCTGTGTATGAGTCTCGACCTCGTGTTGTTATTGTTACTTTGGGAAATAAGTTGTACATGATACCAGAGGTACCACCTCCTGCGGCTATCTCTTTGGTTACTGCAAAACAATGCAGTAAGCTCATTTCCCAAACCGAAGTCGTTCTACCGTGCGTCCTTCCCAGGCGAGAAAAATCTTTGTGGCCACAGCCTCGAACGGGGCTCTGCAGCAACAACAAATGGATAAGGTTGTGGAGGAGTACGGGGACATCTTCACCTCACCCACAGGGGTTCCTCTGCACTGTCAGGTCAAGCACCCGATTGATCTGACCCCAGGTGCGCCGCTACCCAATGGAATGATCTATCAGCGCTCTGTTATGGAGAATGATGAAATCAAGAGGCAGATTCAGGAGCTGTTGCAGAAAGGTCACATCAGACCAAGTTCATCACCCTGTGGGAGCCCAATCATGTTGGTACAGAAGAAGGATGGGACGTGGAGACTCTGTATTGACTATCGGGCGCTGAACAAGATCACTGTCTAGAATAGGTACCCAATCCCACGGATTGATGACCTTCTAGACCAGCTCAAAGGTGCAAAATATTTCAGCAAGATTGACTTGAAGTCTGGGTATCACCAGGTACCAATTGAACCCTCTGATGTGTGGAAGACTGCCTTCAAAGCCAAGGAAGGCCTTTTTGAATGGCTAGTCATGTCTTTCAGGTTGACGAATGCTCCTGCAACCTTCATGAGGATGATGGACAACATCTTGCAGCCATTCAACAACTCATTTGTAGTGGTGTACTTGGATGACATTCTAATCTTCAGCAAGACTTGGGAAGAGCACCTTCACCACATTCGACAAGTCCTCCAAACACTGCGGCAACACAATTTGTGTGCCAATTTGGAGAAGTGCACGTTTGGCATGACCCAGGTTCAATATCTGGGATACATTATTGATGAAAGGGGGGTGCATGTGGATCCAGCCAAGATCCAAGTCATTCGGTATTGGCCAGCCCCGACTACTATAACAGAGCTTCGCAGCTTTCTGGGTCTTGCTAATTTCTACCGTAGATTCGTGTTGGGATTCTCTCATATCACTTGGCCCTTGAGTCAAGTCACCAAAGGAGGAGCGAGAGCAAAATTCTTTTGGTCGGAACCTCAACAGAAGGCATTCAAAGAATTGAAAAATCGCCTCTGTTCTGCCCAGTGCTCACCTTACCAGACTTGCAGCAGCCATTTGAGATCGAGACAGATGCCTCTGACTATGCTATTGGGGCAGTTCTTACTCAACAGGGACATCCGGTGGCATATCACAGTGAGACATTGTCTGAGACAGTTCGCAAGTATCCCACCTATGACAAAGAAATGTATTCCATTGTGCAAGCCTGTCGACAATGGAAGCATTACATTTTATAAAGAAGCAATGTCCCACACTCTAGTCGAAATATACCCAGTTCAGCACACATACAAGGGAAGTTGCGAGAATGATCGCCATCGAGAAGTAGTCCACATATCTTTATAACGAGTTTCATTTGAATATAAAGTACAAGAAGGGTAGCACCAATAATGTTGCGGACTACATCAGCTGACCACACCGATCGTGGCGCTCACCCCGTGCTCAATAAACGGCATGAGACTTACGATTGTGCTTCCTACATGGTGACCCGGAATTATTCTTCTTTCTGGCTACTCTTGGGGGGTACGCAAGTTCCAAATTTTCACCTCCAAGATGCACTTTTATGTCACCTGGGACACCTTTGTGTTCCTTCAAGCGAGCGTACCAAGATGATATGGGAAGCACACTACAGTCGAGTCGCTGGGCATTTCGGGGTCGAGAAAACAGTAGCAATACTACAGAAGTATTTCTATTGGCCGAACCTTCGAAGGGATGTCGAGAAGCACATCAGATCCTGCACTGCTTGTGCCATTGCCAAACCGACCATCAAGAAGCAAGGCCTATATACTCCACTACCTACCCCTAGTCGACCGTGAGAATCCATCTCCATGGATTACATGTCGGGCCTGCCTTCTACTAAGAATGGAAATGACTGTGTTTTCGTGGTCGTTGACAGATTCTCGAAGATGGCCATCATGGCGGCCTGTAAGAAGAATATCACAGCAGAAGCCATTGCTAAACTCTTCTTTGAACGAGTGTGGGTGCACTTTGGGATCCCACAGTCTATCATATCAGATCGAGATAGCAGGTTCCTCGGCACATTTTGGTCCAGCCTCTGGTCAATGTTGGACACAAAGCTCACCAAGTCCACAGCTTTCCATCCCCAAACAGATGGCCAGACAGAGGTCGTCAACAGAATGATTGTACACATTCTGCGCATGTACAATTCAAAGCTTCCACGCACATGGGACGAGAGCCTCCCCTATGTACAACATAGTTATAACTGGGCTCTCCACAGTTCAATTGGCCATAGCCCCTTTCAGGTGGGCTTGGGATTCCAGCCACTATGTCCCATTGACGTAGCCATGCCACATTTGCGATTTGCTCGAGGCCGATTCAGCTCATGTCCGGTCGAAGTTGACAAAGCAAGTAGCTTCATCGACGCAGGCTCATACACCCTTGATAGGTTCATGATATATTGGACGAGCCAATGCGAGAAGTACAAGCGACGCCATGATAAACCACAAATTGCCACACAACTCTCGTGGGTGACCAAGTATCACTTCCGTTGCCCAGAAGGAGCGCCTCACTGGACCCCACCGCAAGCTTCGCCCACTCCGATACGGGCCGTACACCATCACCAAGGCTGTAGGGAACAATGCCTTCGAGCTTAGTATTCCTCCATTCCTTGGTCTGCACCCAGTCTTCAATGTGGATTTCCTTCGTCCTTACTTCCCACCTCTACTGGACACCTGGGACATTGCAGAACAACTCACACCAACAGAGTTAAACCCAGACTGCTTGGAACAGGCCACCACAGATTGTATCATGGATATTCAAATCAAGAACACTCGCCAACAGAAGATCCAACTGTATCGGGTTGTCAAAGCTGCCCAACTCCTGCACCAAGGAAAGTGGTTCACCAGGGACCAAGTTCAGCAGAAATTTCCTCATCTCATGGAGGAACTTAATGCAATGGGCACCATTTATTCCTAAGGGGGGAGGAATGATCCAGGTGGATATTGGTGGCCACCCACCTATTCCACTTGGGCCCCCACCATTGTCTCTTTCAGTTTTTCAGTTTCGGCATAACTTACTATATTTAGCAGTTTTTCGGGTCCTGAACTTCCGGAGCCGTTTTGAGGCCCTAAAAAATGTTTTTTGGGCATCGCGCCTCCAAAAAATATCATTCCATTCAAGTTGTAGTCCTCGGATATAGATTTCTAATGATGTATCATGTGCGTCAAACGGAGATAGTATGCCAAAGTTACGTCCCTGGGAAGTTGAAACACCAATTTACCAAAACGGGGCCCATAGTTTTGGCGCTTCATCTCCTAGGGTTAGGTTTTTGGATGTTTAGGGTTCTCCATTGTTTCTCAATAATAAATAGGCCCTCGAGCCTCATTGTAACTCAATTCAGAGACCTGTAGCCGCCACATCTCTTCTCAGAGATAGCTACCAGCGCCCTAGCTAGTTTTATTTCCATTCTGTTTGTAAGCAAATTTCAGTTCTTTGATATTAATGAAATGAAGTGCTATTTCCGCTGCATCTCTGTATTTATGGTTATATGTTTATTCTGTTGCGTTCCTGCATAAATCCGGATCAAGTGTATCATCTTCTGCTATGTCAGCTTTGTGACCCCTCCTTTGTTCTGTCTCATTGTCTATTATCATAGACACATGCTGCTCATGTTTTCCATATGTAAGATTCCTTGGAACTTCTTGCAAAGATGCAAGAGCCCCTCTAGTGGAAACAATTGCTTCATCTCCATCTCCCAATAAAAATAGATCTCCTCCTGCTGTCATAGCGCTGGAGGATCTTCTCTGCTCTTTCTCTTCCTTCTCCTCATCAATGGAGAATGCCTCATCATTTAGACACCCTTCTCCTTGATCTCTTTTTGAAGAAGGAACCCTCATGCATTCTCTTTGAGAAGAGGGTTCTTGCTAAAGTGGGGCTTTTGCCTTTGGAAAATCATATAGCAGATCTTCAACCCCTTCAACAATGTTTAGAAATGGAGTTGTCTTTATGGATTATTCCAACTCATGCAAATATTTAGATTTCTTGGGTTTGATTTTATTCCTCAAGGAAGTTTTAGAATGTCTCAAATCAAATCTTTCCACTAACCTCCTAGCAAACTTTGCATAAGAAGAGATATTTACACTTTTCAAGGAAAAAGACTCAAATAGCCACCAGGCATAAGCCTTACCTTGAAGATGCAACGCTGCTACTCTCATGGCTTCTTCTTCTGAAACTTGATGCAGCTGGAAATATGTGTTAAGCTTCCTTACCCAAGACTTAGCTAAGTTCGTAGGTGATCCATAAAAAGTAGTTAGAGAGAATCTACCCAAAGTGTGCTGCATGCACCCTCTTCTTCTACTATAGTTGTTGGAACCTCTTTCTTCTTTAAGTTGACAGAACTCTAGGAAGCTAAGATGCTCCTTTAATCTCTTTGATTAAGACTCATATTCTTGGAGATAATCACCAAGATTTTCCTCCTTTGGTGTTCCTCCTTTTCCTTCTTCCTTTGTCAAGAAAGTACGCATGTTACAACGTTGTAGGTCAGATTGTGTGGCTGAATGCTCACACACATTGTAAGAAATACTGGGGCTTCCTTTATATAAACATATTCTTGAGGGATCTACATGTCTTTCCCCCCTCATTCCCCGTATTTCTCCTTTCAGATCATACATAGCTTGAGAAAGAGTTTTAGAGAACTCTTCTCCTTTCAATCTTCCAGATAAAGGGGTTTCACCCTTGTTTTCTTTGTCTTATGTGTAATCAATTTTCTTCTATCTTCTTTTCAGATACCTCCTCTCTCTATCCGTAAAAGGCTCATCTTCTTCTGAAGACATATTGGCTTCTTAAGAAAGCACAGGCTGTACCAAGATGATTGCTCTGATACCACTGTAATATCCCAAAGTGGGACTGCTCAGCAATGCATGCTTGAAAAACACATTTTCATAAATTTATGCTTCAGAAATAAAAATCAACCCTTGGATCCCATAGATATAAAAATAATACATCTAAATCCAAGAGGAGATCAAAAACAAATCATTCTAGGTGAGGTAAACAAATCTCCCACACCTAGTATAGCTGAAAAATACCCAAGAATGGGACTGCAACAATCTGCAAATAATACTGCAGTAAAATAACGCAATTAACTGAACAACAGTAGGAGGCCAATATGGAGGATCAAGAATTACATGTACATCAGAAAATCAGATTTATAATGTGGCCCATACAATTTATAAGAGGAAAATGGAAGAATTTTATGAAGAAAACCCTCAAAAAGAGGTACTGCAACAATGTATTAAACTGCAAAAAGGCTTGACAACATTATTTTAAAGAGCTGCAGCATTTGTATATTACACTTCAGATCTAGAGCAGATCTGTGTACAAAATATTAGATCCATATTAGATCTGTACGCTGGATGAGCTCCTCTACAAATTCCCCTTGGGTTTTTGAGAAAAACATGAAATACAAAGAGTAGATCTGAGATCTAAAGTTGCAGATCTGCAGTAATATTCAGAAATTTCTGAAGTAAATACAATAATAAGTAGATCAAATCTGAACATGACATGGATTAGATCTGTAATCCATGGATCACAACAGTGAAGGGCAGAACCCCAACACTAGAGATCTCTCCTCCAAAAGTGTGCCAAAACACCCTGCAACTTCACACTTGTAGATAATGTAGTTCTAGAAGATGGACTGCACTGTAGAATTGAAGAAGAGTTTGGCCTGATGCCAAGGTATGGATCTAAAGCTCCAATGATCCAATACACTCTTGTCAATGGGATAGAAGACTTTCCCACTGAAAAGAGGCAATAGAATGGTCTAGATATGAGTAGATCTAGCCTCCACTTGTTGCAGCTTACAAGGACAACCAAACCCTCAACATGATCTACATTGTAGTTGGAAGGTGAAGCTTGGCCAAATGCCTGATAGTGGACAAGATCAGCAAGACTCTTCCAAGAGGCCTCTCAAGGAAAGAGGTGGGATTCCCGATTAGGAACACCCATTGCTAAACAACATTATTCTCAACTAAACAACAAGAGAATGATATATGTCTAAACAGACAATATATTCAGAAATATAATCCAATCAACAACCTTCTTCTAATGTCCTCCTCTTCCTTTTATAAGATAGAAGTCTTGCAAAACCCTAAACCATCTCAATAATTTAGCTTCTTTCACATGTGCCACCTCCAACTAAGACTGCACTGTGCATCAATGAGGTTCATCCCCTATAGACAGTGTTGTTGATCTGGTCATGGTTAACCCAGTCAAATGTCTCAATACCTTTCACACATAAGGGTGTTTTATTAAGATGGCTCAGATTTATCTTTGTTCACATGGGGTATTGATTTATTCACTGTTTTTGGAGTTTTTATTGTCCTCCTTTACACATTTATTCAAGCAACATGAAAATGAAACAAAATTGTATATTCCCATTAGCTTGGGCTAATTGGGAATATTACATCTTCTAGTCAAACTATTTTGTTAGAACAATTATTTTAAATTATTTTAATCTCCATCAACTGTTAAATGATCTATATTACTAACAGTTGAAGGGTATCTTCTCATATCGCATAGAGGAAAAACACCCTGGGTATATAATAGAATAAATAGTTTATATAGATGCATATGAGAGATTAAAATCATTGTCACTTGCATGCCATATAATCACACACCCTCAAAATCATCCTTATTGGGAAACTCGTCCCATTATTCCCAGTTGGAGGCACTACACCAAACGAAAAACGAGCTTGTTACACCATTTTTTGGTCATCTAATACATTTTTATTAGATGGACCCAAGTACACCAAGTAAGACCAATTTTACCCCAAGTAAAATCGCATTCACTATGAAAAATAACTTAGTAAACCACCTTTATTAAGTTGTTTATGGTCTAAACAGGAAACCCCATAAGGAAATATTAAATAAATATACATTTGTTTGATTTTCCTCAAGAAATAATTAGTTAAACAATAGTTTAATTAATATTCCTGGTTATATTTAACCCAAAACAAGGAAATTAATTAGATAAATAATTATTTATCTTATTATTTTCTAAGAATAATTGTTTAAATCTTATTTAAATAATATTCTTTGTTAAATATGACTAATTCACCATTAAATAATTAAATAAATCATTATTTATTTGATTATTACTCAACCATATCCTTAAAATGATAAATAAATCATTTATTTATTTATTATTACTTAATCACATCCTTAAAATGATAAATAAATCATTTATTTATTTATTATTTACAAATAAGGGGATTTGACTCAAGTCAAATTCCTTTTCTCTCCAACAAATATAATAAAATATTCCATAAAAGTTGGATCTAGATTTGGTTAATAATATTTTAATTATGCACCAATCTCTAGACTAACTCAATATTTTGTTATAAATAGAAGGGTTTTCCCATTCATTTGTCACCTTTTGTTGCCTAAAGATCACTCTGCATCTCAACTCTTGGTCTGGCTATTGATCCATTATCATAGCCATACTTTTCCATTTTTGTTTGGGTTTCCTACACCATCAAGAGAGAGGAATTCTAAATCTGAAGTGTTGAGGACTTACAAATAACCCATCCCATTGACGAGAACATGGAACACCCTCTTGTGTTTTCCTCCCAGGTGCCCATTAATAAAAATTTCATTGGATATATTCTTGTCTTGTCGACTGGATCTATGGAGTAAATCTTATTTTTATATTGTTTAATGTCTTCTAATGCATAGATCTATATTTTTACAACATTTTTCTTGATCATCTAACTGCAGATCTAAAGATATTAGCAATCATTTCTTCTGTTAGGGCTATTTGTTATGCGCAGCTAAAGTGGTCTTTTTTCGTACACCTTGAATCAAGATTCATACTAACAACTGGTGACTCTGTGAGATGTCTCAGCCCTCATGAGGGGGTGGCGCTATAGGTAGCCCCCCACACACTTGGATGACCTATTCATTTCAGCCTTCGATGCAGCTCCATACATTTGATGATGTCGGCCTTCAGCCGCTTGCAGCGCCTTTTCATTTGCATATATCAGTTAGATTTTCAGAGCCATCTCCTGTGTTCATGGGCATCTGGGTTGTATTTATATCTCATGTAATCAAATATTATTGTACAAGCCCTGGCTTTTATCCCAGGTACAATATGTATGTGGGATTTATTATCGTGTTATTTATCTGGCTCATGTTTATGCCAGCATATGCTTTATTATTGCGTTCCGTGGTTTTCCGGGCACCTTATTGTTTGTACTATTGCCTTGGCAGGCATAGGTATGCCTCCCCCACCTCCTATAGCAGGTACTCACTCATCAAAAAGACTTGTCACACCTGCAAGTCACCTCCTCAGGGTCTAGTTCTTTCAGCACTTTGGTCTACCTTATAGTCCTCTCTCTTTGACTTCCCCTTTTTTGTCTAGTGATTGAGCTCTTACAACATACTTCGGTCATACGATTATCTCCTAATGATCGCACGCTGGGGGGAAATCTGTTACACCATTTTCTGGTCATCTAATCCATTGTTATTAGATGGACCCAAGTACACCAAGTAAGACCAATTTTACCCAAAGTAAAATCACATTCACTATGAAAAATAACTTAGTAAACCACCTTTATTAAGTTGTTTATGGTCTAAACAGGAAACCCCATAAGGAAATATTAAATAAATATACATTTGTTTGATTTTCCTCAAGAAATAATTAGTTAAACAGTAGTTTAATTAATATTTCTAGTTATATTTAACCCGAAACAAGGAAATTAATTAGATAAATCATTATTTATCTTATTATTTTCTGAGAATAATTGTTTAAATCTTATTTAAATAATATTCTTTGTTAAATATGACTAATTCGCCCTTAAATAATTAAATAAATAATTATTTATTTGATTATTACTCAACCATATCCTTAAAATAATAAATAAATCATTTATTTATTTATTATTACTTAATCACATCCTTAAAATGATAAATAAATCATTTATTTATTTATTATTTACAAATAAGGGGATTTGACTCAAGTCAAATTCCTTTTCCCTCAAACAAATATAATAAAATATTCCATAAAAGTTGGATCTAGATTTGGTTAATAATATTTTAATTATGCACCAATCTCTAGACTAACTCAATATTTTGTTATAAATAGAAGGGTTTTCCCATTCATTTGTCACCTTTTGTTGCCTAAAGATCACTGTGCATCTCAACTCTTGGTCTGGCTATTGATCCATTATCATAGCCATATTTTTCCATTTTTGTCTGGGTTTTCTACACCATCAAGAGAGAGGAATTCTAAATTTGAAGTGTTGAGGACTTACAAAGAACCCATCCCATTGAGGAGAACAGGGAACACCCTCTTGTGTTTTCCTCCCAGGTGCCCATTAATAAAAATTACATTGGATATATTCTTTTCTTGTCTATTGGATCTATAGAGTAAATCTTATTTTTCTACTGTTTAATGTCTTTTAATGCATAGATCTAGACTTTTGCAGCATTTGTCTTGATCATATAACTGCAGATCTGAAGATATTAGCAGTCATTTCTGATGTTAGGGCTGTTTGTTATGCGCAACTAAAGTGGTGTTTTTTCGTACACCTCGAATCAAGATTCATACTAGCAACTGGCGACTCTGTGAGATGTCTCAGCCCTCAAGAGGGGGTGGCCCTACAAGTAGCCCCCCACACACTCAAATGACCTCTTCATTTCATCCTTCGATGCAGCTCCATACATTTGATGATGTCGGCCTTCAACTGCTTGCAGCGCCTTTTCGTTTGCACCTATCATTCATATTTTCAGAGCCATCTCCTGTGTTTAGGGGCATCTGGGTTGTATTTATATCTCATGTACTCATATATTATTGTACAAGCCCTGGTTGTTATCCCAGGCACAATATGTATGTGGGATTCATTATTGTGTTATTTATCTGGGTCATGTCTATGCCAACATATGCTTTATTATTGTGTTCCATGGTTTTCTGGGTGCCTTATTGTTTGTACTATTGCCTGAGCAGGTATAGGTATGCCTCCCCTACCGCCTATTGTAGGTACTCACTCATCAAAAAGACCCTTCACACCTGCAAGTCACCTCGTCAGGATCTAGTTCTTTCAGCACTTTGGTCTACCTTACAGTCCTCTCACTTTGACTTCCCCTTTGTTGTCTAGTGATTGAGCTCTTACAACATACTTCAATCATACGATTAGCTCCTAACGCTTGCACGCTGGGGGGAAATCTGTTACACCATTTTTTGGTCATCTAATCCATTGTTATTAGATGGACCTAAGGACACCAAGTAAGAAAAATTTTACCCCAAGTAAAATCGCATTCACTATGAAAAATAACTTAGTAAGCCACCTTTATTAAGTTGTTTATGGTCTAAATAGGAAACCCCATAAGGAAATATCAAATAAATATACATTTGTTTGGTTTTCCTCAAGAAATAATTAGTTAAACAGTAGTTTAATTAATATTTCTGGTTATATTTAACCCAAAACAAATAAATTAATTAGATAAATCATTATTTATCTTATTATTTTCTAGGAACAATTGTTTAAATCTTATTTAAATAATATTCTTTGTTAAATATGACTAATTCACCCTTAAATAATTAAATAAATCATTATTTATTGGATTATTACTCAATCATATCCTTAAAATAATAAAAAAATCATTTATTTAATTATTATTACTTAATTACATCCTTAAAATGATAAATATATCATTTATTTATTTATTATTAACAAAAAAGGGGATTTGATTCAAGTCAAATTCCTTTTCCCTCCAACAAATATAATAAAATATTCCATAAAAGTTGGATCTAGATTTAGTTAATAATATTTTAGTTATGCACCAATCTCTAGACTAACTCAATATTTTGTTATAAATAGAAGGGTTTTCCCATTCATTTGTCACATTTTTTTTGCCTAAAGATCACTCTGGATCTCAACTCTTGGTCTAGCTATTGATCCATTATCATAGCCATATTTTTCCATTTTTTCCTAGGTTTTCGACACCATCAAAAGAGAGGAATTTTAAATCTTAAGTGCTAAGGACTTACAAGAACCCATCCCATTGAGGAGAACATGGAACACCCTCTTGTGCTTTCCTCCCACATGCCATTAATAAAAATTTCATTGGATATATTCTTGTCTTGTCTATTGGATCTATGGAGTAAATCTTATTTTTTCATCGTTTAATGTCTTCTAATGCATAGATCTAGATTTTTGCAACATTTGTCTTGATCATCTAATCGAAGATCTCAAGATATTAGCACTATTTCGCCGTTAGGGTTGTTTGTTATGCGCAGATAAAGTGGTCTTTTTTCGTACACCTCGAATCAAGATTCATACTAACAAATGCTCTAAGGTCCGTACCGAGTGGTTTTCCTCATGTTTTGGTACCGGAATTTCGAGGCCTTAACATTCTATCACTAGAAGGAGGTTCTAAAATGTCCGATCTTGGGAAAGAAGATCTAATTAATCTAAAGGTCAATTAAAGAGTATCTCTCCCTCGAGATCCCCATCAACTTCCAGAAAATTATCTAGATCTTCATCTTTAAAATTTGAAGTCGATCATCCTTCTCCTAAGTCTCCTAGTGATACTCAACACATACTATCTCCCGATTCCCATCATCCTTCCCCAAAATTTCAGTCTTTGATTGAAAAATTAGAGAGAGTATCTATTTCTGTTGAAAATCCTGAATCTTCTCAAATATCAGATATCAGTATTTCATCTTCTTTACAACCTCAAAGAATACTTACTTGATCAAAAATTCAAAAGATATGAATCCTCCATTTTTAATTTCCAATCAATAGTACTCAAAATATACTAAAGAGGACCAAATTAGAGTCAATCACAAGCGAGATCTTATCCCATTCACTTCCATTACCTCCGCTCATTTCCATAACTTCCATTCCAACAGTCAGTGTTACTTCAACTAGTTCTAGTACTGAAACTACTATCCCTTCAACTATTCCAAACACTCAGCCTGCCTCTTCTTCAACTCAAACTCCACCCAACCAACCTATGCAAAATCCAATGGCAGGCCAAGTAATTTCACAAATGTAAACCCATGGAGTAATCTAGGTCTAAACATGACAACTCCTCTTAATACTCTTCATAAAAATCTGGAAATATGGCTACATAAATTTAACTCGATGATGGTCTTCCACCAAGATCAAATTCAAAATTTTATGTTTGGTCGTCAATTTAAATGGAGCAGTCAAGATGATTATGTCGTAAGTGTTGATCAGCGGTTGTCATTGATGTCAACCCAAGCAGCACCAAGCGCTAACCCAATATTTCATGGGAATTTTGACCTACCAAATTAATATATTCTGGGTCAGTAATGCTTTTGATGGTTTCTTCTTGTCGAGATGTTTCCGTTGATATATGGCACGCCATGTAATTCTTCACGGTTTGAGAGACATTCATGTTTGAAGTTTGTACCCCAGTTAGTGGGCTAAAACCCCATGGGGTTGGGGCATGGGTCATTGAAAAGTCATAATCAATATTTTTTAAGCTCCTAAAATCCCTCCCACATTCACTTGTTGAAGCCCCTCTCAACCTAAGCATTTATATAAATTGTGATCGTCATATCCTCCTCACGCAAGGGATTTCGTTATCTGAAATAGGTCATTGTGGAATTTTCACTCTAACATTTTTTCTACGAAGGTTCAGAAGCTAAAAATTTTATGAGGCGAAGTTGAAATCCTGAGGAAGCTGCTGTGAAAATTTTAGATCAAGGTATGAAACATTTTCGGAGATATGATCTATGGAAGTCAGTGTTTTTGCAGGCTCCTCAAATTCATCTCAAAATAAGTGAACTTGGAAAAATCGTCATAAATCTCTCTCTCTAGGTATCAGATTGAAATTCTGTAAAAAGTGACAGATAGTGAACAATCATTAGTTTTTACTCTATCAATTTTAGATCGAAATGAAGAAACAATGACACATGGCACGTCGTACAAGTTCACTCTGCTGAAACAATCAATAATTAGGGAATTGTGAGAGATTGGGTAAAAATATCCCTTGAAGAATCCAAATTGGCCGACCTCGTGGCATTGGAAAGAAAAACCTACAGGAATACTACGAGATCAAAAATCGTATATCGGGGATCCGAAATAACAGGAGATACACCAGATTCAATATCGAGATTCTAGAAGGCAAGAAAAAGCTAGATCATGTGTTGTTAAGGGCTGCAAAGGACTAGAATTTTTAGGGCAGAAAAGCAAAGCAAGGTGCAACAGAGGGTAGCATGAAAAGAGTAGCAATAAAGGTGAAAAATAACAACAATAATTTCAGCATATGAAGTCTTCAAGTGGGCAACATGCATACAGTGATTGTAAAGGTATCATTGTACCAAGTCATTGTAAATGCATCATTGTAAAAATTGTACAAGTGTCTATCTGCCAAGAGTTGAAGAGGCGGTGTCAAGAGGTATAGGATCATCATTAGGTGGCTGTGTCATATTTGGGGTTATGTTCTAGTGTGTCTTCTTCTACATTATTCTATATCATTGTAAAGTGGACCATTTTCCCTGGTACGGGAGTCCATTCTTGTTTTATTCTTCTATAGGGTGGTAGGGTGGTGCTAGCGTGAGTTGTAGCTCATTGGGTGTTGGGGCATCCATTAAGTTGACTACTGAATAACTTTCTAAGCAAGTGACGTCCATCCGTTGGGAGCTAGAGAAGAATTGCTTTTCTAGATTCTAGGAACTTGAGCTTTATTTTCAATTGGATTTTAATATTAAAGACTTATTAGAAAACCATTAGGTGGTTTTTGTCCCGGAGTGGGTTTCCACCTTAAAAACTGTGTGCATTATTGTTCCTCTTGTTTGCTGCTATCATTGTACAAACACTAATAATAATTGAATATTAACTAATTCTCTAATTGAAAAGAATACTGATTCACCCCCCTCTCTTAGTATTTCCAATAGTAGATTATTTCCATATACTCTAAAAGGATCTGCAGGATCCTGGTATTTCTCATTGCCTATTTGCTCTATAACTAGCTGGAATATGTTTGAAGAATAATTTCTAGCTAATTTTGGGGATTACAGGACCACTTCTACACTCATCAATGATTTGTCAAATCTAAAAGCTAAAACAGATTACAAGATAACAGATTTCAACTCGATATTTAATAAATTACTCAATAAAATTCCTTCCACAAAATTTCCTGGGGTAGAAGTTAAAATTGAGTGGTATATTTCATCTCTTCCATCTAATATAGTTACTTTTGTTGATAGAGTGAAACTGGAAACACTTGCAGAAAATATGAAAGAATATCTATCTATAGAAAAGTGCATAACCGCCCTTGATAAAAGGAATTCTCAAGATGATCAAAAATAAAAGAAGGTCTCTTTCAAAGACAATTCCAAAAAGAAGACATTAAAAGATCCTTTGGATGTAGAGAGTCTTCAAAAAGTTTTGAAAACCATGACCAATGAGATGGTATATTTCAAGAAACAAGCTGCTGAAAATGCTAGCTCAAAGAAGACTTTTAGAAATTTTAAGAAAGGTCAATCCTCTAATACTCAGCCTCCAAATATTATATCTAATGTTGAATCTGATCAAGAAGAAGAGAAAGAGAAAACAGAGGAAGAAGAAGATGACGAAGAAGAATAAGTTGAACTAAATGGAATGTGGGATTTTATCCTACCAAATGAAGAACAACTTGAAGCTTTACTTATGAGCACATGAAGTAAAAAAACTACTGAAGCAATACAATCAAACCAATATAAAAAGGTTTCAACTCCTGCTAAAGACAAATCGGTAAGAAAAAAGTCTAATTCAAAGGCTACACAAACAAGTTTTATTACTTCAGACACTTCATCTACATCTAAGAAAATGGTTGTCTCAAACACTATTGAGTATAATGTAGTGGAAGATATGAAGAAAACAAGAGCTAACATTTCTATCCATGAGCTTACTAAATTGAAGAAGCAATATAAAATCTTACTTAGAGTCTTAAATGCAGTTCCTGCTTCAAAATTACCTGCTCTAGTAATAGTACAAGCTGTTAATGAAATGGGTAAGCCACCTTCTCCTTCAATGAAAATTGATGCTACAGACTTGATTATGATAGGTGATCAATCCATCTCTCATACTCCTCCATTTCTCCTAACCTATGAGATATACAACAAAAACATCCATAATTATTTTATAGACTCAAGGGCTTCCTCAAACATAATACCAAAATTAGTTTGTGCTAAGTTGAATATAAATCCTCAGAGTTCACCTGTTCATATAGTACAACTTGATAGAACTAGAGTAGAGGTGGTAGGAGAAATAAATTCTATTTCCATCAGATTATCATCAAATACCAAAGTTTCTCAAATAATTGATATACTAGTAGCTGATATTCCTGAATTCTACGGTTTAGTTTTAAGCTGTGATTGGTCTGAAAAACTACATGGTTATTTTGCAACAGACGGGTCACATATGTGGTTACCATATAATGGAAAGCCAAATCAGATTCGGGTAGACCGTGAAAAGTTTACAAAGCATACAGTCACTGATCTTGAAGGAGTAAACGATCTAGTAGAATTCAATAACAACATTATTAGAAACTACTCAACAGGGTCATTTTTGTGAAATTTCAATGCTCAACCATCAAATTTCTTTGATAATGCAGTTGCTTCTCAGATTGAGAATTTTTCCCAGCTAGATAATTCCAAATGTATAAATTTTGCATATAGAAAAGTAAATAATTCTTTGTTTTGGATTCTTTATTTCGACGGTTCTAAATTTGAAGAAGGTGCAAGTCCAGGTTGTATTTTAATAAACCAAGAAGGAGAAAATACCATGTTAGCCTGCAGATTAGAATTTGATTGTACAAGAAATGTAGCTGAATACGAAGCAATAGTTCAAGGCTTGTTAAAATCCATTAATCTTTATATAAAATATTTGAAAGTTCTATGTGATTCAAAATCATAGTTAGATAGGTAAGATATACTATTCATTTTAATTCTTGACATTTAAAGCATTACCAATCATTAGTCCAAGAATTAACCACTCATTTCTTAGCCTTCAACATTTCTTTTATACCTATAATACAAAATGCTAGTGCAGATCTACTGGCTAATGTAGCCTCGATGTTAATCCCATCCCAAGAATTTAGTCCCGATAGATTTTCTATTGAACTAATTTTTAGGCCATCTCTTGCTCATAATATTACCAATTAGAGAGAATTCAATAATGATTCAGATATCATAGATTTTTTAACATCTAAAGGATCTTATGATAGTCAAATTTTGGATGAAAATGAACATGACATTTAGATTAAGAAAGAAAAAGATGAAAATCCTATTCCCAAATCTGTTGTCAAGTTAGAAGACTTATATGATTTCAAAGACATGTTTAAAATACTGGCCAGCTCAAAAACACAAAGCTCTACTTTAAGATTTGAGTTATTAAATCTAGGAACTGATGAAAAATCTCAAAATGTAAATGTAGGTCTTGGTCTATCTTCCAAAGAAAGAATATCATTCATCAGATTGTTTAGAATGTACAAAAGTGTCTTTGCTTGGGATTATACTAATATTAAAACATATGATACTTCTATGATTCAACATACGATTCCTATGATCTCAGAAGAAAAGCCTATTGAATAGAAATTGAGGAAGATTCATCCAAATTTGGAGAATCAAATTAAAATAGAATTGAAAAAACTCCTCAAGGAAAAAATCATCTTTCCAGTCAGGCATTCTAAATGGGTATCAAATTTGGTACTTGTCAGGAAGAAGAATGGTGATATAAGAATTTGCATTGACTTTAGAAATTTAAACAAAGCTTGTTAGAAGGACAACTTTCCATTACCGACCATGGAACAATTACTGCAAATAGTAGCTAGTTCTGAAATCATGTCCTTTCTAGATGGATTTTTAGGATATAATCAAATTCTCGTACATCCAAATGAAAATTGAAAACTACATTCAGAATTAAGTGTGGAACGTTTTCCTATCAGAAGATGCCTTTTCACTTAATTAATGCAGGTGCCACTTTTCAACGAGTTACAGACACAACTTTTAGGGGTCTCATAATAAAAAAAAATGTTATTTATTTAGATGACATTACAGTCTTTTCTAAACGAGTAACCAATCATGTAAATGACTTAAAGCAAGCCTTTGAGTGATGCAAAAGGTATGGCATCTCATTAAATCCCAAAAATTCGTTTTTCACATTAGATGAAGGAAAAATTTTAGGATTCATTGTGTCAAAAAAATGGTATTTATATTAATACTGAAATAATTGAAGAAATCAAACGAATTCATTTTCCTCGTAACAAGAAAACTATGCAGTCATTCCTTGGGAAAATTATTTTTGTTAAAAGGTTTTTCATGAACTTTTCACAAATTGTTTTACCTTTACAGAATATGATTAAGAAAAATTATGTCTTTAAATGGGGACATAATGAAAGAGAAGCTTTTGATTCGATTAAACAATCAATTATCAATGCTCCATTCCTGACTACTCCCAATTTTCTTAATCCTTTTACATTGTACACTTTTTCATTGGATACATCATATATTGCTATTTTAACACAGCGGAATGACCAACAAATTGAAGCAGCGATATCATTTTTCAGTTCGAATTTACAAGGTACAAAACTAAATTATACATATATTGAAAAGCAAGCATTTTCTGTCTTTAAGGATACAAAGAATTTTAGACCTTTTCTCCTAAAACATAACAGTAAAATCATAGTTCCATTCTCTGTAGTAAGACAACTCTTAATGCAAAGAGAATTATGAGAAAAGAGAGCTAACTGGGTGACCACTTTACAAGAATATGATGTGGAAATTAGACCCTCTAAAATTGTTAGAGGTCAAGGTTTTTGCAGAATGATTACAATAGCATCCCATCTATCATTAGAAGAAGATTCAGGTAACAATGTGCAAATATCAGAGGTAAGCCACAATGATTTGCAATCACAATATGCTGATCTTATATTCTATTTAAAGAATGGATATGCTCTGAATCAACTCAGTTACAAAACAAAATGAGCTTTAAGATTAAAGGCTAAACAATATGAATTAATCAACGATGTGTTATTTAGAAAAAAAATTGATTCTGTACTTTTAAGATGCTTATAAAAATCTGAAGTAGAAAAAGTCTTGCAAGAACTCCATGATGAGCTGGAGGACATTTTGGAGGAAATACGACAGCACAAAAAATCATGCTTGCATGTTAATATTGGCCTACACTTTTCAAGGATTCTCATGAATACGCAAGAAAATGCAAAGTGTGCCAAAGTACATTTGGAAGACAAAGGAAGGCAACATTCCCATTACAACCAGTTAATATCGAACAACCATTTTAGAAATGAGAATTAGACATAATTTGTGAGATTGTTCCTAACTCTTCCAAACAACACAGAGATATTCTCACAACTACAGATTACTTAATGGGTGGAAGAAATTCCATTAAAAGTAGCCAACTTTGAGAATATCATTGATTTCATTGACCAAAATATCATAACCAAGTTCGACTTACCTACTTCTTTGATGTTTGATAATGCATCTTACTTCTCATGAATTTCTATGATGGAATATGAAATAAAAAGAGGTTTTAAACTTAAATATTCTGCAATTTATTATCCGCAAGGAAATGGTTTGGTAGAATCCAAAAATAAGAACTTGATTAGAATAATTAAAAGAATTGTTGATCAAAATCAACGAAATTGGCATAAGTCATTCATTTTCTCTCTTTGGGCAGATCAAATAACTAAAAAATATTCTATTGGAACTTCTCCATTTAATCTTGTCTATGGAAAATAAGTTGTACTTCCCACCAACATAGTTATTCCCTCTCTTTCCTTAGTATGTAATTTATTGATGAATCTCCCACTTCTTCTTTACAACTTAGACAATGTCAATTTCTTAAGTTAGAAGAAGAAAGAGAAAATGCCAAACAAATTCATGCTCATCATCAACAGATAGTAGAAGCCTCGTTTGATTCAACTTCTGTTACTACAAAAAAATTTCAAATTGGTGATCTGGTATTGAAATGGGACAAAGCGCATGAGGAAAAAGGTAAACACACAAAGTTTCAAAAACTCTGGCTAGGTCCATTTCAAGTAATTGAAGAAATAGGCCCATCAAAATTCTTATTGCAAGATCTATCAGGCAAAAAATAATCTTTTCCTGTTAATGGGCAGATTTTGAAAAAACTCTTTTCGTAGGAGGTAACCTCTTCTTTTCCTTGTATACTAGTGTCTTTTTCTTTTCCTTCGAAAAAATAAAATTTGCTTAGTATAAATTTTTGGCTTTTCAAAATAAAACCTCAGATAATATTTTTTTGTTTATCGCTTATAGAAATAAGAAGTGTTAAGGAAACAATGGAAATATTTGAAAGACAAATAGATTTTATTTTTACTAAAAGATGTAATTTCATTGAAATTATTTATTCTATGATGAACTCTAATCATTATATAGCATGACTATTCTGTTATCAGTCAAGAAAAGAGTATTTAACATTGTTAAACACCATGTTGAAGCACACACATGGTGTATGAGGAATATGAACACACACACACAAGAGACTCAACACAATGAAAGATAAGCGTGAGACTTTCTTATTTTCCATTATACAAAGATGTACATTTATAGTACAATGGTGTGACTCTTGGTTTCACATTCCAAGGTCACTTGGACTCCATTGTGACTTTTTTCATTCCACACCTACCCATGAGGATTAGGTGTTCCACCATCCCCCCTTAATCCGAAGGGGTATGTGTGAGTCCAAGAAAAGAGTTGTAATACAAATCTGCAAGTATACATGGCAGAACTTGGGCTGAATCAACTCTCTGAAATGTTGGAAAAAAGAGGTGGTTTTAGGATGACCACAAACACCGGAACGCAAAACTTGCTGCCTCGAACTTTTCCAACCTGGCAAGAAGTCGAAAGCTTCTGCTAGAGGAATTGTCCCTCATAAAAAGGGAGACCTTCACCTAAAAGAAGGGAGGTCTACTACTCGTGAGTGGTGTTTTAGGTTGTCCACCAACCAAAGATGATGGTTTTAGGTTGTCCTCCAACCAAAGATGATGGTTTTAGGTTATCCACCAACCGAAGGCATGCTCATGGGAATCCGTGTCTCTGGCTACATCTCTAAATCTGGAATGGCGAATTATGGCTCAGGCTCGCTTGAACTGCTGGCTACAACTCTGAACATGGAATGAGAGATTATGGCTCAGGCTCGCTTGATCTATCATCGAAGCTTGTACATGACCACCATTTTCCCCCGTCGTGTACAAGGTGAGATGATGCATAAAAATCAACCCGCAAGTTCGCTCAACATCCGTGAAAAATTCTCGACAGTTCTAAACATCTTTCGTCGCCGATGCCCATTGCCAAGAAGCGATCCATCCAAGATGAATCTTTGTTCTTGCAGGAGGCTTGTTTCTGAAGCATCTGTCTAAAGAATGAGTGTGCCGACCACAGTGCTTGCATGGATGAAGATCAAAACAATGATCTTTCATATGGCCAACTTGATCACAGTGTTGGAATTTCTCAATCTGTTGTGGTTGTGGAACAGGATCTGGAACAACTGTAGGTGAACTGTCATACATGAATTCGACACTCTGAAATATGATGGGCTTGGTGTAGTCTGGAATATGAAAGGACACATCCTTGTCATATCCAAGACCAGTTCGGTGCTTGTTGTGGACAAGCTCTTCCCAAGGTCTAATGATGGGCTTGAGAAGTGCAGGTTGAGCTGCTGCATCTGCATGTACATATGCTCTAGTACAAGGAACTAAATGTGGATCATCTGGAACTTTATCTTCTTGCTGTTGATGGGAGTCAATCTCAATATTCTGAACAGAAACAGGTTCAGAATGGTGACTCTTTTGCTGAAGTTCATCTTGTTGGAGCTGAGATTCCAACTGCAAAAACTCAATCTTCTCATGTGCATCTAGCAAACAACTTTGAATGTTACAAAGAGCATCCTTGCTCATTTTTATCATGTCATCAACATTGGAATGAATGAGGTTATCTCTAATGCCTCATTGATTTTAGCCATTTCAACAATTTAGGCTCAAAAAATGAAAGGGTGTTGGCTTCAACCGAAAATGCACCTGTTTACAATGTGATTCCACAACAAATACAAATGACTCAAGAGAACTCTCAAAGCACAAAATATGCTCCTCAAATGATGGAGGGCAATCAACAATCCAACAACTCAAATATTGATTCCAACTATGGATGAAGAGGAAAATTCCACTCAAAATACAAAGTTAGCTCAATACATATCTCTGCAAAATATTTGTAAATGTGTAGCTAAAAGCACGTGCAAGAATATTTTTATGGCAGCTGAATTTTCTTCTTCAAATAGCTGTTTTCAATGATGGCAAACTTGTCTTCAAATGTAAATTTTTTCAAAAAATCACCCTTATGTCAATGTCACAAATCATATAATGTCAAATCTACTCTTTTCACTATGCCACAAATCATATAATGTCAAATCTGCAAATTTCTCTATATATATTCATGCCATTTCTTCATATGCCATTTCCTTCATTTCTGCTGTTCATATTTCTCTTTCCTCTCTTTCTGTTGTTTTTTTTTTTTTTTAATTAATTAAAAATTAATTAAAAATGAAAATGATGAGAAATTAATTAAAAAATGGGGAAATGGATTATAATAAAAATGAAAGGGAATTAATTAAAAGGGAAAGGGGCATTAATTTTAAAAGGGAAGAAAATTAATTAAAAGGGAGAGGAGGGAAATTATATAGAAAGGGCGAATATTAAAGATAGAGGAAATATTATATATAATGGAAGGGTTGTATTAATTAAATGAAAAGGGCGGTACATTAAAAATAGAGAAGACACTATATGGAGGGGTTTTATTAATGGGGGGAGGGTATATTATAGAAATTAAAATTTAAAAAATGAATTGTGAAGGGCTATGGGCGGGAAAGGGGAGGCAGAAGAGTGGTAGGTAGGGCGGAGTAGTATAGGTGTGTGAGCATTTGAAAGGAGGCCGCTTGAGTGGTGTAAGGGGGCGGGTATGGAGCTGGGAGTTAACGCAGCAGATGAGCGTATTGCAGTGAGTGGGAAGAGGCGTAGTTAATGCAGAGAGGCGGGTGGAGGTGCGGGGTAAGGCGTGGGGAAGAGAAGGGAGTATTGTAGAGTGAGGGGGGTCGGGTCTGTGGCCGAGAGGCCGAGGGCAAAGTTAGCGGGGTGAGGCGGCGTTGAAGATTGCAGGCGTGGAGCCGTAGAGTGGAGTGTAGGGTAATGGGTGGGAGGCGTATGCTGAGGTGAGGGGGCGTAGTTTGTAAGCGGTTTCATGGTTTAGTTTGAGAGGGTCGAGGTGTAGAGGGGAGCGTTGGCACTCGAGGGGCGAGTGGAAAGAGGGGGTGTGCGCAGGTCTATGGGAGGGCGCGTAGGAACAGGTGAGTGATGGGAGGAGGGTCGGGTATGCCGCCCAGAGAGGGAGGGCGCTTGGGCGTGTAAGTGAGGGGGTTGCAGAGCGTTTGTGAAGGCCGCGTAGAAATAGAGCAGAGTGCAGAGAGGCGCGAGTGTGTAGAGCGACGGTGGTGAAGCGTTGAAGTGAGGGCGGAGCGTGGGAATAGCGCAGAGCGTGGGAATTTGGAATGTGAGGAGAGTGCGCAGAGAGGGCCTGAAGGAACGTAGGGGGATGTTGGAAGGTGGGTAAGGAGCGGAGGGTCGAGTGAGAGGTTTAAGAGTCTAGCGAACAGGAATGCCGTGGGGTGTAGAGTTGTGTTGAAGGGCGTAATGCAGATGTTAAAAAATAATTGCAGGAGTGTAGGGCGAGTGGAAATGTATGTGTTGAGAGCGTGGTATGCAGGTTAGGGAGGAGGGAGGTTCGATAGGAATGGAGGGTCGTGTAGTGAGGGTTTGAGCATTGGGAAGGGCGCAAGGGGGAGTAGGATAGGGCGTGAGGTATGTGTAGAGAGCTGAAGGCAAGGGATGTGAAGGCGTAGAGGAGGGCCGAGAGGCCTGGTGCCTGAATTTTGTTTTTTTGTTTTTGTTTTTGTTTTAAAACAACAGAGAATAGAGAGAGCAGAGTATTTTTCCTTCCAGCAGCAGATATTGGATAAATGCATAATTTTCCAGAAATTTCAGCAGTAAAACCCAGAGATTTTAAAACAGCAGCAGATTTTTCCAGATATTGCAGAGAAAACTCAGAAATTTTTCTTCAAAAACCCAGAACTTTTCTTCAAAAAATTGTAGAGGGCCATATAGCAGCAGAAAATTGCAGGGATGATGAAATCTTCAGCAAAAATCAGAATTATTTTCCATTAAAAACCAGAAACTTCTTCTTCAGAAACCCAGTTTAAAACACTATTCCAACAGCTCTTTAAAAGCAGAATTAAAGGCAGAAATTGCAGAGAAAAATTAGAATGAAAACCTTCAGATGTGCTTCTTCAACAACACTGCTGCTCTTCTTCAAAGTCAATTTCTGAATGCTGCCACGGAGTTTGAATGATGCTCCTCTTCAAAACACTTCTGAATGGCAGCAAAAACACTGCTGTAGAAAGCTCTGAGTGCTGCAAAAATGTCAAGAATTTTTGCAGATATGCACAGGCCATAAACACAAATGGCTCACTCAAGGTGAAGCAGGGCCAGCAATCGCCCACTCTGATACCATGTTAAACACCATGTTTAAGCACACACATGGTGTATGAGGAAGATGAACACACACACACAAGAGACTCAACACAATGAAAGATAAACGTGAGACTTTCTTATTTTCCATTATACAAAGATGTACATTTATAGTACAATGGTGTGACTCTTGGTTTCACATTCCAAGGTCACTTGGACTCCATTGTGACTTTTCGCATTCCACACCTACCCATAGAGGATTAGGTGTTCCAACAAACATAGAAAAGAATCTTTTACAAAAAAACAATCTAAAACTTGACATTATCATCCAGAATCCTCAAAAGAATCAATGATTCACCCCATCTGGTAAAAATTATAATTTTTTGAAAGAAATTCGAAAAGGATTATAATTAGAAAAACTTGAAAGATAATAAGTCTCATCAAGAGCTTGTTTACCATGTTCATAAGGAAATAGTTGAACTGACATTACCATTACTGCCTACCAAAACAAGGTAATGACTTGAGATTGTATCAAGAGAACAAGGGGTCTCATCAAGAGCCAACTTGATAAATTTAATTACAACAAGTGAATGGCATTGTCATCATTTGGTTACCAAGCCAAGACAATGGATTTTAAGTAAATAAAAAGTGATACAAAAAAGAAAAAAGTTTCAAAAAATTAGAATTTTTTTGTTAAAATTAAAAAAAAAACTGGATGGGACAATGAATCATTGCTGGGTAAAAGGTAACCTTGCCAAAAACTTAAATTTTTTATTGGAACAAAGGCTCTACTTATGATAAACGAGTAAATTTTCTTATAAATTTGATCTGTAAGGGCCACATGCTTTATCTTTTTGAACTAAGTAAAGACTGATATAGATTTTCATACTTATATCTTTAAAAGAGGAATTTTTATGAATAGTAAATAACAGAAATTTCATTGGTTAGTAAGATATTATTTGTTTAAAAATTCATTCCTGCAACTATTTTTATTTTTAAAAATTCTTAAAATTTTCAAAAAGTTAGTGAAAGATATCTGGTTGTCCCAAGTGAATCGCCAATTGTTGTGCTATACAACACCCCCCCCATTTATTCTTATAATTGGGGACCCTTTAGAAATAAATAGAAAATTTATTTTTTAGTTTTAAAACAAAAACTTAAGAAATACATGTTTTATTTTAAGTTTTATGCTTTATTTTTTAAAGCGCATCACAAAATGCATAGCTTTTACTTAGAACGACTCACAAATCCTCTAAGCCATGTGAACTATGAAGAGCACTAACCTTTTTCGAAGATACATTTTGAAAAAAAAAAGCTTGAAAAAACTTCAATTATCATTATAAAACCTTTATCACATCGCACCTTATTTAAACAATCAACTCATCAGGTAATTATATATAATTGCGATTGCGCGGACCCAACAAGTCAACAAAACATCAAAGTTAAATCTTTAAAATCCTTTTCAACACGACAGCATGGTTTCTGAATGTGAATTTCGAATTTTGCATAACTTAACCATACAAAAAATCTATTATCACATAAAATTTGCGATGTGCAGTTTGCAAACATTGCATTTAGCAACATTTAGTAGTAAACATTACAAATGGTAAAATTTATATATGGCACACACGAATTTACGACATTTAACTTATCGAACATGCGAAATGGATTATGTCATATCAAAAAAAAATTCAAGATCTAACGGCTTTAACTTGATTAATATGAGTTTCGTGTGATGGTGTAAGAGATCTGACTTTGAAGAACAATTTCTAGCTAAGTTTGGGGATGACAGGACCACTACTACACTCATCAATGATTTTTCAAATCTAAAAGCTAAAACAACTAAGAAGATAAAATATTTCAACTCAATATTTAATAAATCACTCAATAAAATTCTTGCCACAACAGTTCCTGGGGCAGAAGTTCAAATTCAGTGGTATATTTCATCGCTTCCATCTAATATAGCTAATTTTTTTATAGATCGAAACTGGAAACACTTGTAGAAAATATGAAAGAATCTCTATTCTCTTTCAAAGACAATTCCAAAAGAAGACATTAAAAGATCCTTTTGATGTAGAAGGTCTTCAAAAAGTTTTGAAAACCATGACCAATGAGATGGAAGACATTAAGAAACAATTTGCTAAAAATGCTAGCTCAAAGAAGAATTTTATAAATTTTAAGAAAGGTCAATCCTCTAATACTCAACCTCCAAATATCATATCTAATGTTGAATCTGATCAAGAAGAAGAAGAAGAGCAAACAGAGGAAGAAGAAGATGACGAAGAATAAGAAGTTGAACTAAATGGAATGTGGGATTTTATCCTACCAAATGAAGAACAACTTGAAGCTTTACCTGTGAGCACACGAAGTAAAAAAAATATTGAAGCGACAGAGCCAAACCAATATCAAAAGGTTTCAATTCCTGCTAAAGACAAATCGGTAAGAAAAAATTCTAATTCAAAGGCTATACGAACAAGTCCTGTTACTTCAGACACTTCACCTACATCTAAGACAATAGTTGTCTCAGACACTATTGATTATAATGTAGTGGAAGATATGAAGAAAACAAGAGCTAAAATTTCTATCCATGAGCTTACTAAATTGAAGCAACAACAAAAAATCTTACTCAGAGACTTAAATGCAGTTCCTGCCTGAAACTCACCTACTCCAGTAATAGTACAAGCTGCTAATGAAATGGGTAAGCCACCTTCTACTTCGATGAAAATTGATGCTACATACTTGATTATTATAGGTGATCGATCCATCTCTCATACTCCATTTCTCCTAACCTATTAGATCTACGACAAAAACATCCATAACTGTTTGATGGAATTAGGGGCTTCCTCAAACATAATGCCAAAATCAGTTTGTGCTAAGTTGAATATAACTCCTAAGAGTTCACCTGTTCATATAGTACAACTTGGTAGAACTAGAGTAGAGGTGGTAGGAGAAATAAATTTTGTTTCCATCAAATTGTCATCAAATCCCAAGGTTACTCAAATAATTGATATAGTAGTGGCTAATATTCCTGAATTCTATAAATTAGTTTTAAGCCGCGATTAGTCTGAAAAACTACATGGTTATTTTGCAATAGACTGGTCACATATGTGGTTACCATATAATGGAAAGCCAAATCAGATTCAGGTAGACCGTGAAAATTTTATGAAGCATACAATCACTGATCTTGAAGGAGTCAACGAGCCAGTAGCATTCAATAACAACATTAGTGGAAAACACTTAGTAGGGTCGTTTTTGGGAAATTTCAATGCTCAAACATCAACATTCTTTGATAATGCAGTTGCTTCTCAGATTGAGAATTTTTCCCAGCCAGATGAATCCAAATGTATAAATTTTGCATATAGAAAAGTAGATAATTCTTTGTTTTGGATTCTTTATTTTGACGGTTCTAAATCCGAAGATGGTGCAGGTGCAGGTTGTATTTTAATGAACCTAGAAGGATAAAATACCATGTTAGCCAGCATATTAGAATTTGATTGTAGAAACAATGTAGTTGAATACAAAACATTAGTCCTAGGCTTGTTAAGAGCCATTAATATTAATATCAAATATTTGAAAGTCCTAGGAGATTCAAAAATCATAGTTAGACAGGTGGGAGATAATATTAATTGTAATTATAGACATTTAAAGCATTACCAATCATTAGTCCAAGAATTAACCACTCATTTCTTAGCCTTCAACATTTCTTCTATACCTAGAATACAAATTGCTAGTGCAGATCTACTGGCTAATGTAGCCTCGAAGTTAATCCCATCCCAATAATTTAGTCCTGATAGATTTTCTATTGAATTGATTTTTAGACCATATATTCCTGATAGTATTACCAATTGGAGAGTATTGAATAATGATTCGAATATCATAGATTTTTTAACATCTGAAGGATCCTATGATAGTCAAATTCTAGATGAAAATGAACATGACATTCATATTAAGAAAGAACAAGATAAAAATCTTATTCCCAAATATATTTTCAATTTAGAAGACCTATATGTTCTAAAAGACAGGTTTAAAGAGTGACTAACTCAAAAACACAAAGCTCTACTTTAAGATTTGAGTTAGTAAATCTAGGAACTGGTGAAAAACCTCAAAATGTAAATCTAGGTCTTGGTCTATCTTTCGAAGAAGGATTATCTTTCATCAGATTGTTTAGAATGTACAAAAGTGTCTTTTCTTGGGATTATATTGACCTTAAAACATATGATACCTCTGTGATTCAACATATGATTCCTATGATGTCAGAAGAAAATCCTATTCAACAGAAATTGAGGAAGATTCATCCAAATTTGGAGAATAAAATTAAAATAGAATTGAACAAACTCCTCAAGGAAAAAATCATTTTTCCAGTCAAGCATTCTAAATGGGTATCAAATTTGGTACCTGTCAGGAAGAAGAATAGTGATATAAGAATTTGAATTGATTTCAGAAATTTAAACAAAGCTTGTCAGAAGGACAACTATCCATTACCAACCATGGAACAGTTACTCCAAACAGTAGTTGGTTTTGAACTCATGTCCTTTCTAGATGGATTTTCGAGATATAATCAAATTCTCATACATTCATGTGACAGATTGAAAACTACATTCAGAACTAAGTGGGGAACGTATGCCTATCAGAAGATTCCTTTTGGATTAATAATGTAGGCACCACGTTTCAGCAAGCTATGGACACAACTTTTAGGGGTCTCATAAAAAAAAACATTAGTTATTTATTTAGATGACATTAAAGTCTTTTCTAAACAAGTAACCAATCATGTAAATGACTTAAAGCAAGTCTTTGAGTGATGCAAAAGGTATGGCATCTCATTAAATCCAAAAAATCATTTTTTGCATTAGATGAAGGAAAACGTTTATGATTCATTGTGTCAAAAAAATGGTCTCTATATTGATCCTGAAAGAATTGAAGAAATCAAACAAATTCCTTTTCCTCATAACAAGAAAACTATGCAGTCATTCCTTGGGAAAATTAATTTTGTTAAAAGGTTTGTCCTTGACTTTTCACAAATTGTTTTACCTTTAAAGAATAAGATTAAGAAAAATTATGTCTTTAAATGGGGACATAACGAAAGAGAAGCTTTTGATTCGATCAAACAATCAATTATCAATGATCCATTCCTGACTACCCTCAAATTTCTTAATCCTTTTACATTGTACAAATTTTCATCGGATACACCATATGCTACTATTTTAACACAGCTGAATCACCAACAAATTGAAGCACCGATTTCATTTATCAGTTTGAATTTACAAGGTGCAGAACTAAATTATACATCTATTGAAAAGAAAGCATTTGTTGTCTTTAAGGCTATAAAGAATTTTAGACCTTTTTTCCTAAATACTCACACTAAAATCATAGCTCCATTCTCTGCAGTAAGACAACTCCTAATGCAAATATAATTAGGAGAAAAGAGAGCTAAATGGGTGACCGCTTTACAAAAATATGATGTGGAAATTATACCCTCTAAAATTGTTAGAGGTCAAGGTTTTTGCAGAATGCTTACAGGAGCATCCCATCTATCATCAGAAGAAGATTCAGGTAATAATGTGCAAATATCAGAGGTAAGCCTCAATGATTTGCAATCATAATATGTTGATCTTGTATTCTATTTAAATAATGGATATGCTCTGAATCAACTCAGTTAAAAAGAAAAACAAGATTTAAGATTAAAGGATAAACAATATGAATTAATCAACGATGTATTATTCAGAAAAAAATTGATTCTGTACTTTTAAGATGCTTCAAAAAATATGAAGCGGAAAAAGTCTTGCAGGAACTCCATGATGGACCAGCTGGAGGACATTTTGGAGGAAATACGACAGCACACAAAATCCTACATGCAGGTTACTATTGCCCTACACTTTTTAAGGATGCTCATGAATACATAAGAAAATGCAAATTGTGCCAAAGTACATCTAGAAGACAAAGGAAGCTAGAATTCCCATTACAACCAGTTAATATCGAACAACCATTTGAGCAATGGGGATTAGACATAATTGGTGAGATTGTTCCTAACTCTTCCAAATAGCACAGATATATTCTCACAGCTACAGATTACTTTACTAAATGGGTGGAATAAATTCCATTAAAAGTAGCCAACTCTGAGAATATCATTGATTTCATCAACAAAAATATCATAACCAGGTTTGGCTCACCTACTGCTTTGATGTTTGATAATGCATCTTACCTCTTAGGAACTCCTATGATGGAATTTTCAATTAAAAGAGGTTTTAAACTTAAATATTCTGCAAATTATTATCCACAAGGAAATGGTTTGGCAGAATCCACATATAAGAACTTGATTAGAATAATTAAAATAATTGTTGATCAAAATCATCGAAATTGGCATAAGTCATTTATTTTTTTCTATTTGGGTAGGTCGAATAACTCAAAAAGCTTCTATTGGAACTTCACCATTTAATCTTGTCTATGGAAAAGAAGTTGTACTTACCACCAACATAGTTATTTCCTCTCTTTCCTTAGTACAATTTATTGATGAATCTCCTATTTCTTCTTTACAACTTAGACAATGTAAAATTCTTAAGTTAGAAGAAGAAAGATAAAAATCTAAACAAACTCATGCTCATCATCAATAGATAGTAAAAGCCTCATTTGATTCAACTTCTGTTACTACAAAAAAAATTGAAATTGGTGATCTGGTATTGAAATGGGACAAAGCGCACGAGGAAAAAGGTAAACACACGAAGTTTCAAAAACTATGGCAAGGTTCATTTCAAGTAATTGAAGAAATAGGTCCATGAACATTCTTATTGCAAGATCTATCAGGAAAAAAATACTCTTTTCCTGTTAATGGGTAGATTTTGAAAAAATACTTTTCATAGGAGGTAACCTCTTCTATTCCTTGTATACTAGTGTCTTTTTGTTTTCCTTAGAAAAAAAAAAATTTCTTAGTATAAAGTTTTGGCATTTCAAAATAAAAACTCAGATAATGCTTTTTGATTGATCGCTTATAGAAATAAGAAGTGTTAAGGAAACGATCGAAAGATTTGAAAGACAAATAGATTTTATTTTTACTAAAAGATGTAATTTCACTGAAATTATTTATTCTCTGATGAAGTCTCATACTTATATAGCATGACTATTCTGTTAACAGTCAAGAAAATAATATTATTAAAATAGTAAAGATTCTTTTACAGAAAAGCAATCTAAAACTCGACATTATCATCCAAAATCCTCAAAAGGATCAATGATTCACCCCATCCGGTAAAACTTATAAATTTTTGAAAGAAATTAAAAAAAGATTATAATGAGAAAAACTTAAAAGATAATAAGTCTCAACAAGAGCTTTTTTAAAATGTTCATAAGGAAATAGTTGGACTCACATTACCATTACTGCCTACCAAAATAGGGTAATGACTTGAGATTGTATCAAGAGAACAAGGGATCTCATCAAGAGCCAGCTTGATCAGTTTAATTACAACTAGTGAATGGCATTGTCATCATTTTGATTACCAAGCCAAGACAATGGATTTTAAGTAAATAAAAAGTGATACAAAAAAGAAAAAGGTTTCAAAAAATTAGAATTTATTTAAAATAAAAATAAAAAAAATGGATGGGACAATGAACCATTGCTGGGTAAAAGGTTACCCTGCCAAAAACTTAAAATTTTTATTAGAACAGAGGCTCTACCTGTGATAAAAGAGTAATTTTTTTATAAAGCTGATCTGTAAGGGCCATCTGCTTTATCTTTCTGAACTGAGTAAAAACTGATATATATTTTCATACTTATATCTTTAAAAGAGGAATTTTTATGAATAGTAAATAAAAGAAATTTCATTGCTTAGAAAGATATTATTTGTTTAAAATTTCATTCCTGCAACTATTTTTATTTTCAAAAAGTTTCAAAAAGTTTCAAAATGTTAGTTAGAGATATCTGGTTCTCCCAAGTGAATCGCCAATTGTTGTGCTATACAACACCCCCACCATTTATTCTTATAAATGGGGACCCTTTAGAAATAAATAGGAAATTTATTTTTTAGTTTTAAAACAAAAACTTAGGAAATAAATTTTTTCTTTTAAGTTTTCCACTTTATTTCTAAAATTTCATAGCAAAACACATAGCTTATAACTTAGAATAACTCACAAATCCTCTAAGGCATGTGAACTGCAAAGAGCGCTAACCTTTTTTGAAGATATGTTTTAAAAAAGAAGCTTGAAAAAACATCAATTATCATTATAAACTCTTTATGACATCGCACCTTATTTAAACAATAAACTCATAAGGTAATTAATATAAGTTCGATTGTGCGGACCCGACAAGTCAAAAAAAAATCAAAGATAAATCTTTAAAATCCTTTTAAACACGTCAAGATGGTTTTTGAATGCGCATTTCGCATTTTGCACAACTTAACCGTAAAAAAAATCTATTATTGCATAAAAGTTACGATGTGTGGTTTGCACACATTGCATTTCACAACATTTAGTAGTAAACATTACAAACAGTAAAAGTTATATATGGCAACATGCGAATTTACGACATTTATTATCTCGAGCATGCGAAATGGCTTATGCCATATCAAAACAAAATTTGAGATCTAATGGCTTTAAGTTGATTGATATGAATTTCATGTGATGGTGTAAGAGATCTGACTTTGAAATTATTATTCATGATTGTTGTTATATTTGAAAATTATTCATATATATTCACTCATGTTTGATATAAACAAAGGATTTGAATCTCTGTTATATATAGTTGTAAACACTTTCCTAGTTTTCAAAAAATCATTTAACGAATCATGGAAGACTGAAATGAGCAAGAAAGGTAAAGAGATTTCTCAAACTTTGCCTACTGAAGACTCAAAGATGTATCCCTTATTCTCATACACTACCTGCAACAAGGAATGTGGTAGTTCTTCATGGGAAACAATGTATAAACTGTTTGAGGATGAGAAACCAAGAGTAATGACCAAAATCTATATGACAGGAATTACATCTACTTCAGACACAACCTACTTGGATGTTGCATGTTCATTTGTCCACAAGGTAGCTGCAACAAGACCATAAATTCTCCCTTACACAGATATGGTTAAGTGGGTAATTTACCACTTAGGCATAGATGAAAGCGAATTCAAAGATTCAAAGGGAGAAGACTTGGGATCTTTCGGGGAAGAAGATTTAAAAGCAATGTATCATCTACCCTCCCCGTAGCAAAAATATGACAAAGATTTTCTGCAAAGCTTTAGAACAGGGCATCTAGATCTCATGAAAGTCATTAAATAATGGAAGGAAGACCAGGTAAAGTTGAAGCGAGATACACTCGGTACGTACCCAATTGCCCAAATTCCTTCCCCTTATTGTTATGTTGCCAGTATGTTGTGTAGATTATTTTCCAAACCTGGTGCCACTAGGTTTTCAATAGAATGGGTTCCATTGGTTGACACAATCGTCAATTAATCAATTATGAATTGGGAAAACATCCTATCTGATAGTTTAGCTAAACACATTATTGAATATAGGAATAAGAGGAGTGCTTCATCTAGAGAGACACCTCCCTTTTATATGTCTGCCTATCTCAAGGATGCCATATGTTTTAATTCTAGTTTTCCTACCATGGGATGGAAATGGACTGCCCAAGACCCTACCCCAATCCACATTTACCACAGATACCTCTGGGATTTAGACTTCCACCTACATTTCTATAAAAAAAATATGGAGTCATATTGCCTATGCACCAAATGATATTCAATAAAGGGCTCCTAGGGTTTCTGAAGAGGCTAGCACATATATTCTTTCTGTGGCTATGTGGTTTGTTGAGGAGAAGTTTACATATGTCAGAGTATTCAGGATTTATGCTTCTCCCCACGTTTTACCTTATTATGTTCCTAATAAGTTGCTTGCACGAGAGATAGCTTACTAGCTTGTTAATGGTATCACTAAACAACTGAAATATGTGAGAGATAGCTTACCATTTGGCCTAATTTCCATGTACAGTGTGGCACTTTCGCACTACATGATATTGGCCATACCTACAAGGATGTTTCTAAGATCAATCGATTGAAATTGGCAGAAATGCCAAAGAGGTTATACGATCCAACTAATGTACTTAAAAATTACACTACAGAGCTCAAAATGAAACCTTTTGTAAAGGAAATAGATGGCTTTGATTATATCTTTGAAGGCATAGAAACTTTTTCATATATAACCAATTTTGCATCCAACCAATTCAGTCAAGATGATTTATAAGATTTCCAAATATATAGAGATAAGAGATTGCAGAGATTTCCTCTCAATTTGTTAACTATTGAAGACGTCAGCAGACCTACTCCAAGTATCAACTTGGATAATGAAGCTAAAGACATGTCTGAAGATGAATCAGGTCAATCGCAACATCAATCTCACAATTCAGATCATTCCGAAAATAAATATGAATCCAGAAAGGATAATCCAGAAAAGATAATTGATCAAGTAATTTGAGAGATAGAGATGCATGAGAAAAAAGAAAGTAATGGAATAGAGTCAACGTCTCAAGAAGTTCAGCACAATCATGACACACTAGATCAGTCTGAAAAATCTCAAACGAAGAATTTTAGTGAATGGGAGGTGTTTTCTGAAGCAATAAAAACTCCCAAAGCTAATCCCAATACTGATCAAATATCTAGTTTCTAGACACCTGAGCATTCCCAAAAGATAGTGGAAATTGTTAATCCACTACAACAAGTTCCAGAAGCTTATGATCGAGAGATCATACTGGCCTATCCTACAGAAAAGATAGTTTTAAAAATTGAATAAAGTCCTTCACTAGACATTTTCTACAATCCTAGCTATACGGTTGTAGTTAAGAGGAATAAAAGAAGAAGAATTGATGAAACAATCTCAAAACTAACAGATGAATCAGTTCATGTGCTATGGAAGGATTCCTTAGATGACCCTACAGAATATCTAACTAAATTATCACAGTACGTAGGAGCATATGCTACAACTACGGTTGATAAATATACTGAAGTTAGAGTGTTGCGAAAGCAAAAAGAAGCCACCGTACTAGAGCTAGAGAGACTATTAAATGAAGAAAAATCCAACTCCAGTGAGCAAATCAAAGAAAATATGGCTCAATTCCAAAAGGATTTTGAAAAACTTAAATTACAACATTAAACAGAGATCAATGAGAAACAAGCACAACTAGAAACATCAATGATCAGAATACAGAGCCAACCGCAATTGGAGCAGTTTATTAAAGAAACACTGGATATAAATGCTAAGTTAAAGAATGAACAGGAAGTATTTTGTCATCAAAATTCTATGATTGAATCTTATTGTGACTCGAATAAAATACTGATCTACAAATAGCTATCCAGAAACTTGAATGTGAAATAATTGAAAAGAAGATCAATGAACGCATTCAATGGCAATCATCAGACTCAAGAAAGGAAGCCGATCTACCTCAGGTAGATAAGTTTCATAAGGAGATTCTATTCAGAGATTGGGAATCACAAATCAAGAAAGCAGAGAAAGAAGTAGCGAAAACATCTAAGTTATCAAACGAAATTGTTGAATCTATATGTGAACAACTAGTAAAAGCAGAACTTCTCAAAGAGAAAACATCTGAAGTGTTTTCGGAAGAAAAATAGATATAAGCACAGTGGAACCAGAAAGAAGATACACAAGATGAAGTAATTAAGAATGTAAATAAGTTTGATCAAGAAAATTATTGGAATTTTCTGATCAAACCTTATCATCAGTATCAGACTCTTCAATCCTTAACAGATTCAACAAAAAGATCGCAATCCGCACTTTCAAATGTAGTATTCAAGGGACATGTCAGATTAAGAATTTCGTAGTTAGCTCAGCTCAAGCCAATGATAGATATTTGTCAACTTCGTGACCAACTCCAGAAGAAAGGGTGGAATTCATAAATCAGAATTTTTATTTTATTTTCCTATATTGTAGTTTAAGTTAGTTCTACGAGGATGGTTGTTTGAAACCTCCTCTATATTTTTGTAATAATCTATTATTAAAACATAGTTATTTTAGTATTTAACCCCTCTCATGAATTCAGAGAAGGGTCCAGAAATTTGTCAAATTTTTTTTCAAAGGATGCACTATTGTAAGTTTGTGAATGCTTTGATGAATTAATGGAACACATCTATTATCTTTTGACAATTAAAGTTGTTTAATTGATGTTGCACTATTGTACTCTTTAAATTGCTTGAAAGTGAGAAGGAGCAGATCAATTACTATCAGTATACATGAGTAGGACTTCGTACATATGGTACTTTTATTAACTTGTATTAAGTCTTGCTTTATAAATTGATAAGTCATCTTTCATTGCATTATATATTTGAAATGTTATTATAGATGAATGTTACATGCACTTCCGTTCTAATATTTGTCTGTAGTTCCTTATTGAATGCATAATCACACATATATGAATGCGCTATATTTTCACAATTATTCTAGTCAAACTATTTTTTTAGAATAATCATTTTACATAATTTTCATCTCTTTCAACTATTAAATGATCTATATTACTAACAATTGAAGGTATCTTTTCAGATCACATAGAGAAAAAACATCTCGGGTATATAATAGAATAAATATTTTAGATAGATTCATATGAGAGATTAAAATCATTTTCACTTGCATGCCATATAATCACACACCCTCTAAATCATCCTTATTGGCAAAGTAGTCCCATTATCCCTAGTCAGAGCCACTACACCAAACATAAAAGGAGTTACTTTAAGGTCCAGACTGGGTGGTTTTCCCCCATGTTTTGGTAGTGGAATTATGAGGATTCAACATGTGGATATCTTATTCATATTCATTTCCTTTGAGTTCATAGGGAACATATTCTTAAATATATTAAGCATGTCTCTCGTGGGTTCCTTCTCCGTTCTCTCTCAACACCTCTGCATATTTTAAATTTATGTTCATTGTTTTATACTTGGCCCATTTAAAATCCATCAGTCTCACAACCTCTTGAGCCCTGTCACAGTATAAGTAATTCACATGAATCAACTCCAAGGTCTTATCGATCCATGAACCACCAAAACCATTGTTCTCTTATTCCATATTTTGTCAGAGGCATTTTATACAATTTTCCACTTTTAACCTCTAATTTTTAAGATATCTTAGGCACTAGTCTTGTGAAAATCGAGGCTGTCTCTAGGAGCTACAATAGGGGTGATTGGTTGAAGTAGATTTGGCTCAACCAATATATGGTCAGGTGGAATGTGGAAGTCCCATCTCCAGTTGCTTTTTACATTCAGTAATGAAAAGCTTATTTCTACGGTATCTTGTATGAAAATATGTTGGTGTATATATGTATATATGTATGTATGTATGTATGTATGGATTATATTGCTCATATATCCATGGTATTTCTGTTGGTGTTATGCTGGTTGAATCTTAGTCTCAAGTGTACGAAAAAGGCTCACTTTAGCCGTGCATAACAAGCAGCCCTAACAACAAAGATGGCTCCCAATATCTTTAGATCTGTAATTAGGTGACCAAGATAAATTCTACAAAAATCTAGATCTATGCATTAAAAGACATTAAGCAGTGAATAAAAACAAGAGTTGCTCCATGCATCCAATAGAGAATACAAGAATATGCTTAAATAATTTTGTATTAATGGCACCTGGGAGGAGAACATAGAAGGATGTTACCAATCCTCCTTAATGGGATGGGTTCTTGTAAGTCATCAGCACTTCAGATCTAAAATCCCTCTCTCTTGATGGTGTAGAAAACCCAGAAAAAAATGGAACTAAAAGGGAGCTCACAAGCAAAAAGATAGAAAAATATGGCAATGATGGTGGATCAAAGTCAGACCAAAAGTATAGATCTAGAGTGATATTTAGGCAACAAAAGGTAGTGAATGAATGGGAAAACCCTCCTATTTATAACAAAATATTGAGTTAGTCTAGATATTGGTGCATAATTAAAATATTATTAACCAAATCAACATCCAACTTTTATGGAATATTTTATTATATTTGTTAGAGGGAAAAAGAATTTGACTTGGGTCAAATCCCTTTATTTGTAAAAAATAAATAAATAAATGATTTATTTATTATTTTAAGGATGTGGTTGAGTAATAATTAAATAAATAATGATTTATTCAATTATTTATAAATGATTTAGTCAAATTTAACAAGGAATATTATTTAAATAAGGTATAAATAATTATTCCTAGAAAATAATAAGATAAATAATGATTTATCTAATTAATTTTCCTATTTTGGGTTAAATATGACCTGGAATATTAATTAAATTGTTTTTTAACTAATTATTCCTTGAGGAAAATCAAACAAATGCAGATTTATTTAACATTTTCTCATGGGGTTTCCTGTTTAGACCATAAAAAACTTAATAAAGGTGGTTTACTAAGTTATTTTTCATAGTAAAAGCAATTTTACTTAGGGTAAAATTGGTCTTACATGGTGTACTTAGGTCCATCTAATAGTAACAGGTTAGATGACCAAAAAATGGTGTAACAGATTTCCCCTCGACGTGCGATTGTTAGGAGCTAATCGTATGACTGAAGTGTCTAGTCAATTTAGCGTCTTAAATTGCTAACATAAATTATCGACCAGGGCTAGTAAACTGATGAAGTGTGACGCACTATATGTGCCTAAGAAACCTACTTCTTACTTCGTTGTTTTGATGTTTTATTTTTGTTTTGGGGGATTTATGTTTCGATTCTTAGTGTTCTACTCTGAACTAGAAAGATGAGATTAAGTCTAATTAAAAGGAAGGAAAATAAAATGTTGTCAAATGAATTAAAGCAGAGTTTTATTTGCAAGTTCTATTCCTAACTAAGAAATAATGAAAACAGAGAGTCCTAATCCATGGATATTACAGCCTCTAAATGAACATTCATGAAATGACAAGTAACTCAAAACACTACAACTTAATCTGATTCATTTAGTTAGAGATTTGTTGGAAGAGCTTGTGAAAAAGATTAATTTTAATGTAATGAGGATCTCCTAAAACATAAAAGAAAATGCTGAAACAAACAGTAACTTAAAACATTATAGTGAAATCTCATTCATTTGATAGAATTTTATTGGAAGAGCTTGAGAAAAATATTACTATAATGTAGTAAGGATCTCCTATGAAATGCTGAAACAACTCATAACATTTCAACTAAATCTCATTCATGAGTTAGAGGTTTATTGGAAGAGCTTGTGAAAGAGATAAATCATAATGTGATAAGGATCTTCAATGAAGCAAAAAAATCCATAACTCACAATACTACAACTTAGTCCCATTCGTGAATTAGAGGTTTATTGGAAAAGCTTTTGAAAGAGACTAACTATAGTATAATGAGGAATCTGATCTAAAATTGTGTGAACAAAATATTTCTTATACAAAGATTGACAGTAGGGGCTTTTACTGGTTATTTCACCTTTACTAGAAAGGATGAAATCAGAAGATTCTGGCCCTCTTACTGACTCTGCCTAAAGAAATATAATGTAAACACTAAATAGATCTGACAAATGAGGATCTTCTTTTTAACTAAATAACAGAAAACGAAATGCTAATAACTCAAAATATCACAATTGAATCCCATTCATTTAATAGAGATGTATTGCAAGAGCTTGAGAAAGAGACTAACTGCAATATCATGAGGATCCTTTATCTAAGCAAATGACAAGAAAAATAATGCTAAAAGCTATGATTTCAGAAAGCAATATAAGTAAGGAAATATGACAAAAAAGAATTGAAAACAACTTATCTAGAAAACATGTAAAAGCCTCCTTGGATAGCAGAGGGCCTCTGCTACCAATTTGGTGTAATCCTTCTTCAGCTCCTTAAAATTGTAATCAAAACACCATAAAGGAACTTCTTTATTGAAAAACTCACAAATCTACATCCCATTCCATCTTAAGCTTTGTTACAAAACACTCTCTATTCCTTTCTCTCCTTCTCCTATTTTTCAGTATTTTTTCACTACTCATGATAGGAGAAAGCTTCTCCTATTTATACAAAATATGAGGAGTTATCTCATTAATGGGAGTCCATGAATCTCTCCCTCCATCTCTAGAGTTACAATCAAAATAGGAAATGATAAGACACATGTCTTTCTAGAGTTTCAACACAACTAAGAAATGAGACACATATCCTCTTAGAGTTTCAATACAACAAGGAAACGAGACACATATCCTCTTGATCCCATGATCTTCTCCAACCAAATTCGAATTTGTCCTTAGAGTGCCACATAAGGGTCTTCTAGAAGTCTCCTTTTGATCTACACATGTCAACAATCTCAACCCACTTGTTAGGTATAAGCATATGTACATTATTTTCTAATTTTTAACCACAAATTCACTTAAAAAGGCTAAGAATTAATAAAGTTTGGAAAAACATAAATGTGGCCCAATGATAATGAAGTGGGATGAATGTAGTGACATAGTAGTGAAATGGAGGTGACATAATGGACATAATAGTGAAAGTGTAATGGAAATGAATGACATTTTCAAGGCCCAACATGAAGTACATTGTAAGAACTCAGAGAGAGAGAAATATAAGGTAGACCAAAGCACTAGAGGACTAGACCCTGAGGAGGCGATACTTATTGGTGCAAAAAGTATCTTTTATGAGTGAGTACCTGTGTTATAGGCGGTGGGGGAGGCATACCTATGCCCGCCGAGACAAAGTACAAAGAATAATGCGTCTAATAAACAAGGGACTGAACTATACAGTACATGTTGGCATAAACATGAGCTAGATAAAAATATGATAATGAATCCCACATACATATTGTGCCTGGGATAACAGCCAAGACTTACAAATAATATCTTACATGAGATGCAAATACAACCCAAATGCCCCTGTAAAAAGGAAAGGGCTCTGAAAATCTAACTGATACATGCAAACAAAAAGGCACTGCAAGTGGCTAAGGCTGACATCATAGAATATATGGAGCTGCATAAAAGGCTATAATGAAGAGGTCATCTGGGCATGTGGGGGGCTACCTATATGGCCACCCCCTCATGAGGGCTTAAACATATCACACACACCTGGGAATCACCGGTCCAATATGCTGCATCACTGAACCATCAAGTATACGGATCTCGATCATACTGTAAGGAGTTGGAGTTGAGAAGCAATCAAATAAAAGGGCTGTAAGGATTCCCTTTTCCTGATCCGAGGCACCAAACAAGAGTGGAAGCTGGAACCAAGGTACACTGCCCTCTAGACGTGTCTTCTGGAATGAATGATCTAATGTCGACAGAAGGAGGTCCACTATAGTGAGGCAATAAGGGATCCTCAGCTAAGGCACGAGAGAAAATAGTAGAGAAACTAAAAGACTAACACCAGGGATGATGATGAAATGGGGGGTACTGAGTAGCGGGCGGACGACTTCCCTTGTTAGAGCATAAAGGGCATGGATGACCTGACAGCGACTAACACAATATCATAAGGGATAGGGGATAGTGGGACTGAAGGTCATAATGTGCAACACAAGAGAGGAATCAAGCAATGAAGGATGGAGGACTATAGCGGGATACAAAGGGACTCGGGATAGACTCCATGAATGCGATGATGACTCAACTCAGATGCTCTAAACAAGGGCGACTCGATGATGCTACCACACAGTAAAGGTCCAATGGGGACCATAAAAACATGAGTACAAGATGGTTACTCACGACAAAAATCGACACAAGCATGGACGAGTATAGAGGCAAAGTGGTGCCCCAAGTACAAGTGTTGCAAGTGAAGAATTTGATTTTGAGGAGTGGTGAAGTGACGCTTCTTGGACCAAGTGTGTCCTGGTGAAGTATCAAATCACGAAAAACTAATAAATACCCATTTGAGGGATTGGTGAGAGATTTCTAACAGTACAGACGGTTTGTAAAACTGAGCTATAGTTTAGCCGCAACAGGCGAAAGAAAAATCATGGGTTTCTCTTCTCCAAATTCACTCATTTGCAAATGGAGCTGTGGTGAATGTAGAGAGGAGAGAAGGCCCTAAATCTTGTGGCGATCATAGCAGACAAACCGACTATTGGAATCGAGATCCGTCAGTTTCAGGTAAGAGGCCTAACTCTACTCTTTCATTTCAGTGGACTGAAAGTTCAGTTTAGGTCCCCAGAGCTCAGTAACAGACCCCTAATCCTCTTCGTAGCCGGATTTCTCTTTTTGGGGCAAAAACTGCGACCTACGTAGCAGGTTTTGGGCAGAAAACTGCAACCTATCCTAGGATTGGGCCTAAAAAGTGTGACTTGACAAAGAGGGGTTTTTTTGTGCTGTTTTGTGGTTGAGAACTGGGTTTTTATGCTTGGATATGGTATTTCCTATCTGTACACTTACAAATATGATTTATTGTCTATTTTGGGTTAAATATGACTAGGAATATTAATTAAACTATTGTTTAACTAATTATTCCTTGGGGAAAATCAAACAAATGTAGATTTATTTAATATTTCCTCATGGGGTTTCCTATTTAGACCATAAAAAACTTAATAAAGGTGGTTTGCTAAGTTATTTTTCATAGTGAAGGAAATTTTACTTATGGTAAAATTGGTCTTACATTGTGTACTTAGGTCCATCTAATAGTAACAGGTTAGATGACCAAAAAATGGTGTAACACTGGTTATAAGCATGTACCGTGACAATGATGAGCTATGGCTCTCTCCATTTTTTTACTTGAAAATGAATATCCCATGTATCTATGGTAAAATTAATTGTATAATAGCTTATGGTGTAAGGGAGAAATTATTCTTAACCATTCTCAGATAATAAAGATACCCTTTGTTTACATATGTTGTTTATGCCTGTAGATACTATGTGTGTGACATGTTTGACAAAATGCCAGTCATGGTGGGGTCGATTGAGTTCTGGTTGATGTGATTGCATCTATTTTTTTTTTTTGATGTTATTTACCCCCTTCTGAAGTTACATGAAGTTCTGGGTAGTGACCTGGGCTCAGGGGCTGACAATGCGGCACAAATATCTAAGCGAGGAACAAAAATCTTTTGTTTGAGCCTAAGCCGCTACCTTGACAATGATAACCCATGGCTCTAGACCCTAGAACTGCTCCCTTGCCTTTATATTCCCACGACTAAGCCTCAAAGGGACTAAAAATTAGTCCCCCTTTAGGGAACATGGCTCTGGAAGGTTGGGTTACCTCCTAGGGATGTTAATGATGTAGTGTAAGGTGTTTTTTTGGTGATTCCATCAGTTCCACTTCGTTAATGTCATCTAGGAGGTTGAACCTCATATTAGTAGCCTCTCTTCACATGTTTACCCTGATTGTCCTGTTACTTGGGTAGATGTGGGAAGAGGGTATTATAGAGTGGTATCAGAGCATGGTTCAACTCTCAGACCAAATGGGTAGTGTGTTGATCATGTGTTTATGTTGGTTGCATATGCATTTAGTATGCTTGATGTATATATGTGATTTTTTCATACTTGTTGTGTTGGACATAGTGGCAGTGGCATCATCATGGAAGGGTTTATGGTGTTGTTTTCAACATGTGTCATCATGTGTGCATGGTTAGTTATGTGTTGTTCTTGCTTATATATTGACCATGTATGCTTGCTCACATGTTTATACATATTATACATGCATTTATTGTTTATGCTAGGTCACATGTTGTTCATTCTTAGGTGTTGTTTGTGCACGCTTGGGTACATGTCATTACATGTTGTGCATGCATTGATTGTTCATGTTTGGTTACATGTTGTTCACGCTTATGTAATGTCCATGTAAGTTGGCATAGTTGATGTTTTCATGCACCATGAGGTTATTGTATGTAATTAAGTCATCATGATGATATCAATATCTTATGATGCTAATTTGTTGGTTAAGATAGAGCAAGAGATATAGATAAGTAAAGTGAAGTTGCAACAATGGAATTTCAAGTAAGAGGAGATCATCATACAAGCATGCAGGTATGTGATTCATGATTGTTGTAAACAACAAAGTTACTTATATGTTTGTAATTCTATTGTTATTTTGGTTATGTGTGTGATAAATGTTATTTTCTTACTGTAATCATATTCACATGTGTCAAATAGTCATGAATGATAGTAACATATGGTTTTATGCATTTTTGTTGTTGTGTTATGTTAGTTAACTTGATCATTATGTTATATGATTAACTTGTTGATGTTTTTTGTTAATTATGTCTATGATATATGTTTTAATGATTATGTTACATTATTAACTCGTTGTTGTTATATGTTAGTGAACTTGATTATTAGGTTTATAGAATTAGGATCTTGAAGTTATATGTATCATGTTAATTTGGATTGTCCTATGCAAATGGTTAGGGTTATGGCATTCCAATATAAGTTAATATGTTGTGATATTATGTCATAATAATCTAGGATGATTGTGCATATATGATTGCATGCATGAATGATATTTGTTTACGAGTTGATGTATATTATGTCATCTATATGTTGTTTGAATGTTTTATTAGTTGTATGATATGAGTTTGCATGAAGGGATGATATTGTTTTGAAATGATTGCACTAGCGCACTATGTGTTGAGATAATTGACGTCCACTTGGGTGTAAGTAGGTGATAGTACTTGCATCATGTATTATGACTCTTGATTATGAGTTGATTGTTGATTATGACATGGTTATAGACTTGGTAAATGTTGATTCCAAATTAATAGTATGTTGTCTTGAAATTTGGAACATGTGAATGATATGTGTGTGTTTAGTTATAGGGTAGTGTGTTTTGGACCAAAAAGGTAAGATAACTGGTATATTGGTATATTTATTTATGCACTAAAAATTATGTGTTTATGGAAGTATGATTCAGGGGATTTCATGGAAAAAAGGACTTCCATGAAAACTTGAAGAGTGCTCGGGTTGAGCTTTCCTTGGAAGTATTGGAAATTATGGGGATTGCGTCAAGGTGCTTGTTGCTAGTCTTGTGCTTTCAGCCTTTTGTGATTTGGTTTCTATTGATTTGTAGTCGTGATTGCATCCAGTGCATGGCCATGCCACTTTTTCGTGGTGTCATATTGCTTTTAGTTTTCATGGATTTCTTCTCGTTTGTTTATTGTTCTTTCCTTTTGTTTGAGATTATTAGGGATTGGTTGGGAAAGGGGATAATCGATGGAGCTCTTGGAGAACTGGATGAAACCGAAAATGTAATGTAAGCTTCAGATGAAGCTTGGCACATGAGTAAGCGTAGCAAAATGTAAGACTATGATAGTCGGATGGATTGGTTGAGTCCATTGCGGTAATTGGAAGGTGGAAGGACTGTCATGAGAAAGGTAAAATACATGGATCTAAGATGTTGGATGCCTTGGCTATGTTGGGAACTGTTGTTCTCAATACTCTACATATTGTGCATGGATAAATAAATTTCTCTCAACCTAGAGCATATGATATCTGATAATCATGTTGTAATTATTATGATGTCTATATATGTATATATGCATGTATGTATGCCACTATCTGATGAGATTGTCAATGCCTTATTTTGATGTTTATGTATGTACATATGTATGTATGTATGTATGTATGTCATTGATTGACATGGTCATCATGGATCTTGATGATTTTATGTTGATGGTTTATATGTATGTATGTATGTATGTCACTATATGACAGGGATTTAAAGGATCATTCTTGTGGGGGAATGATTTCTTATGTAGGTGAATGACATGAAGAGGTTCTTGGCTATGAGGAACCAAGTGGCAGAGTAGCCTTGATAGATCTATGAGGTCAATATCATGTGGATATGATTTAATGTTACATGTGTGTACTATGCCTATGTTTATGTTATGGATAGGTAATGTTGAGGGGTACATCAACAAAGTGAAAGTAGTGTGATATGCAACATGGTAGAATAAGCATGGATAGTGGAAATACACTAGAAGAAGAATTGCTTGTGAGATCAGTGTGTGGTCTATGGATGTATAGTGCTATTGTTGTGTATATATTGTGCATGTTGTATATTCAGTGATTGTACCTATGGTGATGTGTAATTTTGCATATGTAGTATTGTGTACATATTATTTTGTATGCATGTTGTATATATGGTGTTGTGTGAATATTGCATATGCAATGCTAGGTATAAATGGTGCTATGTACATGTGAGACATGCGGTGTTGTGTACATATCATACTGTGTGAATGTTGGTTGTGCAGTGTGGTGTGCATATGGTGCTATGTGCATGTTGGATATGCGGTGTTGTGTATGTAAGGTGCTATGTGCATGTTGAATATGCAGTGCTATATACCTATGGTGTTGGGTATGTATGGTGCTATGTGCATTTTGAATATGCGATGTTGTGTACATACATATGGTGCTATGTACATTTCATGTTGTGTAGATAATTGAACAGATGGCATTGTATGCATGTGGTGCTATGTACATGTTGTACATATGGTGTTGTGTACATGTGGTGTTGTGTACATGTGGTGTCGTGTACATGTCATGCATGTTATGTTGTGTACATATGGTTTTGTGTACAGATTGTACAAGTGTTGCAATGTATATTTGGCATTGTGTACACATTGTTTAGGTGGGGCCGTGTACATGTGATGTTGTGCACATGTTGTGTATGTAGTTTGTGTATAGGTGTACTATGTGCATGTTGTGCATATGGTACTAGTATACGTGGGGTATTAGGTGCATGTCGTAAATGTTGTGTTGTAGGAATGTGGTACTATGTATGTGTATGGTGTAGTCGTGGTATCGTGACATGAGTATTAATTTTGTTGTACTCTCTATATGTATATGAATTGTGTTGTATTGTGCATCGGGTGTAGGTGTATGTGTTGTATCTCGGTGTAGGATTATGTATTGTATTATATTGTACACTAGATATATGTGTATGTACATGTATTTTGTTGTACACTAGGTATAGGTGTATGTAATTGTGTCGTGTTATACACCAGACGTGGGTGTATGCATTGTGCGGTATTGTACGCCTTGTGTGGATGTATGTGTTGTGATGTACAATGTGTGTATTTGTATGTGAGTAAAGAGAAGCAAGGGAACTAGGTGCTTGTTGAGTGCGGAAACCGATCTAGTGTGTGTACAAAAAGAGAAAAGGAAGAATTACAGACCGGTGAAGGATAAGTATCGATATTTTATTTCAGTCTTGTTATGCGTATGGTTTGTGATTCAGACTTATGATGGTTACATGTGATTTATGATTATGGTTTATGACGATTTCATGTGATTCTTGATTTTAAGCTATCAAGGTTGTGTTTTGAGCTAACCAAATGTGATATGTTTATACATGATGATTATATTAAACAATGAGTTTGACTTGTTGTGACAGGAAGTGAACAAAATTGCAAGTGTACCTTGTTGAAAAGCTACCAATGAGGTATTATTTGATTTTATTTCAATTCGTTTTAAATCAAATGGAAATTATGTGCTTGGTACATGAATCATACAATGCTTGGTTTGGCATGGTTGAAATCGATTGCAAGAACTAGCAGCGTCAGCAAAAGAAATTAGAACATGCATCACTATGTTGGTAAAGCACTTCAGGAGCAGGTCCATTGTGGGACACTGGGACCCAATAGCGTCCATTGATTTCCATGAGTAATTTATGACCGATATGATGGTTTTGAGACAAGTATATGCCTTGGTTTTTGTGTCTTCCAATGTGAGGAATCCTTGCCAAGGAATGGATCTCCAAGGATAGGGGATGTCGGGGAACTTGGAAGGCGAGTCTCTGCGCAAAAGGGGATTACCAGATTTCCCAAGGGACTGCATAAAAAAGAAGGGAAGGTTGGAGTGGATTTGTTTTGGTCATTAGTATTTCCATATGGAATCAAATACACATTGGGAGTGTTCCCTGGAACAATGAGATGGTAATTGTTCACTGAGGGCACAATAGCGTAGGATGGTAACTCCAGAAATTAGATGTAGATTTGACTTGGCAGTGGATTATGGAATTCCTGGAAAGGAATTGAATCCTAGTACTACTTTGAGGGTGGAGGTGTGGGCCTATGGATTCCAAAGTTGTTTATGATATGAGAATCGTATCATTTTATTTGTTGGCTAAGAAAATGTGTATATTTATATATGTGTATATTATTGTAAATACTGTATTGAGATTTCTTATAAAGCTCCAGTACACAGTATGATTTTTGTTAACACTGGAAAATCATATAGCAGAAGACGACATCAATTAATGTCGAGCCTAAGGATTTACAGTACAAGGATACATTATGGAATCAAAAAGTATTTAAAATCTCTAACGTTTTGAGAAAATAAAATTTGAACTAGTCATCAATGCTCAAATGCACGCTTTTTCCTTCGAAAATAGTGCCTTTTTCACGCACTGGAGCTTGATAAGCATGCATTCCTTGAAGTGGAAAAAAGCCACTTTCCGGGACCACAAGAAAGCAAAGGACAACTTCTCCTTATGTGAAAGCCGCCTAAGGACAACACCAGCGCCTCCTTAGAATCATACCCCTCCCTTGGGTCACCATCCATCATGTACCAAGGGAGGGAAGGAGGATTTGAAGCTCACCTATTTAAACCCACCAAGAGATGAACAAATGGTGATCACAAAGTTATGCTGGCCAAAGTTTCCCAAGCAACACCAGTGTCTTGTGTGACCCAAGGAGCTAAAGAAGAGGGCTCGATGGTTGGCCACCCAACATCTTAGTCCATTACAGTAGAGAGAGAGTGTTAGACTGCGTCAAAACACAGAACTTGAAGGACAAACATCCTTGCATTGAGACCTACAACCACTGCCTGGGTGCCCTTTGGCAAGTGGGTAAGATTTGTTTTCATTCCAAGCATTCAATAAGAAGAGGCCATTGAGTCATTGTTTACCTTGTTACTGTTTGGAACTCTCTATTTAGCTTCTTTTGTGCTTTTAGTTTTAGTTTTTTAACAGAGCATACTTTAGTGTATTACTTCATTTAAGTTTTATACTTCTAAGCTCCCCCCAGATACTACCTGTTACTTATAGTTTAGAGGGTAGACCACACTCTCTAAACTTGTGTGATTTTTTACACCCGTGTATTGAATCCACCACAAGAGGATTGATTACTCCACTGACATGTTTCAAGTTTATGTGGTTGTGCCTTCTTTTGTAGGAGACCCTTAGTCTATGCTGGAGTGGAGCTGACAGTCCTCTGACCCATCTTGCAGTCCCTAGACTCACTGAGGTGATAGACTGAAGAAGGTAGCTCCTAATTTTTTTTTACTTGCAGGAATTTTGCGCACATTTTTTTCACACAGACGCGTAGGGTTCCCGTTCAGGGGTGACCTGCACGTAGGAAAGCGCACCTGTCAGAGGTTTTTGCACGCAATTTGTAGAGAGATATTTCCTCCATATATTCTGCATATTTTCTTCTTGTAAGTGTGTTGGGCAGCCCCTAATGTATCTGCCAACACCTGTGTTGATACCCCACAGCTTCTGAAAACTGATTTTTGCTACTTTTTGTAGGCATTTAGTTAGTTTTCATTTAAGTTGGTTTTTTTCAAAAAGTGTTCACATAGTTTACGTAGGGGGCCAATGAACCATAGCTTTCCAAACAATTTATGTTTTTTGCAAATTCTGGTATGCACACTTAGTTTAATGAGTCCAAGTAAGTGGCTCATGACCACACATGCATAAGCTAGTGTAGAAATTGTTTAGTTTAAACTTCAATTTTTGCATTTAGGAAATTGCGGGACTAGGATTGAATCGCAAGTTAGAGCAAGTAATATCTGTTTTATTTGCATCGTTGGGTGACCCTAGAAAAGCATATGAACACTCTACATTTTTGATTCACCATCTCCCTTTAGTCACTCACCTAGACTAATTAGGAGGTTTTGGAAGTGGCCCATTATCCACAAATGCTTTTTATTTGAGCAAGAAACTGTTAGGTCTCCGTAGTTTGAAAGATTGGCAAATACAAACGCTGCAGAGCCTACATCAAAACCACTTTGGAACCTAAGGATCTAGCCATCCTAGATTCAGAGATGGATCTCTCTATATATTTGTTTTCAAAGATATTTCTTTATGCTTTATGATATGATATTAGGCTGGATATGAAGTACAAGGTTGTTTGTTTGTTTTGGTTGGGTAGGATAACATGAAGATGAAGGAAGTCTATATGAAGGGTGAAGGTGTGAGTAAGTGAAAGAATGGTTCAGTTGATAGGATAAGTAGGGAACAACATCAATCCATTGGGCTATGGAGTCACAAGAGGATTTAATTGCACAGCAAGTTTCAAGAGTGGTCCATGGGGCAAGTCATCTATGTCAAAGGATATCTTTAAGTTGATTTTATGGAATGAAACGTTAGAAGTGTTGTGAAAGAAACAAACACACAAGAAAAAAAAAGGACAGCCTAAGATCAGGTAAGTACTTTTAAACTAGCCTGCTTTTGGCATGCTCTTAATGGAGAGACACAAAAGTAACCTAAGATCAGGTAAGTACTTTTAAACTAGCCCGCTTTTGATATAATTTTAAGGGAAAACATTTAAAAACAAAGAATAGCTTAAGATCAAGTAAATACTTTTAACTTAGCCTATTTTCAGCATATTCTTAAAGGAGAACATTCATGATAAACATAAAAATTAGCCTAAGATCAGGTAAGAACTTTTAAACTAGCCTGCTTTTGACATACTCTTAAGGGAACTTTTCAAAGCAACTACTGGAGATAAACTAGAGGACAGGGCTAACCATAAACTTCTCTCGTTCAACTTTAATTAGCATACTTTTCAGGAACATTCAAAGACAATATCTCAAGTTGTACTCAGGGAACATGGGCTTACCAACAATTCACTGGTTATACTCTATTGAATTATCCTCAAATAAACAATCAGCAGAAAACATAAAGGATAAATATTTATCAGTGAGATTTAGGGTACTTTTAGACGTAAATCCTAATATATATTTGTTGTTCTTTATCCAATGGAAAGAATGAAAACATAAAGAAAATAGAAATTACAGTGAGAAACACATCACCATTGACATAGACCAGGATCCCATAAATCAGCTATTGTATTTGATGTTCAAACCAGTTACAAGCTTCAAGTCCAGTGGGTCTTTACAGCTTCAAACTTCTCATCTCAACCTATCTTTCTTCAATTTCTAATAGAGCTACAACATGCTTCAACATCTATTTACATTCAACAAGTATCCAACCAATGATAATAATGAACTCCTCATATGATATTTATAGATCTTTTGAGGAGGTGGAGTGAAATAAAGGTTTATGTGTTCAGTTAATACAAAGTAAGTGCTTCTCGGCCTTTGAAGGGCCAAATGGAGAAGTTTTAAAATGTTTTTAACTCTGCCAATTGATTATTACATTAAATTTCATCAGCTTTAGTCACTTTTGTTGACTTTGGGGGCTCCTGGTAGGTTGGAAATTAATTCCGAGCTGTCTTTGGCAAATATCTCTGACTGTGCTTTAACTGTGTATTCTTTTTAGGTGAAAAATGCTTGTAGGTGGCATTTTGAGGAGTAATTTCCTCAATGATGTGGCATTTGGAGGCTCTCTTCGTTGATTTTATCTGGCACTTTCAACTTCAATTAGGCCTTTGACTTTGCTTTCGGGCCTTTATAATCATATTTGAGTTTTAAAATTTATCTGTTGATTGTTTTAACCTTTTAAACTAACTTTATCTTCAAACTGTGCTTTATTCCTTTATGTTTATCTCCTGATACCCTTTACTGATTATTCATTTTTATTCATTCACAAATGGCTTGCTCTGGAGGGTTTTAACTGCGAAACCAATGCTTCATGAAACACTGATTAAAACATGAGATTCGTCCCCCTTTTTATCCCTTTGCTTTTGATCAAGCTCTGAGGATCGTCACCCTCAGCCCTATCCCTTTACTAAATTATGGGGAGGGTTTTCGTTTTAAAAACTGTCATTGAACCCACGAAAAACAAATGAAACATGTTATTAAAACCTGTAGGGGAGAGTTTCGACTGCCTTGGAGGCTGGCGAAGGCAGAGGAGCATATGTAGAGGAGTGGGATATGTAGGTGGAGGAGCGGAGGAGGTTTTATAGAGAAAACCTGCGAAAATTAGGTTTTAAAACCATATTTGGCACGAAAGATAGCTTAGCGGTTTTGGAAATATCGCTGCCGGTTTTCATGCGGTGATTTAGTGGTAAGTGGTTTAGCCCGGAGGGAACGCAATCGAATAACAAAAGGACGCGTGGCTTTTTCAAAACCAGTGGTCTCGCATGATTTTAGATTGTTAAACCGCGACGGAAAAATTTGCGCGAAAAACAACACTGACCATTGGATGAGGCGGGGTAGATCCAACGGCGGAGGGATGAGCGCGATGGGGAAAGGTTCTCGGGCAAGGAATTAGTGGAAGCTAGGTGTCAGCAAGTGATTTGGGAGAGGGGACTCGGTAGTGGGAGGTGAGTCTGGAGGGGTTGGGTGTCGAGTTTAGCCGAGAGCCGTTGGATTAAAATAAATCAACAACGGAGATTTGATTATAGGGGTGAAAGGATAGAATTACGTCGGGAGGATAGGGGGAGAAAGGGAGGCATTATGGTCGTTAGATAAAGGCTTGAGGCCTATGATATACAGCTAGGATTGCTCCATGATTCGTTAAGTATGGAAGGGAAAAATATAACAGAATGTGGCTTAAGGAAAGAAAGGGATGGCGAGGGTGAATTATCATCGTCAGATCTCCCAGATCGACGGTGGAGATTTGTCGTCGGAGGGTAAATAGAGACAAGGGAAAAGGGGGCTAGGGATAAGGTAGGGGCGTGGTCTTGTGGAGAAAATGTGACCTGAGATGGGGTATAAAGAGAAAGGGAAAGGGGCTAGGAAAAAAGGCGAGGAAAATATGGAAAGGTGGGGAAAATGCCGTGAGGGCAACCGTTGATCTTGGTAGATCAACGGTGCAGATTGCATTGGGTGTGGAAACATCAGAAAAGAAGAAGGCATGGGTAATGAAGAAAATTAGTGAATTGCCGATGCGATGGGGACTTAAAGAGGGGTGCGAGAGCAGTGGTCCCATGGGGAGATAAGGTGACCAGGAGCGGAGGGAAAGGGGTTAGTGGCTAGGCGCTCAGTTACAACACCTTGGTTTTGTGATGAAGAAGGAGCTAGGTGCTAAGCCGGAAGGGGCTTAAGACCTAAAAGGGGCGAAAGATGTTCTTCAAAGGTTTTTATGCATTTTTTGTGGGTTTTTAGTGTTCCGGGTAAGGCAGAAAGGCTTTTTAAAACAAAATAAAAATAGTTAAATTGTTTTAAAGGGAAATTTTAAGGAAAACAAGGGTAAATGAAGGAGGAAAGGGGTTTTTTTAGAAGATCAGTAAGTGATATGGGGGTAGTTTGTGCAGATGAAATGGGGGAATGAAATGATGGAAATGGGGTTTTTAAGGAAACAATTTTCTTTGGGAACAACAGGCTTACTTGGTGGATTTTCTTAAGGGAACAACACTAAGGAACAACACTGCTAAGGAACAGCAGGCTAAGGAACAACACTGCTAAGGAAAAACACTGCTAAGGAACAACACTGCTAAGGAACAACACTATTAAGGGACAACACTGCTAAGGAACATCAGGCTAAGGAACAACAGTGAAGATTAATATTTTTGGACAAGGAACACCAAGAGGCTTCAAGAAGTCACAAATTTTTCATGATATTTGTTTCTTGAAGACTATAGACCTGTTCTAGCCATCATTTGCTATGACAAAAATTTACTAATGGCTAAAAGTGGCTCCACTTGGGGATGAAAACTCCTTAGAGGTGTCAAGAATTTCATAAATTGATCTCTGGGATGTAGACCTGTGCCTTATCCATTGACAACCTTTTCTTGCTTGATCATGTTGCTTAGAAAAAATGATCAATATTTTATATCAGCAAAAAAATTTCTCCCAAACTTTCTACCTACACAACTTAATTTTCCTAACATTTTTTCTTCATAAGGTGCACTTGGACTTGGAAACCTTTAACATCAATATTTTATTCTTTTATTGAAAGCGGGAAACTAATCTAAATCTATCCTTATTTCTTCCATGAGTTCAGATTAAGAATTTGAACTCATTAATTCTCTACCCAAGCTATTATCTGCCAGGATTAAACTGCCTGGCAGATTTTATTCTCTATTTTCTACAACAGAAATTTAAAGACAGACAAACCAAGATTAAGCAATCTGATTTGCTGTGGGACTATGGCATAAAAACAAGCTGCACATAGACTGAAATTTTGCAGAAAATTAAAAAAAAACTGTGAACGCTTAAGATATGAAAAAACAAAACATCCTTCATTCTTTCTTTCAACTCTGATTTTGGTTCTTTTAGAGTTGTCTTCTTCTTTTCCTGGTTCAAGTTTTTAGCATATTAGAACCAATTCTTTCTCTTCCTTTTGGCTCAGATTTTGATCTGATTAGAGCCATTTCTTTCTATCCTAATCTTATCTACTGATAAGCCAAGATTAAACAGTTTGGAAAATCTTCTTCACTAACCTATCAGCAGTAAATTGAAATCTATCTAGTCATGATTAGGCTCTATGACTAAATAGAAGTGTTTTCTCAAGTAGTGGCATTTAAGCTTGCACACTTTCAGAATTTCTTTCTTTTTTGGTATGGAGTTGTACCTTTCTTCTTTTGGTTCTTCCCTCTTTTCTCTTTTCTACTGTTTTTGTATTTTTTCTAATTTTTCTTTCAAAGTAAAAAACCAAAAAAATAACTAATTTCTCACGGGCTGAGCTTTATTGACATTCCTACCTACCCTAATCTAACTCTGAAACATTTACATGTTTAGCTGACAAATTATATTTTCCAATACATCTAGTCAATCATATGGTTCCATGACTGGTCTTTGCTCATCTCTTTGAGCATGCTAGATAGACAAAAGGGCCACTCCCATCTCACCTTTTTCCTAGCAGCAGTGCTAAAAAATTTACTTGCTTTTGGTAATACACTGATCCTAACAATCTCTATGCCTTCTTCAAACGTCTTCAAGAAATCAGCATAGGGATCTTGAAATAAAGCCTAATTATGAATATTTGGAAGATAGGTTTCAACCACGATTACTTTTTTCTCCACTGGATCAAGATCAAGATCCTTTTGAGAAAGAAATTCTTCCTCATCTTCATTATTATCTGAACTGGAGAAGTCATCATATATTGCAACATTGTCCTCTTGTAGTCCTGGTGTGTTCTGATTTAGTGGACTGTACTCTATGAAGAGGTCATTATATCCTTGAGTAGGGGTCTCTTTTATTACCTCAACCCTTTCAGGAGGAGGTTCCTTATATTCATCATGCTCAAGAAATTCTTCATTATTTTCCTCCTCAACCTTTGAGCTGAAAGACTGCTGATTCCTAATCACGTGAAATTAATTTCTAATGGATTGGATTGGATGATTGCTACTTTCGAGTTGATGATAAAGAATTTCATGGCACCAATCAACTGTTGGTTTCCCTGCATGATTAGTTTCTGTTTTAAGCTCATCATCATCCTCAGACTGATAAAAAATTGGACAATCATTAGTATAAAAAATTTCACCAATCAAGCATGTTGGGTTATCAGTAGGTCTTTCTTTATTCTGATCTACAAGTTTATTTTCTAGTTTACGACAACAAGGTTTGGTAGGTAAATGAGCAGGAGTGTTTGTTTTATAAAATATTTTAGAGGCTGGCTGTTTTTTTAATATTTGATCAATTTCTTATTCTGTCAAAATAGGGATTTCTTTTTCAGCATGGATAGAAGAACAACAATCCTCTTTCTCTTGTGTTAATTGATTTTGAGGCTGGATGTCTTCTTGAGCCTCTTCTAGGAGATCTTCACTTGTGCTTGCAGGGAAAATTTGAGGATTTTCTATTGTTTCCTGATTTTATTCTGTTTCAAACAACTCCTCATGATTGCTATGATACTCAATTTGAATACAAGGTTCATGAGTTGCTTCTTTTACATTATCAGGATGCCACTCTTGTTGTGCAATTTGAAATGAGTTATAACATAGAGGGAGAGTCCCTATATGTGCTAGTTCTCCTTTTATTTCATATTCTGTGTTTTCTGAGTGGATACTTGTTTTCTCATAGCACTGCTCACTATCTGCATTTGAATTTTGGTCATGAAGTTCTCTTAATAGTGAAACACGAGTCATAGGTAGGAAATCAGAAATTTCTTGACACCCTTCCTCATCATCTTCTATAAAATCTTGATCATCATACATATCTTGCTCATTGTCTAGGTCTTGTAGTGGTTGAGTTTTTTCTTGATTTGAAAAGAACATGGGCTGCTCTAAATCAACAATATTTAAATTAGCCTCATCTAGAAGGGATGATGAATCATTATTTATGCTGGCAGGGATATCTTGACGAATGTCCTTTATTCCTTGATTGATTTCTTCCTCAATTGATTCATCTAGGTTTTTATGATAGCTATCTTGGGTATGAAATTCTTGAATGGCTGCTAACAGATCTTCAGGATGCATATTAAAAAAATCCTCATCAATATCTAAAAGGTATTGTATGATGTTTTGAGATTGATCACAAAAATTTACAGTCCATGATAGAGATGAAGGGTTTTCTTTATATTCTTCATAAAATACTTGGTGCATGTCTCCTAAAGAAAACAAGCTCTTAGGTTCTAACCATTCATACCAATCCCTTGCCTTTCCTTCTAATGTTAGCATGAAAATTTTCATAAGGCAGTCTTCATGCCATTCAGTCTTTACCTTCCATATATGTATATGAAACTTGATGAGATGTAACAATGGGTCATCAAACTTTTCACGTTGAAAAACAGGAAGGTTATCATACCAACACACCTGGGGAATCTTATGTGGGAACCCAGGGATATGATCTCTACTCATTGAGGCATATCTTCGTTGTATCCTTGGAATCATGTTTCTGAACCAGAAAAGAGGTCACTGTGTCTATTCAACTAGTTCAGAGTCTTCTATTAGTGGAGTCATTTGGTCTTTTGGGAATTGTGGAGTCGCCAGGTGCATGATTTAAATTTTTTTGTCCACCAACAGTATGATTGGGTTTGCTCAATGCATTCCCAAAGGAGTCTACAAAGACTGGAGGGGTAATAGGCCTACTGGAGGCCAGTGGAGTCACCAGGTGGAAATTTTTAGCTCTTTTGGAGGTAAAATGTTTTATGGTCCACCACCATGATTGATTTACATACCAATCTAAAAAAATTTGGGTCTTCCGAGGTCTTAAGGATGTATAAGATGTAATTTACTTAGAAGTCCCCAGCGGAGTCGCCAATATGTTAGGTCTCTGTAGTTTGCAAGATTGGCAAATACAAACACTGCAGAGCCTACATAAAAACCACTTTGGAACCTAAGGATCTAGCCATCCTAGATTCAGAGATGGATCTCTCTATATATGTGTTTTCAAAGATATTTATTTATGCTTTATGATATGATATTAGGCTAGATATGAAGTACAAGGTTGTTTGTTTGTTTTGGTTGGGTAGGATAACATGAAGATGAAGGAAGTCTATATTAAGGGTGAAGGTGTGAGTAAGTGAAATAATGGTTCAGCTAATAGGATAATTAGGGAATAACATCAATCCATTGGGTTATGGATTCACAAGAGGATTTAATTGCACAACAAGTTTCAAGAGTGGTCCATGGGGCAAGTCATCTATGTCAAAGGATCTCTTAAGTTGATTTTATGGAATGAAGCATTAAAAATGTTGTGAAAGAAACAAACACACAATAAAAACAAAGGACAACCTAAGATTAGGTAAGTACTTTTAAACTAGCCTGGCTTTGATATAATTTTAAGGGAAAACATTTAAAAACAAATAATAGCTTAAGATCAAGTAAAGACTTTTAACTTAGCCTGCTTTTAGCATATTCTTAAAGGAGAACATTCATGATAAACATAAAAATTAGCCTAAGATCAGGTAAGCGCTTTTAAACTAGCCTGCTTTTGGCATACTCTTAAGGGAACTTTTCAAAGCAACTGTTGGAGGTAAACTAGAGGACAGGGCTAACCATAAACCTCTCTAGTTCAAATTTAATTAGCAGAATTTTCGAGAACATTCAAAGAAAATATCTCAAGTTGTACTCAGGAAACATGGGCTTACCAACACTTCACTAGTTATACTCTATTGAATTATCCTCAAATAAACAATCAACAAAAAAAATAAAGAATAAAGATTTATTAGTGAGATTTAGGGTACTTTCACAAGTAAATCCTAATCTATATTTGTTGTTATTTATCAGAGAAAAATGGAAAAAATGAAAACATAAAGAAAATAGCAATTACAGTGAGAAACACATCACCATTGACATAGACCAGGATCCCATAAATCAGCTATTGTATTTGATGTTCAAACCAGTTACAATCTTCAAGTCCAGTGGGTCTTTACAGCTTCACACTTCTCATCTCAGCCTATCTTTCTTCAATTTCTAACAGAGCTACAACATGCTTCAACATCTATTTACATTCAACAAGTATCCAACCAATGATAATAATGAACTCCTCATATGATATTTATAGATATTTTGAGGAGGTGCAGTGAAAGAAAGGTCTATCTATTCAATTAATACAGAGTAAGTGCTTCTCGGCTTTTGAAGGGCCAAATGGAGAAGTTTTAAAATGTTTTTAACTCTGCCAATTGATTATTACATTAAATTTCATCAGATTTAGTCACTTTTTTTTTACTATGGGGGCTCCTTGTAGGTTGGAAATTAATTCTGAGCTATCTTTGGCAAATATCTCTGACTGTGCTTTAACTGTGTATTATTTTTAGGTGAAAAAGGCCTGTAGGTGGCATTTTGAGGAGTAATTTCCTCAATGATGTGGCATTTGGAGGTTCTCTTCGTTGATTTGTGTTGATCTGGCACTTTGAACTTCAAATAGGCCTTTGATTTTGCTTTCGGGCCTTTATAATCATCTTTGAGTTTTAAAATTTATCTGCTGACTGTTTTAACCTTTTAAACTGACTTTATCTTCAAACTGTGCTTTATCCCTTTATGTTTATTTCCTGATACCCTTTACTGATTCTTCATTTTTATTCGTTCACATATGGCATGCGCTGGAGGGTTTTAACTTAGAAACCAATGCTTCATGAAAGACTGATTAAAACATGAGATTTGTCCCCCTTTTTGTCCCTTTTACTTTTGATCGAGCTCTGAGGATCGTCACCCTCAGCCCTATCCCTTTACTGAATTATGGGGAGGGTTTTCGCTTTAAAAACTGCCATTGAACCTATGAAAAACAAATGAAACATGTTATTAAAACCTGCGAGGGAGATTTTTGACTACCTTGGACACTGGCAGAGGCGGAGGAGCATATGTAGAGGAGTGGGATATGTAGGCGGAGGAGCGGAGGAGGTTTTATAGAGAAACCCTGCGAAAATCGGGTTTTAAAACCATATTTGGCGCGAAAGATAGCCTGGCGTTTTTGGAAAAATCACTGGTGGTTTTCATGCGGTGATTTAGTGGTAAGTGGTTTAGCCCAGAGGGAACGCAATCGAATAACAAAAGGACGCGTGGATTTTTCAAAACTAGTGGTCTTGCGTGATTTTAGATCGTTAAACCACGGCGGCAAAAGTTACGCGAAAAAAACGCTGACTGTTGGATGAGGCGGGGTAGATCCAACGATGGAGGGATGAGCGCGATGGGGAAAGGTGCTCGGGCGAGGAATTAGTGGAATCCAGGTGTCAGCGAGTGATTTGGGAGAGGATACTGGGTAGTGGGAGGTGGGTCCGGAGGGGTTGGGTGTTGGGTTTAATCGAGAGTCATTGGATTAAAATAAATCAACGGTGGAGATTTGATTATAGGGGTGAAAGGATAGAATTATGTCGAGAGGATAGGGGGAGAAAGGGAGGCATGATGGCCGTTAGATCAAGGCTTGAGGCCTATGATCTACGGCTAGGATTGATCCATGATTCGTTAAGTATGGAGGGGAAAAATATAACAGAATGCGGCTTAAGGAAAGAAAGGGACGGTGAGGGTGAATTATCGCCGTCAGATATCCCGGATCGACGACAGAGATCTGTCATCGGGGAGTAAATAAAGACAAGGGATAAGGGGGCTAGGGATAAGGTAAGGGCATGGTCTTGTGGAGAAAAGGTGACCTGAGGCAGGGTATAAAGAGAAAAGGAAAGGGGCTAGAAGAAAAGGCGAGGAAAATATGGGAAGGTGGGGAAAATGGAGTGAGGGAAACCGTTGATCTCGGTAGATCAACGGTGCAGATTGCATCGGATGTGGAAACATCGGCAAAGGAGAAGGCATGGGTAATGAAGAAAATTAGTGAATTTCCAATGCGATGGGGGCTTAAAGAGGGGTGCGGGAGCAGTGGTCCCGTGGGGAGATAAAGTGACCAGGAGTGGAGGGGTTAGTGGCTAAGCGCTCGGTCACAACACCTTGGTTTTATGACGAAGAAGGAGCTAGGGGCTAAGCCGAAAGGGGCTTAAGACCTAAAAGGGGTGAAAGAGGTTCTTCAAAGTTTTTTATGCATTTTTTTTGGTTTTTAGTGTTCCGGGTAAGGCAGAAAGGCTTTTTAAAACCAAATAAAAATAGTTGAATGGTTTTAAAGGGAAATTTTAAGGAAAACAAGGGTAAATGAAGGAGGAAAGGGGGTTTTTTAGAAGATCAGTAAGTGATATGGGGGAAGTTTGTGTAGATGAAATGATGGAAATGGGGTTTTTTAGGAAACAATTTTCTTTGGGAACAAAAGGCTTACTTGGTGGATTTTTTGAAGGGAACAACACTAAGGAACAACAGGCTAAGGAACAACAATGCTAAGGAACAACACTGCTAAGTAACAAAACTATTAAGGGACAGCACTACTAAGGAACAATAGTCTAAGGAACAACAGTGAAGATTAATATTTTTGAACAAGGAACACCAAGAGGCTTCAAGAAGTCACAAATTTTGCATGATATTTGTTTCTTGAAGACTAAAGCCCTGTTCTAGCCATCATTTGCTCTGACAAAAAATTACTGATGGCTAACAGGAACAACATCACATAGTTTAACTAGGGGACTTTTGTAAAGGATCGTTGATATCTATATGTTCAAATTATGAGATTGTTCACCATACGCTCACACACATTCACCCACTAAGAAAAGAAAGCCACCTAAAAATAACTTAAACCAACTCACTAAATTCTCCCCACAGGGGCCACAAGAGAAATTATAGATTAATTTAGGATCAAGAGGGTAGGCATCCAATAAGCCGCCTTGATCACACTTCAGATTTGAAAAATAGAAGCTGTGTTTTTAGGGAGCTTGAAAATCCACCTATCAGCCCACGGAAAAGAAAACCCGAGCGCGGCAAAGACCCGATTCAGAGGGGGTTAGGCTTAGGCGCAGTGCTTGCGGTATTAGTTGGGGCTACCTGACCCGGCTGATACTTGGTACTGTTAGTTGAATACCAATAATCCCAAGACTCGAATTCTCACGTGAGATGATGGTTCTTAGTGGCCAAACCTATGGCATCCTTTACCCTATAGGTGATGGTGCAGGCAAGTGACAGACCCTCTACCCTTACCTTGGTTGATTCTCTTCGGATGACTGGGGGCGTCGCCAGTTCTTTCGGGACATTAGCAAGAAATCCTCTCAAGGCCCAGTTACTTTTGAGTGTGTGAGGACATTATTAGGTCTTCTAGGATTTTTTGAGTATCACATGCAAACAAACAAAACCATTTTTTGCTTGATTGCTCACATAGATTAAGTTAAAGGAAAATTCAGTTCATTTTCACTTTGTCTTATGTATGTGGCCATAAAATTGTCATGATCATAGACTTGATCCCCTCAAAATTTTTTTCCAAAACCTAACTTGGACGACCCTCAAATAGTTCCAACGGAACCTCGTCGGTCCAGGCATCTTTTGGACCTCCCCCCATTATCGGGAGGGGTTCTAGGTCTTTCGCCGTTTAGGCGTCAAAGATGGAACGTTGCCACAGTGGTTGGTTCCTCATTTCTTGGAGCAACCTTAGTTGGGAACGCTAGTCGGTCTCCCAATACCACACCGCACATCACTCCCCCCTTGTCCCCTAGGGGGCAGAAGAGTGCATCCCATACGGGAAGCCAGCTGAATTCAAAACTAGGTACTTCATAGATTAACCCTCATTCTAACCAGAACTTCGTGTCTTCACACGTTGCCATGGCATCAACCTCTCAGTAACCCTTCTTAATGGTGTTAAATCTACCGGATTTAATGAAGCTCACCAATGACCCCATCGCACACGACCCCAATTGGCCTCCCATGCCCACGAAGCTCCCTTCAGACATACCAAAGTTTGAGGGCAAGCAAGCGGAAGACCCAGGGAATCATATAATGACCTTTCAGCTGTGGTGCTCATCGAATAACATCGTTGATGATAATATTTGATTGAGGCTGTTTCAACGCACTCTCACGGGAGTGGCTGTGAAATGGTACGTCGAGCAACCCCTTGCTTCACATAGAACCTTTAGCGCCTTCGCTACTGCATTCCTCACATACTTTCAGTTCCCATTCACCACGATTCGGGAATGGAGTTACTGACTCATTTTAGACAATCCCCCTCTACCCACATTTATGAACATCTCCATGAGTGGAGAAGGTGTTGCAGCTTATGCAAATCACAACTCGATGACCGAGTCATTTTATATCTATTTTTGAAAAATCTGACAGTGGATATTTCAAAGGATGTGGCGCAACATAACCCCACATCCGAAAAGGACACAATCAGTAAAGCCCAACATCTTGAATTGATCTATACACAATTAGGATACATATACAATATCCTGCCTAATGCCCTGCGCCTGAAATCTTATCAAGAATTGCTAGGCGCATCAAACTCTACAGACGGACTTATTTGGTCAATGACCCAAGGGTACCTAGGCAGCAGTAGTGAGAATCCCGGTTACACACATGGGTCTACCTAGAACATGTCTCAACCCAGATTTCAAAGTCATCATATGCAGCAGCAAAATTTGACTAATAGGGCGCCAGTATATCACTAAGGAGGTCCTTACCCTCTGGCTGAGGGGACCCAGTATGCAGGAAGAAAATTTAACGGAAGAACTCCCCCCCAATGGCCAGGTGCAAACATAGGACAACAGTATGCTCAATCCCAAGCACATAACCCACTGACGCAAAACAATGCACAGGTGAAATTTGTGTAGCCGTCCCAAAATCAACCACACCAATATGATCAAGAGAATTACCGTCCTAACGTGGTCAAAATAAAGGTAAAAAACAAACTCAAAGGGAACCCTAGACAAGGGGGTAGCAACCAACAGTGCCCACCGCGACCCCGGGCTAGAGATAACCCCAACCAGAACCAGAACCAGGAGCTAAGAAATGCTCAAAAGAAAGGCAAAAGGCCACCTCTACGAACAAACCATTCTTGTTCAATATGTGGTGAGTACGGGCACTATACTCACCACTGCCCCGAACTCCCTGAGCTTAAAAAGCTTCAGAGTAACCGAGGACACGGAGGATCTTCCCATACAACTATAGTTATGCAAGAACCCTTCCCCCATCAAGGAATGGTCAGCACTCAGCAGCAAAACCCCAACGATTCTGAGAAAAACAGCCATGAAATTTACATGGCTGGGGAAGAAATGTTTTTCCAAACCCAGAATTGCAACTACGACACCCCACCAGACACTAGTACGTCAGGGGCTAGTACGTCCGCACCGATTTCACCTTTGACCATTCCAAAGATTCCTTTGGAACCATTGCCAAAAATGGTTAAAGGGCCTAATAGGCGAGCAGGTAACTACTCCAAAGCAACCCAAAATTACAGCATTGTAGACGATTTAGCCCAGTCACCTACTGTTATGTCTGCTTTGGAGGTACTGCAGTCGTGCCCAAAGCAACGGAAAGCCCTCCTTTCTGCCTTAGGTGTCGTCGACCCTGCCGACACACGCATGATGGATTTTGATTTAGACAAATCCACCCCTAGGCTTCCCTCCATGGTCGCCTTCCATATACCAGTATCAGTACAAAATATCACTATTCACCGATGTGTCATTGACGAGGGTGCATCCACATGCATCATGTCAAAAAATGTACGATAGAATTTAGGAGCCCTAGAACTCAAACCTTCCGTCATCACACTTAGAGCATATGATGGTCGGCCCTCAACCCCCATCAGTCTCTTCCAAAATGTACCAGTCTGCTTAGCCGGAAAAACTGTCCACATAGACATCGAAGTCTTGGATGCTCACTTGGATTACAATATACTCGTTGGGCGGAGTTACATGTATGCAATGTCTGCCATAACATCCTCCGTTTTTTGCATCATGATGTTCCCCACGAGGATCGAATCATCACAGTAGAAAAACTGACGCACACTGAAAAGAATCCTTTGACCAACATAGATATGGTTCTATCCTATGTAGATATAGCCACAGATGGTCATGTACGGTATCAAGAATATGGTCCTGGCCAATTCAAACTATCATCTGTCCTAGGATCATTCCTAGGAGATCCTCCTATTATCCCTGAGGTATCACCTGTTGTGGCCCTGGTGTGCATGATGTCCACATCAAGCACCGAGGTTAGTCAGGACACAGACTCAAGAAGTAACGACACCGAGGCATCAGCTACTGTAGCCTCCCTAATCTATGCCGCCTCCCAAACTCCTTTCCTATACCCACCTCCTAGCTTCACCTCCCAGCAGGTCTTGGCAACACTGGTACTACCCAACATATCATTTGCATTCTCAGTGTGGTATCTCGTTCCCCCACTAGGAACACCAGCTACCAACGTTACTGCATTTGGGTTAAATCCCCCCCAGTCCTGAGGAGCCCCAACCTACCCAAGTAGTAGTCGAAACTGCCCCCGCAAGGGAAATCCCCACTGCGAAACTGGCAACCACAGTAAAGAAAATCACCAAGAAAGGAAAGAAAGTGGTGACCCTCACCATACAGCGGGAGTCATCATCTTGTGCTATATGTGATGTCACAAGACACCCTACTCACATATGCCTGGAGTTGGACGAATTAAAACCACTCCTCGACTGCGAGGCAAGCACCTCAAAATGACATTCCCATAAAAAGGAACTAGCCACCAAAAGTATAGGAAAATCGCTGCGTACCAATCACGCATGCACTATCTGTGGCATCTACAAGCACTACACCTATTGTTTCCCAGAGGTCCTGCGATATAGGTATTCCTTACGTGCAGTCAAGTGATCCTATCAAAAGGATCCCTCCATCCAGGCATCTGGAAATGAACCACGTACCATCTGGTACCTACAGGAGGAATGAAGGTCACCAGATTGACAACCATTTGTCCCTCCTCCATGCAAGCCACCATACACCAACTAGGGAAAAGGAAACATGGTTGCCTCATCTTCTTGAGATTTAGGCACATCGATTACTACAGACGGTTTGATCGAGTCTTTGGCCCAAGGTCACCTAGGAAACAATAATTCGTATTCGAGGAGATCCTAGATGGGGGGCACTAACTGGAAATGCCCACCCCCATGATCTCAGTCTGGGGGAAACCACAACTGAAATCAAAGCTAGGAGCCAAGTAACATCTCTCAATAAACAGAGGAAATGCCACACATTCGCACTCCTGAAAAAATAAATATTTTTTCAAGTGCCGACATGTATGCACCCTCCCATCTTCCTTTCCAAGATTCATGTTTTTTCAATAATATTGAATGAAAAGAAGATGCTTTCACTTGAGGTAGTTTTTTTTTGTAGGAAGAACCCACAAACCATTCACAACACCGACCACCGAAAGTTCTGGAGCAAGTATCATTCTACTCTCAGCATGATAGAGTCCCAGAAAAATTTGCATATCCTGACATCATTTCTCCATCAGAAATAAACCATAGAGTCCTCATACTTGACCATGTTTATCATCACCTCACCCTGCATATGATAAAATTCTGCGATGGTCGGTAGAGCCTCCCCTCCATGGCAATCGTCATCTCAAGTAGACTAACATCACCCCACAAGTGACACCATGGCCATACCATTTTCAGTTCGAGAAGCACCTCATGCCCATCCATATGCCATGCATAAGGTCAAGTTCACCATTTAAACTAACCCCCTTCCCAGACGATCGGGTTGTACAAGCAGAATAAAAGCACACCTCTACGCACCGCATTTGGCCCACCATACCTCCATCAACATTAACCCATCTGCGACATCTTCCGCTTCATCAACCCCGCACATGAGACCAACCAATGGGACCCCTACCCCCAGCAAAACATCGTCCTCACACCATCAAGTGAGTGACCCTCTTTCATGTTTTGGGGTAACCCATCTCTGTGTTTTGTACAAACCAAACCCCATTATTTTATTCTTTTGGTTAGTGTACAAAGATCACAAACAATTCCCTTCACCTCTTCACCCTCATATTTCACTTTTCCTCCCATGGCAGCAGTACCCCATCTCCCTTGATCGAAGTATTTTCATACCCCCCATGCACATACCATTACGACAATCATAGCTGGTTCATACCCACCTTGGAAGTCCTACCGACTCTAGGGACTTTTCCCTTCAGAAATACCTATGACTGCCACCAAGCTGCTCAAAAATACTTCGACCTCAGGCCACTGAATCCCCATCATCCATTTTCAGCTTCCGCTCACCAACATGCCTATGTTAAACCCATTATGGTTCGGTTAAGGCTTCCTTTTTCTCAACATCAACACCTCTTTTCCAAAAAGGGAGCGGTACCTTGGATGACCCCTCCCCATGCAAAGGGGTATCCTCGGGTGGCACTATGGGAGACATCATTTCCCATAGATGTCATCGATCCTCTTGACATTCGACTAGAGCAAAAGCTTTCATGTCATGATGGTATCGTACCTTACAACCATTACACTTTGATCAAGATCTGTCGAAGACTCGTGCCTCTATAAGCTTCTTTGACAACAATGCTTACACGGGAATGTCCCATCCAGTACATATGCGTACATGGCATAGTAATATGACATACCAAAGTTACGCATAAGGGTACCAAATTCCACCCATTTTCAAAGAAAAAACACCCCTTAGGGCGTCAACAGTCGTCGTCAACAACCACCAACATCACTACCACAGTAGTGGCACAGACAGCACATGTATCTGTCAATTTTGTTTAACTAGCCATAGCATCACGAGCATGGGACATGCCTGCCTCGTTGAAATTTTGCAAATATGTTGTATATTTTGTCTGCTTGCAAGGGGTCCCTTAGGCCATGGTTATCTCGGAAACGATGCAAGGTGTTGTCTATTCTGCACGCAACCCTTGCTCTCTCTCTCTCTCTCTCTCTCTCTCTCTCTCTCTCTCTCTGTGCGTACGATATAGAAAATAAAATATAATGTACTTCGGCTATACAGTTCTTCCTAGACCTCACACATTAGGGGGCATCTGTTAACACTGGAAAATCGTACAGTAGAAGACGACATCAATTAATGTCGAGCCTAAGGATTTATAGGACAGGGATACATTATGGAATCAAAATGTATTTAAAATATCTAAGTTTTTGAGAAAATCAAATTTGAACTAGTCATCAATGCTCAAATGTGCGCTTTTTCCTTCGAAAAGAGTGCCTTCTACGCGCATTGGAGCCCGATAAATGCACATTCGTGGAAGTGGAAAAAAACCACTTTCTGGGACCACAAGCAAGCAAAGGATAGTTTCTCCTTATGTGAAAGCCGCCTAAGGATAGCACCAGTGCCTCCTTAGGCATTGTGTGAGTAGACAAAATCATATTTGAGCACACAATGGAACCATACCCCTCCCTTGGGTCACCATCCATCATGTACCAAGGGAGGGAAGGAGGATTTGAAGCTCACCTATTTAAACCCACCAAGATATGAAAAAATGGTGATCACAAAGTTATACTGGCCAAAGTTTCCCAAGCAACACCAACGTCTTGTGTGACCCAAGGAGCTGAAGAAGAGGACTCGATGGTTGGCCACCCAACATCTAAGTCCATTACAATAGAGAGAGAGAGAGCTAGGTTGCGTCAGAAGGAAGAACTTGAAGGACAAACATCCTTGCATCAAGACCTACAGCCATTGCCTAGGTGCCCTTTGGCAAGTGGGTAAGATTTGTTTTCATTCCAAGCATTCAATAAGAAGAGGCCATCGAGCCATTGTTTACCTTGTTACTGTTTGGAAATCTATATTTAGCTTCTTTTGTGTTTTTAGTTTTAGTTTTTTAATAGAGCATACTTTAGTGTATTACTTCATTTATGTTTTATACTTCTGAGCTCCCCCCAGATACTGCATGTTACCTATAGTTTAGAGGGTAGACCACACTCTCTAAACTCGTGCGATTTCATACACCCGTGTGTCAAATTCACCACAACAATTGTCATGATGAATTTTTCTTTTGAGAAAGTTATTCATTGTAAATATTGCAACGAGCCGTGTTATAAATCTCCATGGGAAGTATGGTTTATTTTCAGAAGTTTTTCTGAGGTATATGTGTGGTTGAAAATTGAGGACGGTGTCCCCCAAGGGGGAGGGTTCTGTAATATCTCTTGTAAAAACATTCATGTAAAATATATAATAACCATGGTTTATGGGACACGTATTCCAAGATGAGTGGTGGGAAAAACATCATAGGGGGTTTTGATTTGGTTTATTATGGCTAAGGAAATTGGCAAAGTTAAAGGCAAGGGCTTTGGAAAAGAAAAATGGAATTAATTAGCATTTTAATTATGAAAATAATTGAAATTAGGAGAAAAGGAAGGTGAAAGGTCACAGGTTTCATGTGAGGAGTAAAATGAAGGAAAACTATGGAAAATGAAGAAATTATAGGAATCAATGATAAAAATGATGTTGAGGATCAGTTGGCAAGCTTTTTTCTCTCATTATTATCTCTCATACTCTTGGACACTTTGAGTATTCTTGGAGCACTCTTGGTGAGTGTGGAATACTTGGATATTTGGGGCAAGAAAGCAAGAAAGAGGCAGAAGAAAGCAAGGAGGAGCAGGAATCAAGAAGCTACAACATGATTCTTGGTAGGTACCAATTTTCATGTGTATTTTCCTTTCTAGATTTGGCATACATGGTATTTCATGTGGTTATTTGTGGTCTTGGCATGGGTTTTTGCCAGGTTTGATAGTGTATTTAACATAGCCTTACCATTATCGGATATACATGGCGTGGTGGAGTTCTCATGTTTTGGTTTAGATGGATTACCAAATGGATTCGAAGCTGAGTAGGAGGATATCCAAATATTATTATTATTTATGACACAAAATCGGTTTATGTGTTGCCTTAGTTTAGGGCCTAGTCATCCAGGTTTGGATTGAGGTAAAGCCTAAGAGGTGTTTCCTTAGTTTATGGCCTAGTGATCTGAGATTTGATTATAGAAAAGCCTGAGAGGTGGTTTCCCTTTCTTATGCCTAGGAATCATTGCTAGTGAATTGAGGGATATATGATAAAGCCTAGAGGGTGGTGTCTCAGTTTAGGGCTTAGTGACCCCTGTTTCAGACTGTCGGTTGTGGTAAATCCCGAGAGACTAGGAGACAGGAAAATTCCTCACATTATAAGGAAAGAGAATACGTTGATATCCATGTTTGTGTTGGCCTAGTGATCTGGGTAGATCAGGGTAAAGCCGGTTATGATATGTTTTATTTATATGGGTGAGGTGATTTAGCCTCGAGATGCCCTAGTTGGTTTCTTCAGTTTAAGTCCCACATTCATGCTTGGAATATAGCATGTTGGTGATTGTATGAAGTATATTTGGCTGAAGAAATATATGGTTGGGTGGAACGTGGAAGTCCCATCTCCGATTGGTTTTTACATTCAGTAATGAAGAGCTCATTTCTTCAGTATCTGGTATGCAAATATGCTAGTATGTATGTATGTATATATATGACAAGGATTTTATCAAATGTGTCACACACATAGCATCTATAGGCATAAACAATAGATGTAAACAAAGGGGTCTCCTTATTATCTGAGTATGTTTAAGAAGCATTGCTCCCTTACACCATAAGCTATATACAATAAATTTCACCATAGATACAATAGATATTCATTTAGAATTAAAATCATGGAGAAATCTGTACCTCATGACTGCCACAATGCATTCTTATAACCAGCATAACACCAACATAAATACCATGGATATATCATCAATAACACCAACATAAATACCATGGATATATCATCAATAGAATCCACACACACACACACACACACACACACACACACACACACACACGGATATATATATATATATATATATATATATATATATATATATATATATATATATATATATATATATATATATATATATATATTCATTTAGAATTAAAATCATGGAGAAATATGTACCTCATCACTGCCACAATGCATTCTTATAACCAACATAACACCAACATAAATACCATGGTATTTATGTTGGTGTTATGCTGGTTATAAGAATGCATTGTGGCAGTGATGAGGTATGGATTTCTCCATGATTTTACTTCTAAATGAATATCTACTGTATCTATGGTGAAATTGATTGTATATAGCTTATGGTGTAAGGGAGCAATGCTTCTTAAACATACTCAGATAATAAGGAGACCCCTTTGTTTACATCTATTGTTTATGCCTCTAGATGCTATGTGTGTGACACGTTTGATAAAATCCTTGTCATGGTTGGGTGGGGTCGGTTGAGGTCCCGTTGATGTGATTGATTCCATTTATTTGTTTTGATGTTATTTACCCCCGACTAAAGTTACAAGAAGTTTTGGGCAGTGACCTGGGTTCAGGGGCTGAAAATGTGGCACAAAAACCAAAGCCAGGTACAAAAATATTTTGTTTGAGCCTGAGCCGCAACCTTGGAAAGGCTAGCCCGCGACTCTAGACCCTAGAACTGTTCCCTTTACTTTATCTACCCACGACTCAATCTGAAGATAAAAATCAGTCCCCCCTTAGGTAACATGGCCCTAGAAGTTTGGGTTACCTCATGGGGATGTCAATGATGTAGTGTAGGCTGTGTTTTTGGTGTTTCTGTCAGTTCCACTTCCTTAAGTTCATATAGGAGGTTGAATCTCATATTAGTAGCCTCTTCTCACATGTTTATCCCAATTGGCCAATTACTTGGGTACATGTGGGAAGAGGGCGTTCTAATCAATTGACCTTCCTCTTTGGATTTGTTGATACCACAATCATGCAATTGTAGAAGCAATGATTTTAATTTCATAAATAAATATTGAATGTTCTAAAAATTGTTTGGATCTAAGGAATTTAACGTGTTTTCAATAATATGAGCCCGCATCTCATCCTGATTTCTAAATAATTTTTTCAAGGTTGTTCAGGCCTGATTCAGAGTGCTACATGTGTCCACATGGAAACAAAATGTTGGAGATATGGACAACAATAGAAGACCAAAATCCTCATCCATCCTGTTGAAATATTTGGATTTTTCAATGGCAGAATTGGGTTTAGCTTCCGTATTCATAACTATCTGATAGAAGACTTTGCCTCTCAGGTGAAGAAAAATAACTGGTTTCCATTAGAAGTAAGTATACAAATTAAGAATAGTTGTAGATCATAACCCCATTCTTTTACCTTGTAATTGTAGCAACAATTGCAACAGTTCTCTAATATTTTGATATGAAAATAGAATCTCTGAAAAATTTCTGATTCTTTGATCTTCAAAACTGCAAAATATTTTCATGCACCATCTCCAAAATCCTTTAGCTCTAATACCATGTAAAATTATTAGAGAAAATATATGGATCTAGTTAAAGAATAATTGCACAAAATTTCCAGAATTGAAAAAAGAAAAATTGGAATTGAGAATGATGATGATGATGTAATCAAATCTTATTTTATTATTTCCACTATTATTTTATAATTTCCTTAGGAGGCCCATTTTATACCTCAAAATTTCCCTAATGAAGGCTAACTATGTGCATGTACACCAATAGTAACTAGACAATTAATAAGTGAAATACTAAAAAATACTCCCCACGAGTCGGGAACCTTAGCGTACCTATTCTGAGAATTTCCAAGACGACATGAAGTATTTGTTATTAAACTGTAGTGAGAGGGGTTCACCGAAGAGGTTGTAGAGCGCCCCCTCAACAGATAATGGAGAAAATAATCTCACGTGACACCCAAGAGAGAGGCAATTACACTCTAATTTCACTCATCCGCTCGATATCATCAAATCAACCCTAACCCATGGAAGCCATTTATTTGGGAACCTTTTATAGGGTGCAAGGAGGGCATGAGAAATGTGCAATTGAAAATTTTTGATCAATCCAAATTGAACCACATAGGTAGACCGCTTAAGGCATGAGTAATTCCAACCAATGTTGAATATTAAAATCATAATGTACACCAAACAACAAAGTCACATTATGTAGTAATGTTATGAAGGGTCGCCTTGATATGGTTGTTACTCATTCCATGTTTAATTAATATGGTGAAGTGCTAATATTATATGGTATTTTTTTTAATGCATGATTTCAGATGCTTCATGTATGGGTTAGGAGTCCATATATCCAATAATAAATAATAAATATGTCATTCATATCATAATTAAAAAAATATATAATGAGGTATGTTACTGGTGGTACCAAACCCAGGTTGACTGCATTTTAGCCTCACTGGGAAATCAAGGAATTAAAAAAATGGTGCTTCTATTCCAAAAAGAAATAGATAAATGAGGAGAGGAAGTGTAAAGATGCCCATTACATCTACCAAAGTCCCTATAGATCCCATTTCAATACCAGTACAAGGGGAAACCCAGAAAGGTGGGTCCAACTAGGAGAATAATCTTGAATTGATACAATGCTGTTAATGTAGTCTGTGCAAAAATGATAGAAAAAGGTGGAAAAACTAAGAGCTAATAATGAACAAGTAATAATAGACTAGGAAATCATCATTAAGAGTTTAACAAGTCGATAGAATTAGAGGAATTCAAACCCAAACATTGATAATAGTAACCAAGAAGAGTCCCACTGATAAAGGGAAAACAATCCACCTAGAAGAAACACTACATAAGTGTCAAGAGTTGGAAGAGGATAAAATTTAGAAAATGGGGAACCTGGAAATACTACCCAAGACAAGACACACAAGGGGGAAAAGTGTTGAATTTACACGACCTTGGGTCTATGTTAGAGTATCAAAATCACTAACGCTACCAAACAAAGCATCTCAACCATAAACTACTTTTCATAGTGGAAATATGAAGCAGTAAATCACACATGCACAAATATCCACAATTTTTAACAAAATTTTACAATAATGTACAACAAAAAATCTTCGTTATATTAAACAAAATATGAATAACACAAAAATCTATGGTATACACGATACAATGACAAAATTTATATGCAGACTTGATGACGTATCTTGTCCTGTCAGTCCTTTGCACTGTACTTCTCACTAGTAGTGGCTTAGTCCATCATGGCGACTACACATCAAGACTCTAGGAGGTCTTCCACCTAACACTATTGCACACCACTTCTGTAGTATGTACATGGGTTGATCCAATCTACTCTCTAGGCTGGCCAATTCCTGAGCTACAAGCTGCTAGACTAGTGGTCACCATTTTCCATCAATGTGCTACACTTCGGCACCAATATTCACCCAACCTTCTACTCCTCTTCATCACTTCAAGATAGCTCATTAGGGATACTTTGGGTAGTCAACACACTTCCCTTGACCAGATCAATGGCACCCAATACTAAACTACATAAGCTTCTCCTAATTGAGTTTTCTTCTTTCTCAATAGAATCCTGACACATGACTCCCACAGGCTACAAGACTGATCTAAAATCTAGTCACCAAAATATGACCCAACACATACCAAACATTGTTGTTTTTACCTCTACCTACGACCCAATCAAGGTAAGAAATCCGAGTTCTCTTCCTCCTTTAACAAGTCCTTTTCTTCAAGTGTGTGTTGCAAAAATGGATACTTTTAAGCCTTCACCGCACCCTTTATTTATACACCAATAAAGGGGCTCCATAATTAACTAAGATTCATGCGTTTTGGATGAGTTCCTCAAGCCTACATGACTTATCCTTTTCCAAATAATAATGACAACTTAAAAAATTCATATATCCACTTCTACAACTCTGAATTCGACGATTCTCAAAGTATTGGTGTAGTATGCCTAGGGGGAATAATATAGGGTATAGAGGGAGGTAGCCAAGGTAATAATATGATGTAATAATGTAAGAATGATAAATAAATGGGCCATAGTTAATGAATAAAGTGGTTAACCCACATTATGCAAGGGACCACATGTAGCTAGGGAATAAAGAGATAAACCCATTTTATTGGATGTATGGTATTGAGAGACCCATGGTAACTACCCATGGTATTGCATGTATGAAACCTATATAGAGGCTAAAGACTCTCCATTGAGAGAGGTCAAGGATTATTGTATTGGCAAGCATATGGCTTGTGGAGTGATCTCCTTCCTTAAGGAGTGAATGTATGGTGTTGCCCTACCTCAAGGGTTTTGATATAAATGAAGATATGAAGTTTTGTATTCTACGGTGTTATTTATTGGGTATATTTTCTATTTATATAAATTTTCTTGTCAGATCTATTACAAGTGGTATCGGAGCACTTTCTTGGGTAGAGTTTGGGAGATTTTTTTTTTCATTTTTTGCAGGAAATTTTTGGGCGGTGAGTTTGCAAAGAATATTCAAAATTTTTGGCACAAAATTTTCAGAAATAAATAGCAGATCTCGATTCTTTGTACAAAAATACCCAATTTCAAAAACAAAATCAGTCGAATCGGAGTATGGATGAGGGCGATATCACTAATTTAAATTCAACTGTGTTGTAGAAATGTTTCTGACGACAATTTGTATACGGCGGCTCTCCTAACTTTTTTTATAGATTTTGGTACATAATTTTCAGACAAACAATAATAGATCTGGGCTCCTCTTGAAAAACACTCAATTTAAAAAGAAAAATCCGTCAAATCGGAGTCCGAATGAGGGAGTTATCACTGATTTAAAATTAGCCATTGTTTTAGAAATTTTACGACGGCGGGACAGTTGCAACGCAGATCTGTGTTTTCAGAGTACCTAGATCGGGATTTCAGTCACATGGATAGATGTAGAATGACTATTCCATTTCTAAAAATGGGTTATATTAAGGATTCTGACCAAGTAATTTCCATTTTAATGTTTTTCCAAAGTAAGTGATTTTCTTCAAAACCCTTTGTTTTAGACGTTCTCGCAAGATGAAGTTTACAGGAAAGGATGATGGCCCTACTATTGAAGATTTTTTACAATATCACAAGGCTCAATACCAAATTTTTTGGATATGCTCCATAGGGCTTCATATGAAATATGAGGAAAATAAATGGTGGACCTCACTTGACAGCTCAGTGAGGAAACTTCCCGAGAAAAAACTTGAAAAAGTCCTTTTGGACAAGTGGTCTCAAGCCAGGAAGAAGGATAGTAAGCATCATAAAGATTTTTTTTTTATTAATATTTCCATATTACGAGTTTATGGAAGTATTCAGAAAGAGAACAACATTGTGTATATCATTCCTAGTTGCAAGAATAGTTGTATCAATGTGAATTTGGCTAAAAAATTGCAAGTTCTAGAAAAACATATTGAAAACACACAAGTTGATAATGTAGATGTTGAAATTTATAAAGATTTGAAGATTTCTATGGATAAGTATGTGTTGGATTTTGATTTTTATGCTTCATATATGGTTAATGTGGATGTTTTTTTTGGACACCCTTGGATGGAATCCGTTGGTACTGTCAATTTTAATGTGCAAAAGGAATTCATGAAGCTTTGGTATAAAAAGAAGAAAATTACATTGCAGGATATTTGCATGAAGAAAAATGCAGAGACTAGGGAGGAAGAAGCACAAGTATCTAATGACACTAACACATCATATGACGAGCCTTTGATGGTAGACAGTCAAACACAGACATCAAAGAAGGTACTAGCAAAAGCACCAAACACCACTCCATCACGAATAGTGGAGGAATTAATGAAAGATATTCCATCAGTTAAAGCTTCAACATATCACCACCCGCATCACCCAGCGAGACAACAACCAGAAAGGTGGAAAAGAATTAACAACAAGGAAAACAACCACTGGACAACACATAGAGAGGTGTGACGATCCACTCACAACACATTGACACAGAGGAACCACCAGAACCCACTTCCATCTCAAGCGAGCGAGGCACCAACTAGATAGAGTGTTCACCTTTCTCTGGGATGGCTAGATGACCGCGAATGGTACCAGTGGAATACTCTTTTGAGTAGATCTTATTATTTGTATTCTTTTCATGTTTCGGGGATGACACATGTTTTAAGGGGGGTGTAATGTAGTATACCTAGGGGGCATAATATAGGGTAAAGAGGGAGGTACCCAAGGTAATAATATGATGTACTAATGTAATAATGATAAATAAATGGGTAATAGTTAATAAATAAAGTGGTTAACCCAAATTATGCAAGGGACCACATGTAGCTAGGGAATAAAGTGATAAACCCATTGTATTGGATGTATGATATTGAGAGACCCATGGTAACTACCCATGGTATTGCATGTATGAAACCTATATAGAGGCTAAAGACTCTCCATTGAGAGAGGTCAAGGATTATTATATTGGCAAGCATATGGCTTCTGGAGTGATCTCCTTCCTTAAGGAGTGAATGTATGGTGTTTCCCTACCTCAAGGGTTTTGATATTAATGAAGATCTGAAGTTTTGTCTTCTATGGTGTTATTTCTTGGGTATATTTTCCATTTATATACATTTTCTTGTCAGATATATTACAATTGGATTTTGATTTATTCCCTTTATCATCTCATGTCATCACATGTATAAATGTGTCCCTAAAATTCCCCAAACACGATTGGGTGAAAAAACCCATACTTGGGTTCCAATCCCACAAGTGACCCTTATGGTGCCTTTCCCTCCAAACCCTAAGCCATATGTCTTGGAGTACCTACCAAGCTATACAAATAAACACTCCCTCTTACCAAGGAAGGTAACTCAGAGTCATCATCACTGATCGTAACACTTACCCAACTCGTGGCACTCACGATCACAAAATTCCCTATACATTGAACTATGCCTTTCTCGAAAGTTTCATTGTCAGTGTTGGAATCATATTACTTCTTCTTCTTCTCCTATATCATTTTCTATTCCCTCCATGACTTCTTCTTGGTAGATGTGAAAACACCCTTTATCCCCACTGACGATGCAATCTTTTCAGGATGAAAAGTATCCCTCTGAATCTAAAAGCTCCCTCTGAGTCTCTGGAACCTGGAACTTCTTTTCTAGAAAGTGTACCTTCTTCTTAGGAACTTATACCTGCTCCTATAGAGCTTGCACCTACACCTTCTCTTGCTTCTATAGATCCTACATCTGCTCCACCCACTTCTTCCCATGATCCACAGGCTTTCCTGTCAACTTGTAGAGACCATGTTCTCTAACTCCAAGTAAAATACCATTGCAATTAGAGCCTCTAGGCCTGAGTATTTCCTTCCCAGTATAGAACAAGAATTCAAACCCCTTCCTCTCGATCATCAAGAAATAAATAATGTTATATATGATTCCTAGTACAAATAATACATCATGGACCTGCATCACACATCCTGTTTCTACCTTGAATGGCACAACTCTCGATCCTTAGATATCCAACTGATTCTTGTCACCCAAAACCATGTGAAAATTCAAGTCTCGTTCAACTAGAGTCTAAAAAACCTCCTATGACCCTATCATATGCTTCGTCACACCACTATCCATGTACCATCCATCGTCATTGATAGTGCCTGCAAGAAATGAGAGATTATAAAAAATTCCTATTCCAATCTCTTAGTGAGATCATCTATCTCAACTGAAGTGGAAACATCGACGACCTGCTTTCCTTTCTTCTTCTTGTCACATCCCTTCTTCTTCAATGCACATCTCGACAAATAATGACCCATCTTGTCACAGTTGAAACACTTCACTTTACACAAGTCCTTATTTTTATTTCCCTTCATTCATGCTAGAAGTTCCACGTCATCATCGAAAGACTTCTTCTTTGGATGAAGATCCTTGTCACACAACTCTTCCTCAATGAATTCATCCCACAACCTATCCTAGTCTGGCATCTTTTCCCTGGAAATGATCCCCTTGTTAAATGATTTCCATTCTAGGTAAACCCTTTCAAGGTAATCCTTATCATATATCCGTCTGAGATAGTCACACTGATGGCAGTAAGCTCATCTCTAACCTGAGACAATCTCATTAGATACGAGGTCACAACTTCACCCTTTATTATCTTGGTGGACTTCAACTTATCCTTGAATACCAGTACCCGATTCTCATTCTTATTCTGAAACAAATTATGAAAAGCCATTCACATCTCATGTGCATTGTTATTCCTAGAAAATGAGGTATTAGGGCATCCTTCACACCATCTAGGATGATCAATCTCATTCGCTCATCCAAATCTTCCCATATTTACAACTCCCTAGGATTGGTTAGCTTCTTGATCTCTATCATGGTGAAATCCCAGATCCTGTTGACCTACAAGACCTTCTTTATCCTTTCTTTCCAAGGAGTATAGTTGGAAAACCCTTCCAATGTGTCCTCATACTAGAGACCTGCCTGTAAATTCGACATTGTAGTGAATCTTTCACTCACAATGTGACCAAATCCCTCTAACCATGTACTTCGCTGCACAAATTTGATTTACTGACATCCAAAGAAACTCAGAAACTCTCCAATATCATGTTCAATTTCCACAACCTTGGGTCTAGGTTAGAGTCTTAAAATCACTAATGCTACCAAACAAAGAATCTCAACCATAAAATACTTTGCATGGTAGAACTATGAAGCAGTAAATCACACATGCATAAATATACACAATTTTTTAACAAAATTGTACAATAATTTCCAATCACCAATCTTCGTTATATCAAACCAAAGATGAATAATGATATAGTCTATGGTATACAAGGTACAATGAAAAAATTGTTTCACAAACTCGGTGTTGTATCTTGTCTTGTTAGTCCTTTGCACACATACTACAAACTAGTAGCGCCTTAGTCCATCAAGGCCATTATACAACGAGACTACAGGAGGGATGCCACCTAACACTAATTTACGTCAGTTATGTAGCATGTACACATGCTAATCCAATCTTCTCTTTGGGCTAGCCAATTCTCGAGCTCCAAACGTCCAGGATATTAGACACCTTTGTCCATCAAGGTGCTGCACGTTAACACAGATCTTAACCCAACCTTCAGATCCTCTTCATCACTTCATGGTAGTTCATCTAGGGATACTTTTTGTAGCCAACACACTACCCTCCAACGTATCAATGGCACCAAATACTACACTACAAAATCTGCTCCTAATTGGGGTTTCTTCTTGCTCAAGACAATCCCAATACACGACTCCCATAGGATGTAACAATGATCTAAAATCTAATCACCAAACTATGACCCAAAAAATACCAAACACTTTTGCTCTGACTTCTACCTGTGGCCCAATCAAGGTAAGAAATATGAGTTCTCTTACTCCTCTAACAAGTCCTTTTCTTCAAGTGTGTGTTGTAGGATGTGTTTAATCCTTCACCTCACCATTTATTTATACACCAATAAAGGGGCTCCATAATTGATCAAGAGTCATGTATTTTGGGTGAATTCTACAAGCCTACATAACTTTTCCTTTTCCAAATAATAATGAAAACTTCAAACGTTCATATATCCACTTCTAGAACTTGGAATTCATTGATTCTTGAAGTGTTGGATTCTCCTTTCGACCCTCTATCGTCTCATGCAATCACATGTATAAATGTGCCCTTAGAAATAACCCAAACACGATTGGGTGCAAAACCCCAGACTTGGGTTCCAAGACGAAAAGTGACCCTTGTGGTGCCTTGCCCTCCAAAACCTGAACCTTAGGGCTTGGATTACTTCCAAAGCTACATAAATCAACAAAAAAGATAGAAATTGGAGCTACAATGGGAATTTAAAAATGTTAAACCCAAACGTTTGATGGTGAATTGGAAGAGTTCGTGGAATCTTGGTTGGTTAACATCAGCAAATACTTTCATATATATAATTAAAATGTCAAATTGAAAGACCGTATGGAAATATATTAGCTACACGGAAAGACAACACTATGGTGGGAATAATTAAAAGAAGTTTAGAGTGTGGATAAACAAGGAATAAATTTGGATAAGTTTCAACAGTAATTCAAAAAAAATACCTAACTAAACAGTTCTATAATGAGAAGGACAACGAGTTTGATGACCTCCAACTAGGAAAACTAACACTAGATGAATACATAGCCAAATTCACTTCATTGTTGAGATACATTTCTTACATATGTGAGGAAAAAGAAAATTACAAAGATTTATAAGTACTTTACATAAATTTATGAAAGATTTCTTGGAATTTGAAAATCCAAAAACCATGGATGAGATAATACACAAAGAATGAATCAATTACCAATAAATGAAGTGGAAAGGGAACAATGGTAAAAAGTGGTCATACAAGAAAGGAAAAAACATCTCCAAAATATTAAGGGTGAAAAATATACAAATTCAAAGGCTCATACTAGAATATACAGAGTAAAAATTCAGGTAGTGGACAACAAAAGTCTAAGCCACATAATGAACTCAAAACAACTAAATAATCCAATAAAAATGAACTAGATCAATCCACTAGACCCCTGCTGCAATGTTGGAGATGTGGAGAGCCTCATTACATTAAAAATTTTCCCTACCAAAGAAGAATATATCAGGAAACACATATACAAGAAGATTCTATAGTAGGGGATGTGGTAAGAAGATTTCCTAAGATAAATACGCATTAGTGGATCATCAAGCAAAGTACCAACCGACTATGATGGAGTTTAAAGGTAAATTTTTTAAGCAAGTTGTGTCTATTTTAATTGACCTTGGAGCCATTTTAAGTTATATAAGCCCTAATATAGTTGAAATATGTTAGGTACAAACAAAAACATTTAAGAAATCATGGCTACTGCAGTTATCCATGGGAGCCAAAGGAGAGTAATGGCTAAGGCGAAAAATTTCTATGTTATTTTGAAAAATTAGTCAATAATAACAGACTTAAATGTATTTCCCTTAGGGCCATATGATATTTTAACTGGCATGGAATGGCTTGAAAAACACTGATCTTTATTAAATTGCGAAACAAAAACTACCAGTTTCCTTAATGGAGAAGGGATTCGAAAAGAAATTCAAGGAATTAGAAGACCCATAAAGTTAACACCAATTACAAATTCTCAATTACCAAAATGCATCTAAAAAGGATATTAGATTTATGTTGTACAAGTGGGATACACTAATTCCACGAAAAATACTTCCACTTTAGAAAATTTACCTATAAAACAAGAATTTGAGGATGTATTCCTAGAAGATATATTGGGATTTTTACCTAAGTGGGATATAAATCTTATTGTTGAACTAATTCTAGGAGCTGGTTTGGTGTCCAAAGCACCTTACCGCATGAGAATTACAAATTTAACTAAGCTGAAAATGTAGTTACAAGGACTGGTAGATAAGAAGTATATTCGCCCAAGTGTGCCCCTTTGGGAGCTCTTGTACTATTTTCAAGAAAAAATATGGCACCTTATGACTTTGCGTCGATTATAGACAATTAAAAAATTAACCGTTAAAAAAAAAAACCCACTATATCATATAGATGATATGTTTGATCAAGTAAAGGGAGCTACTGTGTTTCCAAAAATTGATTTAAATTGTCGATACCATTAGATTCAGATTAACGAGGAAGACATATGTAAAACTGCATCTAGAACTCAATACAAGAACTACAAATTTTTCGTATTTCCTTTTGGGATTACTAATTCCCCAACAAGGTTCATGTGTCTTATGAATAAGATGTTTCAACAATACCTTGATAAATTTGTATTAATATTTATTACTGATATCCTTATTTATTATAGAAATATGGAAGAACATAAAAGAAATATTCAGATAGTACTACATAGCCTACAAGAGAACCAACTGTATACTAAGTATAACAACAACGATTTTTACAAGGACCAAATTCAATATTTATGACACGTCTTTTCGTGGGACGAGATAGTTGTAGTTGCCAAGAATATTAAGGCCATCATGGAATGGGCTGTTCCTAAGAATGTAGAAAATATTATATCATTTTTGGGTTTATTTGGGAACTGTTGTTGTTTCATTAAAGGATTTTCCAGAGTAGCCTATGCCCTTACCTCTTTGCATAAGAAAGGGAAATATTTTTGAGGGACAAATGAATGTCAAAGAAACTTGCACACAATACTTCAAATGATCAATGGTTGGCAGCTTCAAGGTGATGCAGAAATAGAACAGATCCTAGACTTTCTTTCTGTTCTACCTCATTATTGGATGCTTAGCTTGACATTGGTTTTTCACCTGATAGATTACTAGCTCGGAATCACCCACAATATGACACATTTTCATTCCTATCTTCCACGCCAAAGTGTACCAGCAAACCTGGTTTGAGAATTTATTCTAATTATCAATAAATTCCAAAACTTTTGGAAAAATGAATGTCAAAGAAACTTTCACTGGCTAGAACATTTAATTACCACAATTCCCATTTTAAAGATTACAAATTATGAGAAATATTTTATGGTCTACATAGACTCATTTAAGGAATGGGTTGGAGGAGTTCTAATGCAAGAAATAAAAGTCATAGCATATGTCATGAAGATTTAAAGAGCATGAATAGAAATACTCAGTTTATGATTTGGATTTAATAACGGTGGTTCATGCCTTGAAAATGCAGTGAAACTATTTACTTGGAAAAACGTTCACACTAATGACTGATCATACTAGTTTAAGCAATTATTTTAAGAAACCCACTCTCAATTCAAGACAAGAAAGATGGACTACCTTTTTTAGTGAATTAAATTTAGAGATTAAACACATAAAGGGAAGAGAGAACTGAGTGGCTGATGCTTTAAAGAGATAATTGCATTTTTTACATGAAATTTCATTAAGCTAAGTTAAAAATGGTTTTTCATAACAGATCAAAGATGTTGGTTTGAGGGATCCAAAGTACCAATTTTTGTCGCACCAAGAAAAATTATAGAACAAAAATGAGAGACAATTAGGTTATGATGTTTAAAAAAATAATATTTTTATTTATAGAGGCAGATTGTATATTCCTAATTAGTAGGGTTTGAAACAATTAATTATGAATGAATGCCATAAAAAACCTTATGTTTCCCATCCTAACTATAAAAAACTAATTACTCCTCTAAAAAAATATTATTTCTGGTTGGGTATATAAAATAGTAGCGAGATGTCTAACAAGGTATATGGAATGTCAACATGTAAAGGATAATCATCAATATTTATCAATATTTTTACACCCTTTTCCCATTCCTAGGTGGAAATGGGAGATTATTATCCTATATTTTATTGCTGGTCTACCAAAATCTAAGAGACAAAACGATTCCATAATGGTTCTAGTAGACAAATTAAGTAAGGCTTCACATTTAATACATGTACAATCCACTTATAAATTGGTTCAAATTGTTTATATATTTATGAGAGAAATATTTAGATTGCATAGTATACCTAGGGTGGTAATATTTGAGATAAATGTGAAATTCACATCTACTTTTTGGAAGGCACCATTGAATGGACTAGGTACACAAATACAGTTCAAAAATATGTATCATCCTCAAATATATGGATAGACTATATGCATGAACCAATTCCTTGAGGACATTGTAAGGATTTATGTTATGCAACAAATAACTAGATGAGAATATTACCTTCATTTGGTGGAATTAACCTATAGTAACAATTGTTATGCCTCTTTAAAAACAAGTCCATTTGAGGCATTGTATGGTCATAGGTTCAGAACACTTATTAATTGTGGTGGTGTTGTCGTTTCTAAAACACCCTCCAAAATTTTGGCATATTCCCAATTTCGGAGCCTTCATTGCTCTTGTTCATTATCGTCACAAACTTTGAAACTATTTCCACGTGTTGAGCTCCCTTTAGAAAGCTAGCAAAAGTGTCATCTTTTCACATGTTGGTTGTCTCATCATGTAAATTAGCATTTTCTGGTGGTTTAAAGAGGTCATATAATTGAAACTGAGTTTTTCTAACCATATAAGCATTCATCACACCCATTTCCAATGTTTTAAGCACTATCGCACAAGTTACGTCATGGTCGTTGAAAAATGTATCTTTAGTCTTGCACTTGTCATAAAGACGTCACACATGGGGAAATTCATTGTTCATGTGTTATGGATGATCTATGTTTTTGAGTCATCAAATTATTCTAAGTGATCAAAGTCCTATCACCATTCAGGCTAGTTTCATCGATCCCACACCAGGGAAAATTTTAAGAACCCCCCTAAATTTATATATATAATAAATAGGCAAATCCCCATGACACATAGGAAAAATGGAAGGAGATTTTATTAATAATATAATATGTATATATAATTTTTTGGCGAATCTCTCACGAGATTATATTATCTTATAAAAACATGGCGAATCACTACTACAAAATGGTGAATCGTTGTCTAGTGGAGTTCAGGTTGTTGGTGACAATGAAGATATGGTAGTTGAACTAGGAGTAGAAGGAAGAGGACCATCGAGACCAAGCATGGCACATGGTGACTCATGAGAGAAGTAGTTCTCGTGCAGTTTGGAAAACACGTTCTTCTAGTTCTGCTAAGCATAGTGTTGTTGCTCATGCTACTACTAGCACTGATATTGAGGTTGGAGAGGAGTTTCAACAAATTGGGATCTTTGCAAATCATTTTGTTTCAACAATCCTCCAACACAAAGGCCCATGCCTCTGTCGATTTCTTCAATGAGAAGAACAAGTCAAACAAAAATTAAAACACCAATAACTAATGAACAGAGTCAATACGACAATCCCAACACACCTCCAAACTGACAGTTGTGCATCATTGTCTACTACGCACATCCAAACCGACTCAGCTCATGGCAGAATTTGCTCGTGGGAATGGATCGGGGAATTCGAGGGGGCGGTATCATAAATTCATGAAGCTCAACTCATCCCTCCACAGTCCAATGCAACAATGGAGGTCGGTTCTCCTCCATGCATATAATCACCAACAGGCACCAGTAGTTACATAACTATTACACAATCCAGGCCTCTCACAACAGTGGCCTCTCACAAGTTTGACCGGTGACGGTGCTTGACTAAAACTTTAAAAATAAAAGTTTGACCAGGCAAATTAGTATTCAATTTTTTATCTTGTAATTAAAGAATTCAACATCCCAATATATTAAAATACCATCAAACGAACATTATGCACTCCACTCATAAAATAGTTCAGGATAAGAGAAAGTGTAAATTCTCATTCCATTCATAACACAACTCATGATAAGAGAAAGTGCAACTTCCCATAATGGTAAAACAAAAGGAGGAAATTTAATAATGATAAAACAATTCCAAAGTGTGGGGTATCCCACTTTTTATTCACACACCAAACAACCTATCAACAACTTACTTGCACTTGTCCTTGCCAGAAATCGGGAAATTTATTTTACATCAGAAATTAACGAAAAAAACTGCATATGGTAGAGAGCCTTAGTCACTGGCTAAAATTTTAATGTTGGTCGTTATGGAAATTGACTTATTGCCAACTATCCAAACCTTGAAGTGAAAATTACATTACAGTATGTACAAAAATGGATATAGTTTGAACATGTAAACTCCCCAAGTTTTCTTGTGCCCCTCATTCATGGATGTTGTTAAGTTGTAACATGGGAAACCCCCCCTTCCCTTACAGTTCGCTGCTTAGGGTTGCACAGTTTCCATATCCAACCATCAATCCAGTCAGCTTCTTATTATTCAGACGTTGTTGGTAGACCGTTGGTTTTTCAAATCTGTTACCAAATTATGAAAAAAAATCAAATAAATAATGAATTCATGATTATCTTTGGAGAGTATCTATGTATGATTAATTTCATTGTGACATAATAGCTAAAGAAAAAATATCATTAGGTAAGCAACCCAATTTAAATCTTGAAGATACATAATCTTCAGTGATTTCAATAACTGAACAATAATTAATTGCTCTGTACCTGTTAGGGAACGGTATGAGGTGTGGAAAACTGAGCACGTTTGAAGTCAAATGTAATCTTCAGAATTTTATAATATAATACAACTCTCGCTTACTTACAAAAGAAAAAAAAACATATTATAATTTCACTATCAAATATCAAATATCAAAAGTATGAATTATTTCTTTCATACGCCCCCTTCATGGATTCTAAATATTTGAGTTGTTTACATCTTTAGTCTTTTACACACATTTTTTTTCCAAGAAAAAACCATGTTTTCTATTTCAAGTGTGAAAGAAAAATATGCATGGAAAAGTCTGCGCTTTCATACAAAACTACTAGTCTAAATACATTGGAACTTAACCATTGGATTTACCCCAAATACATACCACATCCATCTTCTGCAATCGGTATACACTATACATGACAACAAGAGTTACAAGTCAACTAGAGCACCTCCCATTGTTATTCTAAGTCAATAGAGGATTTTATATCTCACTGGGAAGCTTGATTCCCCCTTGCACTCCTTGAACAAGAGAAAACCTTTCTGTTGTGCCATAACTTTTTTTGAGAGTCCATTGGCTGATTTGTTAAATTATCTATACAGATGTTGCAACAGACCAAAGAGTGAACCCTATCTCTCTAATTCTGTGAAGCAAAGGAGACAACACTAAATTAGTGATTTGTCACTTCTCATTAAACCAATGCAATTTTCAACTTTGAAACTCATGGTAGTTGCAAAGATCTGATTTGACACTTCTTAATAAACCAATGCCATTTTCAACTTTGAAACTCCTGGTACCTACAAATTTGATATCATTTTCTAAAGAAAACTAAGACTTCAAAAAAATCTACAGGGCAAATAGTTCTATCCTCTTATTTGAACCCTTGATCAACTCCAAACTTTAAGGTAGAGTAACGGGTGAGATAAAAACAAAACAACACCATATCCGCATCTTCTGGAATACCTTGCTCCATCAAAAACCCTTGCTTCATTATGATTTATCTTAAAATCCTTTGGATTTTTATCTTTGCAACTTTCTTTATAGGAAATTCTAATTATATGCGCTGCCAGATTCTCTATCTTATTCCAACCATCCACTTATTCTGCCAGATCCTCAAAAGTCCACTTGTTCCAACCATCCATAACCCCCACATAATATAGCTAAGAAGAGCTCAAAATTGAGTGTGTGCAAACCATGTCTCAAGACCCTGAAGCAGGGACCCAAAATTAAATTGCCCTCGACAATTTAAAGATTGGAGAACATCTTGCCATATAGAAATAACATATGAACACATAATAAAGAGGTGATCCACAAATTTACCTTAACATTTGTAGAAAATACAGCGATTTGGTCCCTACCAATAGCACTTTTTTCCATTGTGACAGGTCAGAATTCTGTTTGATAGAGATAACGATGAGAAGGTTCTAATTTAAGAAATCTTCCAGATGCTTACCTACCATCAATGTCTTTCTCGCAGCAAATCCATGTAGGATAAAGCCTCATAACCTAACTTTTATGTAAGGATACTTGTGGCCTTATTCCAAAAGCATACTATTTCATCCCCTAAAATCTGTAAAGAAATAAAATTGTGACATAGTAATGAGCTGTAGGGAGTATATTCAACAAAAAAAGCTCCTTGTAAGTTCAGATATTCTGCTACTAACCAATTTTTTTACCATCTTCCAGGAACACCTTGAACCCCAGCATTAGCCAACACTGCCGCTTGATTTGATTTGATATTGATGCTTCTGCTTAGATAATAGGTTTGATCATAGTGGCTAAAGGGGGAGAAAGTAAAGACTTGTCATTTACAATTTTTTTTTTTCAGATTGTTGCTTTAAATCACTAGATGAAAATCAATTGAGATCTTATTTACTGCCACATTATTTTGAATTCCAGATCGTGTTGATTTTTGTTGTGTATCATGGCCACCTCCACCTGAAGACATTGTGAATTACTTTATTCTGAATTTCAGATTTATTTGAGCTTAAATTCGATGCATTGACATGAACAGAACATGCATACTGCTTGAGACCACTAAAGATTCTATGCAAGAAAGGCTATGCATACTTGAATGCTTCGACGAACTTAAGTTGGCTAGTGATCATGAGGAATTAATTGCCGAGTAAATAATGGCGGGGCATACCTCTTGGAGTCTCCTCCGCATTGATTTTTTGGCTGAGTGACTGAGCTTTAATGGTGGTGCACTCTTTGAGAAACATTTCAAATCTGAAATTTTGTGTGTCTTATATGGTTTGACCTACTATGGACGACATATTCACCTAGCTAGCTCAAGAAAAATGAGATCCTTCACACCAGATTGTATTTGTTCATCTCAGGTAATTGTTCATCCAGATCTTGCCCCATGAATGTTTCCCTGATAAAATGTGAGGATTTAATAATGGAACCAATAGCTACCAAGATATATTATCGCCAATTCTGAGACTGAAAGGGACTTGAATAAAATGGGAATGTATTTTGATTAAATAGTTCCAAATCTAAAGATTGCTTGGAGTTTAGAATCAATAGTAAATTTAACTATTTTCGCACTATAGAAACAAGTGAAGCCAGGAAATAGAGTTGGATAGCTAGAACCAAATCCAGAGCCAAAGGATAGAGTTGAGGTCCATGTTCCAAAGATGCTGATAGAAGACACATTGATCCAAAGTTTGGTTTCCTGAAGCTCTGGTTTCCAAACGTGCTCGGTTTGCCACACCTGATACTGTATTTGGATTACTATACCAATAGATTAGATCCTCTCCAAGGGATTACTATACCATATTTGTACGTTCTAGAACAGAGTCTATTTGGTATGCAGATCTCTCACCCTCACCTTTAAGATATGAAATGGTAGATCCTGAGCTTTTGTATGTGATACCAGGTCCCACAATCAGAGATGCGTTGATTGTCACCATATTCAACCCTCTGTCCATGGCCAAAACCCATGCAACCCTCTCTGACAGTGTCTTGGCTAATGCGTACCATAACTGTGAACAGGAAATATTGCATAATTAGAACATGAATACCACATATACCCTAACATTGGCTATCTATTTCTGCACTTTTTTCCCTTTCTTCTATCAACTATGTTGCAGATTTTGAAGCATACTACAACCATAAAACAACACCTTATGAACGGATTGATGAGTAGCAATTTAGCCCTTGAAGACTGCTTTTCTACAACACATTTCTAGCGAACACATAAGGATCAAATACATACATTAGGCCCTTTTCATCTTAAGTACACACCTTAAAGATGAATGTATCAAATTGTTTCTTCAAGTTTACATACCAATTCAGCTCTAGGCAATAAATACATCCCAAAATATTAAAAATATAAGGTGATAATCAATAGTGTAAGTAGGGTAGCAACAAATTACATATACAAATTCAAAGCTCCCTCAAAACAACTAAGGAATCACACTAAAGAAGTAAATGTGCGATAATGTAAAATTACCAGAACTTTCCAAAAACTGGAACACAAATTTATTAACCAATGACTTTTTCATAAATGACTCCGATATGATGCTGAGTAACAACATTAGTATCTCATAACATTAGGAAGTTGCAGATCCACTCCATCCACTAGCTTCCACAATATCATTTAGGAAATAGAATGTACTGCTGAATAAAGGTATAAAAAAGCTGAATATCTGGAGTCATGGAAAAATAAACTTAATTTTCTTCAAAATTTGGAAAATTAGACTAACAATAGTGGAATTAATAAATGGTGAAATTGCAATGCCTTGTATGAGGTCATTGACTTAATGTTTCTGCATGATCAACTTCCTCTAGAAGTTATTCAATTTATGCATGAAGAAGCTCACTCAGCATGTTATCGACTGTCAAGTGATTCAAAACCACCAATAACCAGGAAAAAACTAAAAAGCTTCACCCTAAAAGTAATTTCTTCAGTGTCAAGATTCAGTATGCAAGCGCACATAAGCAATGGGCGGATGTGTGTCACAGCAAAGAAAACAAGAATGTAATTATTGTGGATTAAGAGGATAGCTTACTAGTCATGCTGAAATAATAATCAGACCCCAACTAAATTTTTTTTTTAAGACATAACCATCGGCACAGATGCTCAAGAAAAATCGTTAATAGTTGAATTTCATGGTTCCATGGTCTGTTCATCACATTATAAATACCATCTATAGATTTTAGCAGGTATCAAACTCTCAATACTTCAAGCAAAACTATCAAACTGGCATTTTTCGAAGGAACCTCATATGAATACTCAAAATGGGTTAACTGAAATGTAGGTTAGTGACTACAAGAAGGCCATACTAGGAAACATGGTAATGAAGATACAAAAGTGTTTTAAGCATACTTACAGAGATTAAACTTTTAGCTCCTGTATTAACTCGTAACATTATTAAAGTTGAGAAAATTGACAACAGCTAGCAGAAGATGATGTTATTTAACATAGGACGACTAGCAATTCTAATACAAGCGTTTTCTTGATCACTAAATCTAAAGCATTGCTGATACTACATAAAGGTTACTTAATAATAGAGAAAGTATACTTACCTCAAAGAATATATACTGCAAGTGGATTAAATTTCTCAGTCCAAACAAAACCATGCAAAAAAATAGGAAACAAGATATGTACAACGAAAAGCACTTTATGAAAGAGACGTATTTCCATAATTTGGCCACATATACAAGGAATGCATGCAAGAAATATAACATGAGCATGAAAGGCATCAACAAGAGGGAAAAAAAATACTTAGATTGTCTCAATGTGTACTTCCAGGAAGATTATATGGACTGAAAATCCGTATGCCTATTTTAGAATCAACTGACTCAACTGCATTTTCCAGAGCTGTCTCTGTATTTCCAGGTGATTCATCCTACTAAATTCCAGCCTCACCACACAAATCCTAATCTTGTTGATTTGGATCTAAGCACCCGACATTTATAGTATCCAAATCTACATTATCACGCCTCTCACGAAATTCAGAGACTTGACTAACAGTTTCTGAATTGGGCATCATAGAAATAGAATGTGATTCTCCTTCACATTCCCTCACTAACTTCAAGGATAGGGAACTGGCAATTTACAGAAATGCTGCAGCTTTATTTGTGACAACAATATTTGTACAACTATCTATTGGTATATGAAATTCCTTGGAAGAGTTTTCAATCACTCTGAAATCAATGTTTCCTGTGTGTTTATTTGACATTGTCTTGTGCTCTTCAGTATTCAATATTGAAATATTTCGTTTTATAAGGGAAGGGACATTATTAACTTGCAATGGACCTACAATGTTAGCCTGCTCTTCTGACAAGACCACTGCATCAACAGGATCCACAGGTTCTTTTGAGACATGCATTGAATTAATGCCATAAGTAAGCTCTTCTGGAGAAACTATGGTATTAAGATTTGATTCTTCTGAGAAGCCTCTCGGATCATGATCATCCACCAGTTCTGGGTCAGTGACACCATCTTCAGGTTCTGCTGAAAACACCCTAGTATTAACATCATCCAAAGGATGTTCTGAACAACCTTTGGAATTGGTATTGCATCCAAGTACCAAATAATCTGCATCCTTTACATTCACCATTGGTTCTTTCACATCAGAAATTGGGTTGTTTTGACTTGAACTGATAGAGTTATTCATTTTTGCATCATCTTGAAGAACCATATAAGGGTTTTGAAGAACAATTCCTTTGAAGAACCATATAAGGAAAGCTCATCAAGAAGGAAGGATGGCTTTCTTTTTCAAGATTGGTCTACATTATAGGCTTTATTTTTCAAGATTGGTCACATTCAGAAACATTTCTCCTAAAAATGCTCTACTTTCTTGGTATTAATTGTAGACTTAATATGAATTTTTCTGTATTTTTAAGGTAAAAATGTAACTGTTGAATATTAAGCATAGGTGATGAATTTTACGACAAGACCAAAATCCCAAATGCATAACAATCATATATTTCCCTATTGCTACATTGGAGTACTTCTAATGTAAGGCACTGGATATTGAACTTGAAAGCTAAATTTGTCATACATTCCTTCATGTCAGCGTATTTATCATCTAGGAGGGATATATGCAAAGTTTGGAAGGCAATATGGTAATACAAATATATAGGATATCCTTTAAATTAACAATGGGTGTAGAAATCCAAACTGAAATCTGGTTATCGATGATATATTATACACTAGTATGATTATGATCCATGCTTACAATGACTGCTCACCTCAAAACCTAATTGACAAAAATACATTTATCATCCCCATTAAAGAACCTCATTGCTTACTCCTCTTACCCATTTATCTCACACCTCCATTCATATATATGAATGGGATCCAGCCACGTTGAGCCAGCATTACTGGTTAAACAAGCAAGGAAGTAGTTACTGGACAAAGCTTTACCCCTTATTATCACTTTGCAGTTCTATGAAAATTTTCCCTGGACAAAGCTTTACCCCTTATTATCACTTTTCAGTTCTATGACAATTTTCCCTGTATCAAAAAGAAGAACCTAACTCTTTCTTGCGTACATAAAAATATATCAATTGATTGTTAGGCATTGATTGATATCCAAATCAATCAATGTTCAAGCAATCCAATACAATATGATAAAAATTATTTTTGTAGTCATGGTGTGCAGGTAACTGTTTTTGCAGAAGCAACAATACATTTATGGGAGATGAAATATGGACTTATCTCATAATGTTGCTGAAATAATCCCTCAAAAATATGAAAAGATTTGTCTAGAACAGTTACAAATGAATAAGAGAGTTCAATACCTAGAATAAAAACTTCAATACCCAATGGCAATTTCAAATGAAGATAGGCACCAACCACATTATATAGCATATGTGACCCCTGCAAGTTGCTTTTCTACAACCACATTTACGAGGCAGACAAATGGTGATGGAGGGATGAGCACTGTGAATATCTTTAGTTCTCCTTATGCATGTCAAAATTCCAATGTTCCAAACTTTGGTGGAAAAAGGTTTGAATCCAATTTGAATAACTGTAAGAAATTTTTTGGAGAAAGTTCAGGGTGCTTTAGGACGACTCCTCTATATACTTCACATGATTTTGTTGACAATAAAAGCAACTGTTTACGTCAACCAGTCAAGGGAGGAGCCCATAATGTCCAATATAGCATTCAATGCATTAAATAAGATTATAAGAAAATGGGATATCTAAAATAGAAAAACACATTTTAGTTTATGAAGGTCTCTTAAAACAACTATTTTGGACTATAATATGTGTATTGTCCTCTCTGAAACAATTCATTTTGATTCAAATTTACCACATTACAAGACAAAGCATGGAGTATACAGAGATCCATCGGGAAATGGGTGTGTTGTGTCATCACCTTTGATATGGGTAGAAGCTCTTTACCTCATACTGAAAAAATTGAAGAAGGAGAATTTAAAGTTTGATAAAATCTGGGCTAAATCTGGAAGTGGGCAGTATCCCGAGAGTGTTTATTGGAGAAATGGTTCCCTGCAATCCATTCTAAAAGGGGTGAATCCAAAAGATCCTTTGGTTTTCTAGCTTCAAGCTGATTTCTCCACAAATGAATCATCTATTTGTATGGACAATAGTACAACAACACAGTGCAGAGAAATTGAGAAGGTTTTTGGTGCAATACTTGAATTGGATTTTCTTACTGGGTCTTGTGCACATGAAAGATACACAGGACCTCAGATATGGAAATTATATCAGAAAAGCAAGGATATCTATGATAACACTGAAATAATTTCTCTTGTAATTTCTTTCATGACATCCCTTTTTATTGGTGGCTATGCCAATATTGATGAAACCGATGGAACGGGGATGAATTTGATGGATCTAAGAGAAAGAAATTGGCCTAAGGAAGCCTTAGAGGCCACTGCTCCAAACTTGGAAAAGAAACTGGGACCATTGGCTGCATCATATGCTATTGCTGGTAATTTAAGGTCATATTTTGTAGACAAATTTATGTTTGACAAAAATTGTTTGCTTATCCAGTGGTTTGGAGAAAATCCAAATAGATTGGCAAGTTTAGCTTTGAATCATCCTAGAGACCTTGCAATCAATTTGGGTACAAGTGATGTGGTTTTTTGAATTAGACCTGAACCAAACCTTGTCCTAAAAGGACATGTTTTACCCAATCCTGTTGATCCAAATTTATATATGGTGATGTTGGTTGAAAAAAATGGGTCGCTAACACGAGAAGAGGTTCGAAACTGATGTGACAATGGATCATTGGACATGTTCAAGAATTTTTTATATAAAAATCCTCCTCTGAATGGACACTCCACCTCCAGACATGATGACCATTATAACTGGTCCTTTGGAAGCACTGGCCACTGAAGTTACAAGTTCCATTTGATATCCAGGTAACAATAGAATCTGTCTATCATGTGATTCTGCCTCTTGATTTATATCTAACCCCACAACCAGAATAGTTGCATCAGCTTCTTTGGCTGCCTTTACTGCTGTAGGTATCAAACCTGAATCATTACATGCCACGTCCAAGCATCCAGGTCGATATACAGCTTTAGCGTATTTTCCCAACCCATGTGCAGGTGAGATGTATTTACAAGGAATCCCTACAATGCAACAACATACCATTACCCTACCCTTAATAATTTCATTTTCAAAACTTCATAAATCTAGAGAGTTATCAACTGTAATTCAAATGAAAGACAAATAGAAAATGTACCTGCATAGTTTCCTATCATAGGTTTTGTGGCATCAGCATGAGGTCCAATCACAGCCAAATGTTTAATCTCATTTGTTGATAGGGGCAATGATCCATCATTTTTCAGAAGAACTATACCTTGCCTGACTGCTTCAACAACTAACTCTTGATTTTGAGCACTGAAGACGTCCTTGGGCCCCATATTGGCATAATACTCATCTACCTCAAAGAAATATAATCTCATCAAACCGATGTACATGTTTATCAAAGCTTTATCCATATCCGATTCCTTGGCCTTCCCCTGCAGAACTGCAGATTCTAGATAATCCGGATAGAACAATCCACAGTCCAAGTTCAATCCTAAATCAAAGGAAAAAACCATGAAATGGAGTGAATTATTCATTGCTATGAGACACTAGACTGAGAAGAATATAAACCATTGCAACATTGTCTATATTTCAAAACTGCTCTCAAAACAAATTCCACTGCGTCTCCTGGAGTTTCTCTGTAGTTCTGTTCATCATATAATACTTCAATAGAGTCACAGTTAGACAAAATGTACCTAAAAAACATAAGTTAGAATCATGGCAACCAGTTGAAGTGTACCATAATCATAGCTTTGAATTTCTAAAGTACTCAATACTAATATCACTGTTTTCTTACCCATTGCGATTCCATTCCCCTCTGATGGTTTCACCCAAAAGCTTCGGATATGCTCAGGTGGGAATTCCATCAATCTGATTGTAAGAACACATTGCACTACTAACATCCCCATCTTTAACGCATGCCTCAAAAGGAGGCTGGAAAGTATCCATCATGTCCTGTTAAGTGACCTGCATCCATTCCAATCAGAATCAAAATCAATTCAAATTTAATGTTATATTTTCACACTGAAAATTAAATCTGTATAATTTATTTCTTTCATACAAGTTTATAACTGTCATCAATTACCCACCTGTGAATTAAAGTCATAACGAGTGTAGTTGTTCCACTGGTCGAGATCATAAGCAGTGTAATGTTTGCAACAGGCAGCAACTTTCAATTTCCCAGATGAGGGATCTGGGTGATCCTGCAAACCTCTGACATAGTTCACAGCATATCTGCCAACAACAAAAAGTCCTCTCCCAGAGTTTCTAGGGCACGACCCCATCTTGGATCTCTTAAAACGTTAATGTTAGGAATCCAATATGTCAAGCCTGCCAAGCCAACGTTTTGCATGGCTCGTACTTCAGTAGAAGCCACTTGCATTCAATGCTATTCTATTCAATTCAAAGTCTTAATTGTCATCCCATAGATCCTTTCAAAAATAGTCTAGAATTGAAATTTTTGATTGGGCACTGGGTGCTGAAATGTATACTAATTAATAAAAAATTAGTACTTACATCTCCAATGGTTCTCCATAGATTTTCATTAAAAGAATAAGCTGTTAAAATGACAAGAGGAAAGCTCATTGCAGCAGACACAGGGCCTTTGAATTTGACACCAGGACCAACGTTAGACACTCCATGCAATGCGTCAGACCACCATTCATATTTGGGAACTCCTAGCCTCTGTATTCTAGTAGCAGTGTTTCCCATCTAGTTAGCTTTCTCAGCCAAAGTCAACCTACTCACCAAGTCTTTTGCACGCTCTGCAAATGGCAATGATTTATCACAATGTGCAATATCCTTCATATTCAATCCCAAAGCTTGAAATCTCAAAGGATCACATAGATATTCGGCAAATGCTGCTGTGGCATATTCAGCCCATTCGAGTACAACAATAATTACTAAGAACACAGCCATATAACTCCGAGCCATTATCAAACTGAATGACTAGCTTTTGCAAAGATCAAGCAATAGATTCAAACACAAACCCAATAAACATATGGATTTTTTCCATGTTTTATGGTTTATGGTGGGCTTGCAATTCCAAGAAAAGAAAACATGCTATTAAAAAAGTGTTGCTAAACACTGGATCCAATCCAAGTGCCATGGTACAATAACAATATCGCAAAATACTTCAGATGTTCAACTATGGAAACATAATTTACATTACAACACCATCACGACTCTTACACAACCATATTTATGGAAATCATTTGATGTTGTGAAGCTATAAAAGGAATACCTAGCATGGTAACTATGATAAGGTGAACTGCTTCTCACTTCTTCAAAATATTATTCCTTCTCGTGCCTTCAAAATCTAGATATTGAAAGGAATATGTGCCAGTTGCAGCCACCCTGCTGAATCTGTTAAAATTATAACCATCAACATGAAGAGAACCATTGGAAAAACTCCATTCAGAATTCCCCATGTCATGCCCATGCCATGCCATGAATCTTTTTGTAGCAGAATCCCGCAAGTAGTAGTAGTGACACCCTGTATTTACCTGATAGCTCCATTTATTGGAGAGGAGGTCCACTCTAGAACTTGCCAATGCTCTCCTAGTATTGTTGTACAAATGTCGTATTGTTTTAAATTTGTACAAGGAGAGATACATTTTCAGTATATGCATCTTTTCAAATCTGGTAGTTATAACTTATATGTCTAAATAAAATATAACCCAAAGAACCATCTTGTTCTATAGGCATGACAAATCTGGCCAGATATCAATTACTGGCAAGTTGTCCATGGATGTTATGAAGTCAATTATGACTGAAACAATTTTCACCCTAGATGAACCTTGACCTAATCTTACTTTCAATCATGAAATGCGGCCAGAATGGACAAGACAAAGGGATGAATTGGCTCTGGATTATAAAAAAATCTAAGCATTGAACTGTGTATTAAACTCAATCCCAGTTCAGTGCCACACACAATTCACAACAGTAATAAACACCTGCACAACTAGGAAACCTATGACAGCCCGACAGCAAGATCCCTAGAACATATATAGTATATAAATCTCAAATGATAAAGGGTTGGGAATAATTGAAGTGTTCAGACTCTGTTTTTTCATTTCCTGAAATTGTACTCTATTTCAGTAAATATTGTTGTTGTCAATTGAAAAGAAAACAGAGAGAAAATAAAAACTCAAGAGAAACACAACAAATAATCATTCAACACAATAAAAACACACAAACACATTGAGATTACTTGATTGCATAAGCAAATTTGATTATCTTTAGAGATCTACATGCAGCGCATTGCATGCAAAGAACTGCTACATGTTATTTAATCTCGCAGCTAATCTTATCCTCACGCATGATAATTTTACCCACCAACTTCACTAAGATGAATCTATGTAGATGGAAATCTAATTTAAAGGGTCATGTATTTTTTTGGTTAATAGTATTTTTGGTTAAAATGGGTATAGTCAAATTTTGAAGCAGATTTCATTTCACTGACATGTGTGGCAGATCTATTTGATTATTTAGTGTGAATTTCAACAAAAAAAACTAGTCGAACTTTGAGGGCATCCAAATCCAAACCTGATTGTCAGTGAAGGCCCCTCGGTGCTGAGGAGGATCATTGTGATCGAGTAAGCTTGCAGTAGTGCCCCCTGGGACAACTTTATATCCCACTGGATTTCCAATCTTTGTCTTCTTTGATGGATTGATCACATGAAACTTAGATGGCTGATAGAGGCTCAACTTAATTTGGGCATCCTTCTCTGTTTTTGTTATGTGTCTCCTTGCTTTCCAAAAAAATTTTCTTGGAGTTTGTCCATTCTTCACCGTTTTCTTGGCCATCTTGACCTGAACAAAGGAATTGTCTGTACCATCAACATCCATGTCCAGGTAGAAAGTAATATAATGGTCATGGATGACACCAATTGTATTCTGAGCAAGAAAAGTCCCATGAATCTCATCCTCGGATCTGATCTGGTTGACATTCTCATATTTTGTACCTTTGATCATCAAGATCCCACTTATTCCAACCTGTGTGCCAAATAAAAGGGTCAAAATCTTAGCCCTTCTAATCTGCACTTGAGTAAAAATAACTTGACAAGTTTCTTTCTCAAGGAAATATTTCAGAGTTTCCTACCTTAATTCCGATAAGGCCATCAGTCTGAAATTCCCAATCCACAATATAATCATAGTTTGCAACAGATGCTGCCATGCGGGCTACTAAGGTAACATTTGGTCTGACTTCTCGAATCTGTCACACAATAGATTTCATAAATTAGAAATACAAACAATATGCCAGTGCAAGCAGAAGCAAGAAAAATTTTCAAGGTTTATACACGTGCCAAGAAAACAATATACCAGTGCAAACAAAAGCATCATCTTTTTTTCTACGTTTATACAAGTGCCAAGAAAACATCTAAATGCCAAGGAGATTGTCAATGAGTACCAAGCAGTGACCTAATCTTACCCACCAAGGAAACAATATACCAGTGCAAGAAAAAGCATCAATTTTTTTCAACGTTTATACAAGTTCCAAGCACACATCTAAATGTGAAGGAGCTTGTCACTGAGTACCAAGCAGCGACCTAATTTTACCCATCCTAACTTCGTTTATGGAGATTGGAAGGAGATATATGGACAACCAAGCATGAGATGTATTCATATTAAGTCTAGTCTTTATAAGAACATTTATTACTGCCATAAGTTATAGTCTGTCCATGGAGATTTGATACTTCCTGAAACGATTCCTAATCACATGGATCAACAAAAGTTAGAAGACACATTTCTGACACATTTATGGAGAAAGCATGCTTATACCAAACAAGAATATAACTCTAAAAGAAGTCAACGGGGCTCAAATTATAAAGCCATGGAATAAGAGCAAGAGGAATGCAGAAGCAGCTCCTCCCTATGAGGTCCTAAGTCACAATAATTGCAAGAGGAATGCAAAAGCGGATCCACCCTAAGTCACAATAATTGCAATAGGAATGCAAAAGCAGCTCCACCCTATGAGGTCCTGTTGAAGCCTAGAAAATCTCTGCTTCAAACATTGGGGAAAACCACCCGGTCGGGACCTTAGGACAACTCCTTATCCGTTTGGTATGGTGGCTCCGACTGGATTGAAAGGACCAGTTTCCTTATAACTAATGGGTTGGTGATGGGTTGATTTGGATGAGTGAAAATGGGACTAAATAAATAAAATGAAACTATCTAATTTAATCTAAATACTAATAAAGAAATTCTAAAGTTAACCCGGGTATCACATGTGAATACAACTTAAAATTATTCCAATTTAACAATAACCATAAAAATGTATTAAAGTTTAATTGAAATTGTGCAGTAACAAATAAAGATAACTCTGTTTAAGAAATTAAGTAGAGTTATATTAGCATATTGTATTCATCATTGTATATCATCTATATATACTTATGAAAGATAACATTTCAATTATACTAAAAAATGATATATTAAAGAAACGTTGTGAAAACCAAATATATATATAAATGATAGCAAATTTTAAAGCGAATATCATATGACAAAAGAAATCAACAGTGAATAGATAAAAATACCATATCCGTCTTGAAAGCTTTCAAATGAAATTTGATATTCAAATCCAGTAATTCTGATGCAAAATCAAATCCAAGGTACAGAAATGCAACACTTTAAAGATAATTCCGCATAAAATCACCAGATGTGATCCTTTATAAAATATAAGAGCCAGTGGAGTACAGAAATGTAATCTCCAAGTCAAAAATATTACAACTCAGGACCCCTTCTCCAATGCATGAGAGGGGTTTAAATATGAAATTACATGAAAACAGAATCCTACTACTACTGCTACAATCTATCAATTTAAAAACAGAAACACTATCTTAAAATGGAACTGATTCATTGCTTTTCCTTCTCGCTCAATGTAGCCAGGTGGAAAATTTTGAACATTTCCTGGACCTCTGACGGATGACTCATCTTGGAATGTAACTATCCAGCGTATGTGGCATCGGAGAATTCTAGAATCAAACAATCAACAACATTTGATAGGCATTTAATAGCTGATTGTTGATTGAGTGGCTTAATCAGATAGGTCCACATATTGTCCCAAGATATTGTTTGAAGCTTATTGATCTGTTGATTTTTATTCATTATTTCTTCTTTCCATCTGCGATCAGTTTCTTTGACTTTAAGTAAACTGCGTGGAACACAATCTGAAATGAGATTACATGCATACAAGCTGTCATTGATAAATTGTGTTATATTACCCATCATGCTTCTAGCTCTTGATATAGCTCTCTCGGATTTCATCAACTGATGTTCCCACTCTGTAAACAGGATTTCCTTATGTATTTCTTCTATCCAAGGTAGATTAGCTTCTTTCCCTTTTCTGTATCTTCCCAAATAAGAAATTCATAAATCTTTTCATCGTCATCATCAATCTCTTGCCTAAGAGTAACTATGTCCTGTATCAAAGATGATGTGATATCAATAAATGGCTCTATTTGAGTTAATTTTGTACAAAATTTATTTAACTGTTGAGACAACAGTTTATTGGCTTCAATAGCTTCTGCTTTGAATTCATTTAATTTGGGAAAATCCTTGAATTTTTCTAAAGCTGCTTGAAATTCTTTTTCTTGTACAATCTTTGTATTTTGCTCATTTTGCAACAAATTTTGTAAGTTTGAAATTTCTTGATTCATCTGTTGCTGTTTTTTTAGAGCTCGTTCATCAAATTTATTCTTTTCTGTGGCCAGCTTCTCTTCTAGCTCTTTAATTCTGAGCTCTTGATTTTGAAATTGTTGTTCAAATTGAGAAATCTTCTGCTTATTTTCATTAGCTTGTTCTTCAAGTAAAGCTAGATGTAGATCTTTCTGAGTCATCAACTGAGAAACCTCTACAAATTTATCTATTGTCGTAGCACTATATGCTCCTGCATATTGGGATAACTTAGTGAGATCCTCAGATGGATTCACTTCAGCATTCTTATAAACAATACTCATGAATTCCTCCTGTGAAGCAAAAATTGTGTCTTGATCCATTTTACTTCTTTTTCTCTATTTTTTAACAATAGCCTTATGTTTAGGGCTGTAGAATACATCCAGAGGAGGGATTTCCTCAATTTTCAACACAATTTGTCCTGTAGGATGTTCAGGAATGATTTCAACATCCTGATCTTCTGGATTTTTCTCTTCAAGATTATCCTGCAGTCCTAATTGATGAGCAAATTGATTATACTGCTTCAACAATTGAGATGAAACATTAAGATCAACAGAGTCTATAATTTCATCAGTTTTGCTTCCTCCAAGTTGTGTATCTGATTTCTCTGTATTTCTTTCTTGTTTATCAGTTTTGCTGTCTGAACCTTCCTTTTGAATATGCACATTAGTATCAGTACTTGTGCATTCTCTCTGTTTGAACTGTGGATTGCTGATCAGTATTTTAATCGGGTTTGCCATCAGTGATTTCTTTCTGAATGTGTACAATCGGATCATTTCCTGTTGCTTCTTCTTGTGTCTGTATAATGGGATGGCCAGTAGATGACTGTGTAATGGCCTTACTGGTAGATCTTTCTCCTGCTGTTTTTCCAGATATATCCTGTACTTCTGACCCTTGTATAGGAACTCTCAATTGGTCTAGAGGAACTTTCAACAATCTTTGACTTCTAAATAGCATAAATTTATTCATTTCTTCTTTCTGGAATTTGGGCTTGGCCAAATTATAAACTTGAGAAAAGCCATTTAATGAAACAAACAAATCATGAAACTCATCTAGTTCATGCTCGAATCGAGCAATCGAAACTGAAGAAGTAACATTAAAAGCTATCTTTTGTGGATCATACTGTCTCCCCGAGACTGTTTCTAATTTAAAACCCTTTATTTTGGCGACTTCCTTTTCTGCATGCTTGAAGTCATTCAAAGTAAAATGTCCACAATTGAATGGAAACGAAGGCCACATTATTTTCTTACTATTGCTCAGAGATCTGGACATTCCTTCAACTGTCAATTGATAGGAGATTTCCTGAGCTAGAAGTTTATCTGGAACAAAAAGAGGGAGAACATGGGGTTCCACAATACTCCCGAAAATCCTGACATACGTGAATTTTTCCTCTCCAAACCAATCTCCTATTGAGGATAAGTCTGTTTTAGTTTTGTCGGAGAATCTAGGGGGAAAGCGATTGAAAATGGTTTGAAAAATTGGAATAAGGAAACCATGACATATTCTATACACATGATCTTTGAAATGAACTTTCCAAAGGAGTTTATGATATATATGAATCGGAGTGGGATCTTTGGTAGTCCATTTCCAGCCTAACAAGGGAAACTCAGAATTAAAACAAAGAGCGTCTAGAACATAAGCACAGAAGAAAAAGGGAGTGGTATTTCCAGCGATTTTATCTTGTCTGTATTAGAGAATTCTATTAGCTATCCTATCAGACAGAATAACAGCCCAGTCCATAATTTCGGAATTGACAGCAGCTAGGATTAAAGGAACCATTTGTATAGAAAACCTAACAGAATTGTTATTTCCAAATAATCTACACATCATAGCAGCGGCATAGCAGTATGGGGGTGAAAGAGAATCTACTGAATACATACCGGATGATTCATTTTTGTGCTTTTCAGGATTTTTCCTCCAATCTTTGATAGGTTCAGATTGAACTTTATTACTGTCAGCAAACTCTTTGACAAATTCTTTATTATAGACCTTTCTGTGGATCAGGGAGATGATACATTGCTTTGAGGTCTTCTACTTTGAATGATCCAAAAGATGTTCCAGAAGCCGAAATAAACATTCTGTCCTTAATTTCTACACTATCAATGACCCATCAAATCACATCATAATAAGGAATGATGTTTGCTCTGGCTGCAATTCGATGTAGGAATGAATTTGCAAGTGTTCTTTCAGTAATCTTAGAGTCAGAATCTGAGTTATCTTCATCCGGAACTAATACCTTTGCCATTGTGACTTTAGGGTTTTCACTCTTAATCAGATTATAAACTCCTTCCCATGTCATTTTTCCTAGCCCTTGACATGATGTATCTGTAACTAGCTTCAGCTTTACTGGTTTTTCCTTCGAGACTGTAGGACTCTCAACAAACTTAGTGGCAACAGTAGTCTTCATTCTCCTTGTTCTTTTCAACATTTCTGTGTCTGATATTGTTTCCCTCGGTCTACGAATGAAAGGATTTGGCGTTCTTTGATTCTGCAAGGCAATAAGCTCTCAGTCGTGATAAACAAGCAATTGAAAAAAAATTATGGGTTCATTATTCATTTTTTATTGAATCCGTGTAACACTTAAATATTTTGTTTGGGTCACACTCACGTATCCAAAACAGAATCGTAAACCAACAATCATTTGATTTTTTATTGAATGCTAAACGTACAATTGGAGATTTGGCGCTTGTGAAATATTATAAAATTACCTATTTTGAATTCCTCCAATGTGATGAATGTAGTATATTAAATATCAATCGCATCGGAAGTATTCAAAATGGTACATAGATATCACAATACAGATTTCTCCGATTTCCGATTGCGATTGCAAACTTTTCTGATTTCCGATTATATGGTGGTATATCGCATCGGAGAGTTTCAATCGAAAAGAATTATGAATGGTTTTCTCCGATTTCCGATTGCGATATGGTGGGGTCTACCATATAGAGATTCTTCTTTTTTAAGCGAAACAAACTTTTATTTCCTTTTGAAAATTGTTTTATAATAAAGCGCGTCGCATCGGAGAATTTTCAAATGACCAAAAAGAATTTATTAAAAGTGCCCCGATCACGCGATTGCGATTGATCGCATCGCATCGGAGATATGTGAATGAATAACTCAAATCCTTTGCGATTGGAGATTTGCGATTGGACTAATCGCATCGGAGATTTTGAACATGTATGTAAAGCTTCTCTCAAAGATTCTTTCGATTTCCGATTTCCGATTACTGTTCATGGGACTTTTGCAATTGATTTATTTTCTATAATAAAGTCTTTTATATTTGATCGGATCGGAAGTTTTTGAATGTTGTATTTGTTTATACACCCTTGGTAACAAAGATATGCAATGAATCTTTCAAAACAATGAATCTTTATTTCTAAGTCTTTTATTCCTATATTAAAAGAAGAAAAAAAGGACCCTATTTCTAAATGAATTTTATTCTAAAATTTTTTGGAAAAAATGGAGGGTTGCTGTACAGTACAACAATTGGCGATTCACTGAAAGAAACAGTTATCTCTGAAAAAATAAAATGAATACTATATTTTTAGTAAGTAAAGATTTTATAGATAATGAAAACTATCTTAGGATAATCAAAAATAAAATCTAACTATGAAAAAGAATAAAAATTACCTACAATTTCTTTCTAATTTCTTGAGAATAAAAACAGTTTTGGGTTATCTCAAGCTTTGATTGGTGTTAATAATAAAGTAAGTGGATTTCTCCAAGTCTGGTTTTTATAATATACTCTATTTTCATAGGCATTGCCTCTGCTGCCTGCAAACGTTCATAGTCTCGACAGGGTTACCTTTTAACCATTAACTTATTCATTGTCCCATCCAACTAAAATTATGACTTTTTAAAAGATAAATTCATAAGACATTTTATCTCATGTTTTTGTCTTTTACTTATTTTTTATTTTTAAGAGCCATTGTTCTAGTTTGGTAGCCAGTAAATAACAATGCTATTCAATAGTTGTAATTAAACTGAACAAGTTGGCTCGTGATGAGACCCCTTGTCTTACATTTATAAGCCATTACCTTGTTTTGATATGCAGTATTGGTAATGTCAGTTTTATTACTTCTTATGAACATGGTAAGTAGGCTCGTGATGAGACCTCTTATCTCTTAAAATTTTCGTAAAATTTCTTAGAATTACATTCTAAAAAATCACAACTTAAATGGATGGGGTGAACTAGTTTTATCCTTAAGAATCAATGGATGAAAATTTTAAGAGTTTCTTGAGTACCAGGACTTTGAAAGATCTTTACTTTTATAGATAACCTTTCTCTGCTCAATAAACTTATAATGATTTATATTTTCCTCAAGTTTTCAAAAGATCATGCAAATAATTGGAATAATCTTTCAAAGTTTAACATCTTATTTTAAACTATCTAAAAACTGTGATCATTTCTTTAAAAATTCTTATTTACACAAAATAAATATTTATAATATTCTTCCTAAGAAATTTTCTTAACAGTAAACAGTCAATTAGAGACTTATTAACAACCTTTATTTGGAAAACAATTAAAATCTTTGCAGAAAGGAATATGTACAAGTAAGAAGGGGTTACCTCCTTATGAAAATAATTTCTTCAAGACAAGCCCATTTACAGGAAGAGATTCTCTCTTTCCTGTTAAATCTTAGAGTATGAATGTATTTGAGCCTATCTTTTCAGCAATCTGAAATAGTCCAAGCCACATTTTCTGAAACTTGGTATGCTTACCTTTTTCTTCATGTGCTTTATCCCATTTCAGAACAAGATCACCAATTGACAAAATCTTTGAGCCGATAGAACTTGCATCAAAAGAAGATTTTACAAGCTGTTGATGTTTTTCATGAATAATTTTTGCTTTATTTCTATCTTCTTCTAGTTTAAGGATTTGATCATATCTCAATTGAATGGATGAAGAAGGATTTTCTTCAATAAATTGCACTAGGGCTAATGATGGAAGAGCTAAATTTGATGGTATCACAACTTCTTTTCCATAAACTAAATTGAAAGGTGATGTTCCTATTGAAGCTTTTTCAGTAATACGATCAGCCCATAGTGCAAAGATTAAAGACTTGTGCCAATTCTTTTGATTTTGATCAATGGTCCTTTTAATGATTTTGATAAGATTTTTGTTAGTGGATTCAGCCAAACCATTACCTTGTGGATAATAATTTGCTAAATATTTCAATTTAAAACCTCTTTTGACTACAAATTCCATTATACTGTTTCCAGAAAAATAAGATGCATTATCAAAGACAAGAGCGTTAGGTACACCAAACCTGGTTATGATGAATTGATCTATGAAATCAATAATTGTATCAGAATTGGCTACCTTCAAAGGGATTGCTTCTACCCATTTTGTAAAGTAATCTGTTGCTGTAAGGACGTATTTGTGTTGTTTGGAAGAATGAGGTACTATCTCACCAATAATGTCAAGCCCCCATTGCTCAAATGGTTGCTCAATATTTACTGGTTGCAAAGGGAAAGTTGGTTTCTTTTGTCTTCCACTAGCAGTTTGACAAATTTTGCACTTCCTCACATAATCATGTGTATCTTTAAAAAGGGTAGGGCAATAATAACCAGCATGAATTATTTTGTGAGCTGTGGTATCACCTCCAAAATGACCTCCTTCTGGTCCATCATGCAATTCCTGCAACACCTTTTCAGCTTCAGTCTTTTCAAGACATCTTAATAGGATTGAATCAAAATTCTTTCTGAATAACACATTGTCAATGATCTCATATTTAATAGCCTTCAATCTTAAAGCACGTTTGTTCTTATAGCTGAGATTAGAAGGAGCATACCCATTTTTCAAGTAATAGATGAGATCAACATACTGAGATTCAGAATCTGTAATACTTATCTGACTAACTTGAATATCATTGTTTGGATCTTGATTTTCCGGTATGTTATGAGCTCCTGCCAATAATCTGCAAAAACCTTGTCCTCTAACAATCTTAGCAGGTTTAATATCAATATCATATTCTTGCAAAGCTGTTACCCAGTTAGCTCTCTTTTCTCCTACTTCTTTTTGAATTAATAATTGTCTCACTGCAGAGAATGGGACAATGATTTTTGTATGTGTTTTCAAGAGAAAAGGTATAAAATGTTTGATTGATTTAATCACGGAAAAGGCTTGTTTTTCAACATCAGAATAATTTAGCTCAGCTCCTTGCAGATTTGAGCTAAAGAAAGAAATTGGTGCCTCAATTTTCTGATCATTGAGCTATGTTAAAACAACGGCATAGGATGTTTCGGTGGCAAAAGTATACAAAGTAAAATCTTTAGAAAAATCAGGGGTATTCAATGCTGGTGCATTAATGATTGCTTGTTTGATTTCCCTAAAGGCTTCTTTCTCTTTATGCCCCCATTTGAATACTGAATTATTCTTGATCATATTTTGCACAGGTAAAACAATTTGAGAAAAATCAGGAATGAATCTTTTTACAAAATTGATTTGTCCAAGAAATGATTGCATGGATTTTTTGTTATGAGGTAAAGAAATATCAGAAATTTCTTTCACTCTATCTGGATCAATATATATACCATATTTTGACACAACAAATCCTAAGATTTTTCCTTCATCCAAAGAAAAGAAAGATTTCTTTGGATTTAAGGAAATACCAAACCTTCTACATCTTTCAAATATTTGCTTTAGATCATGTAGATGATTGGCTCTCTTTTTTGAAAATATTTTTATGTCATCAACATAAACAACAACTGATCTATTGATCAGACCTTTAAATGCTATGTCCATGGCTCTTTGGAAATTTGCTCCAGCATTTATTAGACCAAAAGGCATTTTCTGATAAGCATAAGTTCCCCATTTTGTTCTTAAAGTTGTTTTCAATCTGTCATCTGGATGAACTAAAACTTGATTATAGCCTGAAAATCCATCAAGAAAGGACATGAGTTCAGAACCAGCTACCTTTTGAAGTATCTGTTCCATGGTTGGCAACAGGAAATTGTCTTTTAAACATGCTTTGTTCAAATTCCTAAAATCAATACAGATTCTTATATCACCATTTTTCTTCCTTACAGGTACCATATTGGAAACCCAATTGGAATGCCTTACAGGAAAAATAATTTTGGCTTTTAAAAGTTTATTAAGTTCTGATTTGATCTGACTTTCGAGATTTGGATGAATCTTTCTTAACTTCTGTTGAACAGGTTTAATATCAGGAAGCATTGGAATTGTGTGTTGAATAACAGAAGTATCATATGTTTTTAAATCATCATAATTCCAAGCAAAAACATTTTTATATTTGTTCAGAAATTTAATGAAAGCATTCCTTTCCTCTGGAGTTAAATTGAGTCCTAAATTAACATATTGAGGATTAGAGTCAGAACCAAGATTTACTAATTCAATCTTCAAAGTGGAACTTTGAAGTTTAGCATTGGTAACTTTCTTGAATCTGTCTTTTATATCATATAAGTCCTCCAATTTAACAACAGATTTTGGAATGGGATTTTCATTACCTTTTGAGGCAATTTGTAAATCATGATCATCCTCATTAATAATTTGTTCATCATATGATTTCTCTGAAGTCATGAAATTCAAAATGTCTTGATCATGATATAATACTCTCCAATTTGTGACAATATCAGGGACATATGGGCGAAAAATCAATTCTACTGAAAATCTATCAGGACTGCAATCTTCAGCAGGAAGGAGTTTGGATGCAACATTAGCTAACAAATCAGCTGATGTATTTTGATTCCTAGGAATAGAAGAAATATTGAATGCTAGAAAATGAGTGGTAAGATCTTGCACTAGGGTTTGATAGTGTTTAAGATGCCCTGAAAGGCAATGGATAGTATTCCTAACTTGTTTTATGACAATTTCGGAATCACCAAAGACTTTCAAGTATTTAACATCTAACCCTATAGCTTTATAAAGTCCTTGTATCAAGGCTTCATATTCTGCAGTATTGTTTGTACACTCAAATTGTAACCTACATGATAGCATGGTTTTTTCTCCATCTGGATCAATTAAGATGCATCCTGTTCCATCTCCATCACTAGATTTTGATCCATCAAAATATAATGACCAAAATAAAGATTTATCTATTGGCTTATCTATAATTACATCAGAAATATTTACAATTCTGGAAGAATCATATTGTGAAAAATTTTCTATTTGAGAAACAAAAGTATTTATAGAAAAGGGTGATTGTGGTGCTTTGAAGTTTCCAAAGAATGACTCAGGAGAATAACCTCCAAGAATATTTTTGTTGAAAGCCACAGGTTCATTAGATTGTTCAAATTCAGTGACAGTGTGCATCATATGTTTTTCTCGTTCAACTTTGATTTGATTTGGTTTCCCTTTGTAAGGAAGCCACATACGTGAATAATCAGTTGCGATATAACCATTAAGTTTAGCAGACCAGTCCCTGCTTAAAACTAATCCATAGAATTCAGGAATATCTGCAATCAAAATATCAATTCTTTGGACAATCCTAGGATTGGAAGCTAGTCTGATAGTAACTGAATTGATTTCTCTTACAACTTGAACTTTAGAGCGATCCAATTGAACAATATGAACTGCCGATTTCTGTGGTTCAATATTCAATTTGGCACAAACAGAAGTAGGCATTATATTAGAGGATGCTCCAGAATCGATTAAACAATTATGCAGATTCTTATTGTACATTTCATAAGTCAAAAGAAAAGGAGGAGTCTGAGAATTTGATCTTTCTCCAATGAGCACAGTATCAGTAGCATCTACTTTGTCTGGTGGCTTACCAGTTCCTTTAGCTGCTTTTGCAACTACACCACTTGGTAAAGGAGCAATTGGTGTAGCATTTAATTATTTTAATAGCAAATTCTGCTGGTGTTTTAGTTTGCTGAGTTCATGTAAGGAAATTTTGGCTTTAATATTTTTCATGTCTTCAACAATGTTATACTCCATAGGATCTGATACCACTAAAGTCTTTGTTGTTGATGTAGGAGGATTAGAAGAAGATGGCTGATTTTGAGTAGGTAATGGAGAATTTTTCTTTGCAGGGGATTTGTCTTTGGTACTTGGAGCTGTAATTTTCTTTTTAGGAACTGTTTGTACAGGCTCTGATGTAGATTTACTCCTAGTACTTACAGGCATAGCTTCTTTTTCTACCTCACTATCAGAATTAGGGAGAATAAAATCCCACATTCCATGCAATTCAACTATTTCTTCATTCTCATCTTCCTCCTCTGATACTAGAGGAGTATCTTCTTCTTCTTCCTCTTTTGATTCTGCATTAGAGATTGAATTGGGAGGTTTAGATTCAACTTGATTTCTTTTGAAATTTCAGAATGGTTTTTTGGTAGAAGTTTCAACTACTTGTTTTTTTATTTCAACCATTTCATTTGACATGGTTTTAAGAACTTTCTGTAAACCTTCCATGTCGTATGGGTCTTTGGCCTTTTTCCTCGAATCATATTTGAAGTTGACCTTCTTGGATTTCCTTTCCTCAATAGCATTTTTCTTTTCTAGAGAAATAATTGGTTTTTCTACTGCAATAGCCTCTTTCATATTCTCGGCTAACGTAGGTTTTGCAGCTCTATCTACAAAAATTGCTATGTTTGAGGGTAAAGCGGTTAGGTACCATTCACTTCTGACTTGTTCACTAGGCCTTGAATCTGTGTGGATTTTGTTCAAGAGTTTGTTGAATCTAGCGTTGAAATCTTTAATGGGCTCCTTGGGTTCTGTCTTCAAATTTGAGAGATCGTTGATTAAAGTAGCTATTGATTTGTCATCTCCAAATTTAGTTAAAAAATGATCTGCAAAAATGGCCCAACTTGTTATGGATCCTGAAGGTAATGAAAAGTACCAGGATCCTGCTGCCCCTTGAAGAGTATAAGGGAATAGTCTGACTACAACATCTTCTTCTACGACTCCATTCAAATTTACAGCCAGCATAAAGTTATTGATGTGTTCTTCAACTGGAATGTTAAGCTCTGGACTGAATTTTGGAAGCCATTTTCCAGGATTGTCAGGTAAATCATGTAAAGGTGCAGGCATGTTGACAGCCCCTGGACTAGCCCATGGTCTAGCCATTATTGTAACAAATGTTGGAGAAGTAGTAGAGACTGGTGGTGTCTGAACAGAAGTTGTTGGAATAGATGATGTTGAGATTGATGATGATTGAGCAGATGACGTGGAAACAACTGCACTTTGTTGAGTTGGTTTTTCGGAAATAGGTGATTGAATATGAGATGAAGAACTTATATCACTTATTGATTCCGATTGAGTTCTTCTTGTCTTGACTCTACTAGGTAAAGGGAATTCTTTCGGAGAAATACCATGTTTTTCACTTTGAAGCCTAGTAAGAGGTTTAGAAGGAACAAATTTTGAGCTTACACTACCTTCAGATATTTCAAACTCATCTAGAGATAATGAGAATCCTTTCAATTTATGAATTAAATCTTGTACTTCAGGAGACTCAGGATTTTGATTGTCTGATTGTTTTGAGATTTTGGTAGTGGGTGTCTGAATATTCTTCTCAATTCCTTCTATAGGATTTTTTAATTCAGAAGAAATTGAAGAAGTTAATGAGGGTGTTTTGCTCTCAGAATTGCTTGTGGGTAAAGATTTACTTGCCATTCATAGCTTAGACCCTCCTTCTAGCGCCAAAAATGTTGAAGCCTAGAAAATCTCTGCTTCAAACATTGGGGAAAACCACCCGGTCGGGACCTTAGGACAACTCCTTATCCGTTTGGTATGGTGGCTCCGACTAGATTGAAAGGACCAGTTTCCTTATAACTAATGGGTTGGTGATGGGTTGATTTGAATGAGTGAAAATGGGACTAAATAACTGAAATGAAACTATTTAATTTAATCTAAATACTGATAAATAAATTCTAAAATTAACCCGGGTATGATATGTGAATACAACTTAAAATTATTCCAATTTAACAATAACCATAAAAATATATTAAAGTTTAATTGAAATTGTGCAGTAACAAATAAAGATAACTCTGTTTAAGAAATTAAACAGAGTTATATTAGCATATTGTATTCATCATTGTATATCATCTATATATACTTATGAAAGATAACATTTCAATTATACTAAAAAAGGATATATTAAAGAAACGTTGTGAAAACCAAATATATATATATATAAATGACAGCAAATTTTAAAGCGAATATCATATGACAAAAGAAATCAAAAGTGAATAGATAAAAATACCTTATCCGTCTTGAAAGCTTTCAAATGAAATCTGATACTCAAATCCAGTAATTCTGATGCAAAATCAAATCCAAGGTACATAAATGCAACACTTTAAAGATAATTCCGCATAAAATCACCAGATGTGATCCTTTATAAAATATAAGAGGCAGTGGAGTACAGAAATGTAATCTCCAAGTAAAAAATATTACAACTCAGGACCCTTTCTCCAATGCATGAGAAGGGTTTAAATATGAAATTACATGAAAACAGAATCCTACTACTACTGCTACAATCTATCAAATTAAAAACAGAAATACTATCTTAAAATGGAACCGATTCATTGCTTTTCCTTCTTGATCGATGTATCCGGGTGGCAAATTTTAAACATTTCCTGTACTTATGATGGATGACTCATCTTGGAATGTAACTGTCTAGCGTATTTGGCATCAGAGAATTCTGGAATCAAACAATCAACAACATTTGATAGGCATTTAATAGCTGATTGTTGATTGAGTGGCTTAATCAGATAGGTCCACATATTATCCCAAGATATTGTTTGAAGCTTATTGATCTGTTGATTTTTATTCATCATTTCTTCTTTCCATCTGCGATCAATTTCTTTGACTTTGAGTAAACTGCCTGGAACACAATCTAAAATGAGATTACATGCATACAAGCTGTCATTGATAAATTGTGTTATATTACCCATCATACTTCTAGCTCTTGATATAGCTCTCTTGGCTTTCATCAACTGGTGCTCCCACTCTGTAAACATGATTTCCTTATGTATTTCTTCTATCCGAGGTAGATTAGCTTCCTTTCCCTTCTCTGTATCTTGCCAAATAAAAAATTTATAAATCTTTTCATCGGCATCACCAATCTCTTGCTTGAGAGTAACTATGTCCTGTATTAAAGATGATGTGATATCAATAAACGGCTCTGTTTGAGTTAATTTCGTACATAAATGATTTAACTGCTGAGACAGCAGTTTATTGGCTTCAAGAGCTTCTGTTTTGAATTCATTTAATTTGGGAAAATCCTTGAATTTGTCTAAAGCTGCTTGAAATTCTTTTTCTTGTACAATCTTTCTATTTTTCTCATCTTGCAACAAATTTTGTAACTTTGAAATTTTTTGATTCATCTGTTGCCGTTTGTTTAGAGCTTGTTCATCAACTTTCTTCTTTTCTCTGGTCAGCTGCTCTTCTAGCTCTTTAATTCTGAGCTCTTGATTTTGAAATTGCTGTTCAAATTGAGCAATCTTCTGCTGATTTTCATTAGCTTGTTTTTCAAGTAAAGCTAGATGTAGATCTTTCTGAGTCATCAACTGAAAAACCTCTGAAGCTTTATCTATTGTCGCAGCACTGTATGCTCCTGCATATTGGGATAACTTAGTGAGATCCTCAGATGGATTCACTTCAGCATTCTTATAAAAAATACTCATGAATTCCTCTTGTGAAGCAAAAATTGTGTCTTGATCCATTTTCTTTCTTTTTCTCTATTTTTTAACAACAGCCTTATGTTTAGGACTGTAGAATACATCCAGAGGAGGGATTTCCTCAATTTTCAACACAATTTGTCCTGTAGGATGTTCAGGAATGATTTCAACATCCTGATCTTCTGGATTTTTCTCTTCAGGATTATCCTGCAGTCCTAATTGATGAGAAAATTGATTATACTGCTTCAACAAATGAGATGAAACATTAAGATCAGCAGAGTCTATAATTTCATCAGTTTTGCTTCCTCCAAGTTGTGTATCTGATTTCTCTGTATTTCTTTCTTGTTTATCAGTTTTGCTGTCCGAACCTTCCTTTTGAATATGCACATTAGTATCAATACTTGTGCATTATTTCTCTGTTTGAACTGTGGATTGCTGATCAGTATTTTCATCGGGTTTGCCATCAGTGATTTCTTTCTGAATGTGTACAATCGGATCATTTCCTGTTGCTTCTTCTTGTGTCTGTATAATGGGCTGGCCAGTAGATGACTGTGTAATGGCCTTACTGGTAGATGTTTCTCCTGCTGTTTTTCCAGATGTATCCTCTGCTTCTGACCCTTCTATAGGAACTCTCAATTGGTCTAGAGGAACTTTCAACAATCTTTGACTTCTAAATAGCATAAATTTATTCATTTCTTCTTTCTGGAATTTGGACTTGGCCAAATTATAAACTTGAGAAAAGTCATTTAATGAAACAAACAAATCATCAAATTCATCCGGTTCATGCTCGAACCGAGCAATCGAAACTGAAGAAGTAACATTAAAAGCTATCTTTTGTGGATCATACTGTCTCCCCGGGATTGTTGCCAATTTAAAACCCTTTATTTTGGCGACTTCCTTTTCTGCATGCTTGAAGTCATTCAAAGTAAAATGTCCACAATTGAATGGAAACGAAGGCCACATTATTTTCTTACTATTGCTCAGAGATCTGGACATTCCTTCAACTGTCAATTGATAGGACATTTCCTGAGCTAGAAGTTTATCTGGAACAAAAAGAGGGAGAACATGGAGTTCCACAATACTCCCAAAAATCTTGACATACGTGAATTTTTCCTCTCCAAACCAATCTCCTATTGAGGATAAGTCAGTTTTAGCTTTGTCGGAGAATCTAGGGGGAAAGCGATTGAAAATGGTTTGAAAAACTGGAATAAGGAAACCATGACATATTCTATACACATGATCTTTGAAATGAACTTTCCAAAGGATTTTATGATATATATGAATCGGAGTGGGATCTTTGGTAGTCCATTTCCAGCCTAACAAGGGAAACTCATAATTAAAACAAAGAGCGTCTAGAACATAAGCACAGAAGAAAAATGGAGTGGTATTTCCAGCGATTTTATCTTGTCTGTATTGGAGAATCCTATTAGCTATCCTATCAGAAAGAATAACAGCCCAGTCCATAATTTCGGAATTGACAGCAGCTAGGATTAAAGGAACCATTTGTATAGAGAACCAAGCAGAATTTTTATTGCCAAATAATCTACACATCATAGCAGCGGCATAGCAGTATGGGGGTGAAAGAGAATCTACTGAATACATACCGGATGATTCATTTTTTTGCTTTTCAGGATTTTTTCTCCATTCTTTGATAGGTTTAGATTGAACTTTATAACTGTCAGCAAACTCTTTGACAAATTCTTTGTTATAGACCTTCTGCGGATCATGGAGATGATACATTGCTTTGAGGTATTCTGCTTTGAATGATCCAAAAGATGTTCCAGAAGCCGAAATAAACATTCTGTCCTTAATTTCTACACTATCGATGACCCATCGAATCACATCATAATAAGGAATGATGTTTGCTATGGCTGCAATTCGATGTAGGAATGAATTCGCAAGTGTTCTTTCAGTAATTTTAGAGTTGGAATCTGAGGTATCTTCATCTGGAACTGATACCTATGCTATTGTGACTTTAGGGTTTTCACTCTCCAATAGATTATAAACTCCTTCCCATGTCATTTTGCTTAGCCCTTGACATGATGTATCTGTAACTAGCTTCAGCTTTACTGGTTTTTCCTTCGAGACTGTAGGACTCTCAACAAACTTAGCGGCAACAGCAGTCTTCATTCTCCTTGTTCTCTTCGACATTTCTGTGTCTAATATTGTTTCCCTCGGTCTGCGAATGAAAGGATTTGGCGTTCTTTGATTCTGCAAGGCAATAAGCTCTCAGTCGTGATAAACAAGCAATTGAAAAGAACGATTATAAAAATTATGGGTTCATGATTCATTATTTATTGAATCCGTGTAACACTTAAATATTTTTTTTGGGTCACACTCACGTATCCAAAATAGAATCTTAAACCAATAATCATTTGATTTGTTATTGAATGTTGAACGTACAATTGGAGATTTGGTGCTTGTGAAATATTATAAAATTACCTATTTTGAATTCCTCCAATGTGATGAATGTAGTATATTAAATATCAATCGCATCAGAAGTATTCAAAATGGTACATAGATATCACAATACATATTTCTCTGATTGCCGATTGCGATTGCAAACTTCTCCGATTTCCGATTATATGGTGGTATATCGCATCGGAGAGTTTCAATCTAAAATAATTATGAATGGTTTTATCCGATTTCCGATTGCGATGTGGTGGGGTCTACCATATAGAGATTCTTCTTTTTAAAGTGAAACAAACTTTTATTTCCTTTTGAAAAGTGTTTTATAATAAAGCGCGTCGCATCGGAGAATTTTCAAATGACCAAAAAGAATTTATTAAAAGTGCCCCGATCACGCGATTGCGATTGATCGCATCGCATCGGAGATATGTGAATGAATAGCTCAAATCCTTTGTGATTGGAGATTTGCGATTGGACTAATCGCATCGGAGATTTTGAACATGTATGTAAAGCTTCTCTCAAAGATTCTTTCGATTTCCGATTTCCGATTACTGTTCATGGGACTTTTGCAATTGATTTATTTTCTATAATAAAGTCTTTTATATTTGATCGGATCGAAAGTTTTTGAATGTTGTATTTGTTTATACACCCTTGGTAACAAAGATATGCAATGAATCTTTCAAAACAATGAATCTTTATTTATAAGTCTTTTATTCCTATATTAAAAGAAGAAAAAAGGGACCCTATTTCTAAATGAATTTTATTCTAAATTTTTTTGGAAAAAAGGGAGGGTTGTTGTACAGTACAACAGGTCCTAAGTCACATGGTTTGGGTTCCACAATGATTAGGTTTACGTAAAATTTGAATGTTTTTATAAGGTTTAGATGAGGTTTTCCATTATTTTTCTCTATACATTTTATCTATATTTACTTCAAACTGAAATATAACATAAAATAGGAAGAACTCAACATTAAAAATGTTATTATAAATTTGGAAACTGCGACAATAGATTACAAGCTTGAGTTGTGACAAAACACTATCAGCTTGATTAGTGGACTTGATCAATGACTAGAAAGTTCCATAAAGTTCATCGAACCTCAAATTTGATCAATGACTAGGAAGCTCCACGAAGTTCATCGAACCTCAAATTTTTTAGGTTCCACAAATTTCGAACCTCGAAGTTGAAATTTGATAAAACTTTTGACATATGGTCTAATAAACAAGAAGAGTATAACCCAAAGTATCTTAAAGGGAAAGAAGCCAGACATATAGGGATGAATACAAAAAGTGGGAGGAGAAGGAAACCCTTTTCTATTCTATCTTGAAACAAAAGCATCTCTTCTAGCATCCAAGGCCAAAGAATCTTTGTAGAGATAGAGAAGTTGGAGACAGGGACAGAAAGCCTATGAACTTAGTTGATGATAGTCCTAGTTACTCTCAGCAAAACTACATAGAAGACTTTAGTGCAAGATTGGAAACAAAGATTACATAGTGGAATTTATTTTAATCTGTATGAAATTGGAAAGCAATTTCAAGAAACAAAAAACTATTTACCTCCATGCCTGAAATTGGACACTCTATGTGGTGCCAAGCCATGTCGCCTTCATATCGCTCAAATATGCAGACCATGTTAGGTCTTACATAAGGTGTTCCATCGTCGCTAGCCATGACCCCGTCCATGTAGTAGGCATTTCTTGGACAGTCATTGAGTGGATCAAGAGACGTAGCATTTAGTCCAAATCCATATTCACCTGCATCCATATAGGTTTTAAAATACCAAGCATCACTAGGCATGAAGAGCTCGGAGGTAAAACCCTTGTACAAAACCCTCTGGATCCTTAATAGCTGCTTATGATATGATCACCCCAGCACGAGGATCAGGCTTGAGATGGAACTCCCAACTCCCCCATTTGACTTGATGACCATCAACTTTAAAGCTAGGACCTTTGGGCTGCTCAATGGAGATAGGATTAAGAGGGGGCAACAAAGGATACTTCTGGGCAGACAGTCTATAGTCTGTACCCTTTGGCTTTGGCAAGGGTATATCTTTTCCTTTTTCTGTGATTTCAAGACCTCCTTAGAATCCATATCAACTAAAACTGTGAGACCCTCAATGGGTCTCATGTAGAAATTTGCTGTCCCTGCGCTTGAATAACACTGAATTTTTATCAATCTCTGGCCTTCTTCATCAGGTCCGAACCAGCCCAGAGAAATAGGCAGGCATGAAAGGTCACTTACGTTAACCCCTCTCTTCCCTATAATTTCTACGAATTTTTTGCTTTTCAGAGGTACTTGAACGACCGAAGTCATATCCTCCATTGTCATAGCAGGATACCCATTTTCATGACTGATTTTATTATCAAAAATCTAGCCCGATGCAAGGTCTACAATGAGTTTATAAGCATGCCCATTAGCCCAAGCTATTATTGTGGCCTTCCTGCTTGGAAGGATACTTCTTGCCTTCCATAAAAGGATTTGTTCTTTTAGGGGCTCTTCTAGGACCACAGAGTGAAGTGAAAACTTACCATGATTCAAAATTGAGGACTGCTGCAGAATCTTCTGGACTTTCTTGATCTCCTGAAAGGTCAAAGGATCCAGTGGATGGTTTGCAACTTCTTTTTCGTGATCAAATTTCTGCTGCAGCTTAGGCTTTCCTTTCTGAATAAGCACACCATTCTGCTGCCTGGAACATTGTTCTTAAAGGTGCAACAGGACCCATACTCAGAGAAATCCAGTTCAACCTTTGCCTAAGAAGGAAAACGAACCCAAGTCCTAACAAAAAGCACCAGTAGCAAAGATCCCATGAGAATAAACATGAATTTAAGATATGTTGTGAAATCCATGGCTTATAGGCTAACAGGTGACATTGTAGAACTTTTCTGAATCTCTGTACCTATGCAATTATATTGGGTTTCTGGGCTTCTAGGGCGAATTAACTAAACTGACTGATCTAATAAGCTCTAGGGCTTGCTATTTGGGATGGTATCTTCCATACCCTCGCTCAATTTTGTTTCTATTTTACATTGTCATGCAGAGACCAGCCGTCCTTCCCAGATAAGACATCTCGTGTAGGTTTTCTTCTGCAATAGAAATGAATTCTTCAAAGAGATCAAAATTCAGTTAATAGAGACTGTATGAATCTGGCCCCTTCCATGTCAGGTTTTTTCCAGCAATACCAATGAATTCTTCAAATATCAAGATTCAGTTAATAGAAACTATATGAATCTAGCCCCTTCCATGTCTTCTGAAAGGAAGCTCTGATAGCTTCGATTCCTGCGGAATTATTCAAAGATCAAAATTCAATTACAAATATTCAAAATTAAAGTTAATAGACACTGTCTTGTACAATGAATCTGGCCCCTTCCATGCCTTCCCAAAGAAAGCTATGATAACTTTGATTCCTGCGGATTAATGCAATAGGTTCTACTCTAATACTGGGAAAAAAAAAACTTGGACAATCATGGTAAAAGAGGAGCCAAACTCTAAAAAATAAAATCCTGCAACCTTTGGAATTGAATGCACATCCCAACACCAACATTCAACTTTCACGCCCATTCCAAGCCCCAACCACCCCGGAAAACCAGTGAAAAAATGGGGAGAAGATCGGCGATTGGTGAGCCTATGCAAATCCTAGCACCAACATTCAACTTTCACGCCCATTCCAAGCCCCAACCACCCCGGCGAACCAGTGAAAAAATGGGGCGAATCACTCCAACCCCTCCCTCTGACCCTGTAAATCCAGGCGAATGCCATTGAAATCTACTCCAACCAAGAAAATTGAGGGCAAATTCCATTGTTTCAGTTTTGTGCGCATTTTGTTTGGTGGGCTAATATATAATAATTAATTATTTTTAAAATAATTATTGGGCTAATTTTATAAAACTATAGAAAATGGGTTTTGTATAAAAAATTCACCCTATTAAAATTTAAAATCCCTTAAAATTCGCTTTTGGGCTAAAATTCGCCCCTAAAATTTTCCCTGTAGCATACTTTAGTGTCCTTGGCAAAGATGTTGTTGAATGGTTTCACAGAGTGATCCCTTATGACCCACGCAACAGAATTTGTCCTGTGCAAGATCCAGTTGATGACTTCTGTGCATGAGAAGATGGGAGGGTGTGTTGTGATGTGATGTAGCTTTGACCTCTTGATGCTTATGTACACTTCGAAGTCTTCCTAGTCTTCTAGGATGTCATGATTTGAGAATTAAACGTAGACATCATACCATTTCATTTTGGAATTTCTACTAAAAACACAAGCCATGTCCCTGTAGATAGGTGTCAACAGGGGTGTTTGGTAGCTTTCTTGCACACTGACCTCCAGACTCTTTTGTCATATTTTAACTGTTGGGGGAACCATATCACCTGATAGGGAAGAGATAGAGATGCAATTGAGTTCCACATCCACGTCCCTTATCATGTTCAAAAAATAGTCCCATGATAATATAGATGGCACGAATGCAGCAATATGACAGTAAAATTGACTATTCTAAACCATTGAAGGCCCTCAAAGGTATGGGAAGTAAATTCGTAGACAATTAGGTAAGCGCAGGGGTGAAGGAGGAAATCTACAACCTGTGCGACCTAAGTGGTAGGTCTCAAACGACCTGTGCGACCAGGTGGCGCGGCCGGTGGATTGCTAAGCTACGACGTCGTGATATTGTTGAGTCGTGGGGTCGCGACCCACGAGAGGTTGTGGGGTCACAAAGGATGTGATATTCCTAATTAGCCCAAGCTAATGGGAATATTCAGTTTTGTTTTACTTTTCTGTTTCATGAATAAATGTGTAAGGGAGGATTATAAAAACTCCTAAAACAATGAATAAATCAATGCCACATGTGAACAAAGACAAATTTGGAATATTTTCATAAAAAGCCCTTATGTGTGAAAGGGGTTGAGATATTTGACTGGGTCAACCATAACCAAATCAACAACGTTTTCTAGAAAAAGTAATCCCCATTGATGCACATCACATTTTTAGTTGGAGGCTACACATGTGAAAGAAGCTAAATCATTGAGATGGTTTAGGGTTTTGCAAGATCTCAATCTTATAAAATGAGGAGAGGACAACAAGAGAAGGTTGTTTATGAACATATGATTTCTGAATAATTTGTCTGTTTATACATTTCTTATTCTCTTGGCTGTTTAATAGAGAATAATGTTGTTTATCACTGGGTGTTCCTGGTTGGGAATTCCACCTCCATCCTTGAGTAGCTCTTGGTAGAGTCTTGCATTTATTGTCCACTATCAGGCATTTTTCCAAGCTCTTGTTCCAACTAAAACACAGATTTTGTTGAGGGTTTGGTTGTATTTGTAAGCTGCAACAAGTGGAGGCTAGATCTATTCAATTCTAGACCATTCTAGTGCCTCTTTTTAGTGGGAGAGTCTTCTGTCCCCCTGGAAAGAGAGTATTGGATGATTTGAGAAATTTTTTTAGATCTTGGCATCAGGCCAACCATGTTCTAGAGCCTAAAGCACTGTCCATCTTATAGAACTACATTATTTGCAAGGAGAAAGTTTCAAGGTATTTTGGCATACTTTTGGGAGAGACATCCCTAGTGTTGGGAATCTGCCTTTACTGTGGTGATCCGTGGATTACAGATATAATCAATTTCATATTCAGATATGATTTGAATCTTGTATTTTCTTCAGTATTTTTGAATCATTCTATAGATCTACTGCATTAGATCTCATTTCTACTCCATGTACTTCATTTTCTGCTGAAAACCCTAAGGGACATTTAAAGAGGAGACTCTATAGTGTACAGATATGATATAGATCTATCTTTTGGTACAGAGATCTACTCTAGATTTGAATTGTAATATACATCTCTTTTCAGCTAATAAAATAACGTTGTCAAGCTTGTTTAGTCATATCATATGGTTGCAACACCTTATTTTGAGCTTTTTATTCATATAAAGTCCTCTACTTTCTGTGCTATAATGTATGGGCTTCAATATAATCATGATTTTTTGTTATAAATAACATTATTGAGTCTCCATATTGGCCTCCTGCATGTATTTGGCTGAACTGCATTATTTCTGAGCAGTATTGTTTTGTATTGCTGCTTGTTCCATTTTGGGAATATTACAGTGGTATCGGAGAAACTATCTTGGCACAACCTGTGCTTGTCTTGAAGAGCCATTATGCTTTTAGAAGAAGAAGATCCTCTTACTAACAGAAAAAATAGGTATCTGAAAATGTTGTGAAACCAACTCCAAAAAGAGAAGAAAAGAGATATCAATGCCTTAGAAATAAGCCACTTTGAGGGGGAAACCTCCAATACATTACATGAATGAACAATTCTTGGATGATTCAAATTAAAAAACCTCCTTTCTATATATAGGAGTTCATGGGGCCACAATGTAATCCTAGCTGACCTAACAATAATAATTTAAGGGCACAATAATAACAATATGGGGGTTACAAGGGTACAATAATAACAATAAGGGGGTTACACTAAAAACAATAAGGGACTATACTAGTAATATAGGGACCTAACATGCCCCTCTCCTTCAAAAAAGTGTTGTCCTCAACGCTTGAGTAGCTCTGGGTGCTTCTGTATAAAATTCTCATCCTCCCATGTAGAATCTTCGGTGGGTAAGTTCTTCCACTTGATGAGATACTCTGAAATTGATCGATTCCGTAGTTGTCGAGTTCTTGTTTCCATGACCGCTTCTGGTTCCAATATGATTTTTCCTTCCTCATCAAGTTGTGGCAATATTGTTTGAACTGGAAGATTTTCTCCTATAACCTTCTTTAAGCATGAAACATGGAAAACTGGATGTACTCGCGAAGAAGCAGGAAGCTCCAATTTGTATGCCATAGTACCAATCTTTTGCAACACCTTGTAAGGACCATAGTACTTTAGCGATAATTTATTATCCTTCTTAGCTTGCTTGAGGGACATTTGTTTGTATGGTTGTAGTCATAAAAATACCCAATCTCCTACATCAAAACTTCTCTCGCTGCAATGTTGATCTGCCTGTTGTTTCATTCGATTTTGTGCCAAATTCAGGTTATCCTTTAAGAGTTGGAGAACTTCTTATTGATGCTCGATGTGATCTTCCACTGCTTGAACCTTTGAATTTTCCCTTAAATATGATGTGATGGATGGTGAATGATATCCATAAAGTGCCATAAATGGGGTCATTTTTGCTGCAGTATGGAAGGAAGTGTTATACCACCATTCAGCGAGAGGTAACCACTTGACCCATTGTGTTTGTTTATCAGATACAAAAAAACGAAGATATCCTTCCAAACATTTATTTACTATCTCAGTTTGACCATCGAATTGAGGATGATAAGATGAGCTATGAACTAATTGAGTACCCAAACAAGAAAATAACTCCGTCCAAAAATTTCTAGTAAAAATGGGATCTCTGTCGCTCACAATAACCCTTGGGCTTCCATGTAGCTTTTGAATTCTGTCCATAAATGTAGTAGCAACTGTACTTACTTTAAATGGATGAGATAATGCACAAAAGTGTGCATACTTGGTAAGTCTATCAACTACCACCATGATGACACTCTTTCCTTCGGACTTAGGTAAACCTATGATAAAATCCATTGAAATCTCCTCCCAACGTTGACTTGGAATGGATAAAGGTTGTAGAAGACTCAGGGTCTTAATTGTCTCAACTTTATTCTGCTGACAAACCAAACATTCTACCACAAAATTTTGAATATTAGATTTAAGGCCATCCCAAAAAAATTCTTTCTTCACTCTGTGGTAATTTTTTAAAATTCCTGAGTGTCCTCCTAAAGGAGAAGTGTGCAATTCCAAAAGAATCTTTTGTTTTAATTGGGAATTCTTAAAAATATATAAGCGTTCTTTGTACCATAAGGAATCATTTTTCCAACTAAATGTATCAGATGTACTAGGATCTTGCTACAACTTTTGAATGAGTGTCCACACATCTTCGTCCTTCTTCCATTCATCTCTTGCTTCGGTTATCCAATCTGGTTGGATAATAGAAATGGCACAAAGCAATGCTTCCACCTCTTCATTCTTTCTTGAGAGTGCATCTGCAACAACATTTAGCTTCCCTTTTTTTGTATATTATTTGAAAGTCATAACCCAACATCTTTGTGACCCATTTTTGCTGCTCTTCTAAGGATAGTCTTTGTTCCAAAAAGTGTTTAATACTATCATGATTATTTTGGAGCTGTGAAACCATAGAATCTCAAAGCTCTGATACCAAATGTTGTGAAACCAGCTCCGAAAAGAGAATAAAAGAGATATCAATGCCTTATAAATACGCCACTTCGAGGGGGTAATCTCCAATACATTACATGAATGAAAAATTCTTGGATGATTCAAATTACAAAACCTCCTTTCTATATATAGGAGTCCATGGGGCCACAATGTAATCCTAGCCGACCTAACAATAATAATTTAAGGGCACAATAATAACAATATGTGGGTTACAAGGGTACAATAATAACAATAAGGGGGTTACACTAACAACAATAAGGGACTATACTAGTAATATAGGGACCTAGCAGAAAATAAGACAGAAGAAATGTGATTACACAGAAGACAAAGGAGACAAGGGTCAAGCTTCTTTATCTGGAAGAATGAAAGGGAAAGAGTTCTCAAAAAATCTGTTCCAAAATATGCATGAGCTAAAAAGAGAAATCAGGGGAATGAGGAATGAAAGACTTGCAGATCCTTTGCAGAGGTTTTCAACTGAAGAAAGCCCTAGTCCTTCATATTATGTGTGTGAGCATTCAACCACACAACCAGATCTACAACTTTCTAGCATGCCTACATTCCTATCAAGAGAAGAAGAAGAAGAAGGAGAGACATCAAAAGAGGATACTCTCACTAGAGGATTTGGCGCAATTTCCGATGGCCAAATCGTCGCTATTTCGACACACAGTCATCGCAAGAGCGACAATTCGAGGCCGGGAAAAAGGTGGTTTGTCGTGCGGTCGCAATTCCGACGCCCTTACAAAGTGTCGCACTACCGACACTTCCTCGTCGCTTTCAAACACGCGTCGCTCTTCCGACGTCTCCCAAACCGACGTTTGTAAAGTGTCGCGATTTCGACGAAATTTCGTCCGACGTTTTTAACGTCGCTCTTCCGACGTTTGTAAAGTCTCACCATTCCGACGAAATGTCGTCCGACGTTTTGAACGTCACTCTTCCGACGTCTTTATACTGTCGCTCTTCCGACGTGTCTAAACTGTCGCATTTCCGACGCCGTACAAAAGTGTCAGAAGAACGACGTATTGCAAAAGTGTCACAATACCGACGCTTTCTAGAAGCGTCACAATATCGACGCCAGGAAGAAATGTCGAAATTCTGACGAAATGTGGTCCGAAATTTTGAACGTCGCCCTTCCGACCTCTTTTTTCTGTCGCTCTTCCGATGTTTGTAGAACTGTCGCAATATCGACGGACGTCACAAGACCGACGAAAATGGAAATCGTTCAAAACGTCAGAAGAGCGACGCTTACAAGGCGTCGGTATGCGGACGGCGGTTTCAATTTAAAAAAAATAAAATGAAACTTTAAAACAGGACAGTAAATCTCCAATGTTTGTTATCACAATAAGAAATCAATGATCAGTGATCACGTCAAATTTTCCTCGTAGCGTGACGGGTCTAATAAATTTTATTGTAAAGGCTGCTAGCCAGTGACAACTGGTGCAACATTGAAGGAAATGCATTAAAGAAAATTAATTAGGCTGCGAACTCCAAGCCAACTGGCAACAACCCTGATAATTTTCCTTACCAACTTCCAAGTTGTGACTCGGGTTTCAGACTCCAAAGCTAAGAAGTTTCTTTTCATCGTGTTGGAGAAGAGAACTGCAACCTGCAGCAAAAGAGCAATTCCTCAGTCTCACTGCTCAGGACTCGTTGTCATTCCTTGCTAACACGGTATGTGGAAATTTTGATAAGATAACTTTCTTCACCCTCGTTTTTACTAAATTCATTCTTTTGAAAAGGGCCTGGTTCCATTTCAGAAATTTTCAACTTTCGACTTCTAGAATTTGTACATATGATTTTTGGACTGAGGTTTTGTTATTAATGAGGAGATAGTGTCTTGGTTCTATCTGTATAAAATAATTGTCTCTTTTTTTTCTTCATGTTCAGGGTTTTTGATTTTATCAAAACCTATCTCTCTTTTAAGCATTCCTGCAAATTAATATATTCCAGGAGTGTACACAATTCCAGGCTTCATCTACAACGTATTGTATCAACTATATTTTAACAAGTGAGCTGCAGGCCCATATAGTGTTACAGATTACAGGGCTTCATTTGGAGAATAAATGATAAGCCTGGCAGCACTAAATCCAAGTAATTCCCCTCATCCCTTAAAAGACACCTCTAAATATAACTAGAAATTTCAAATAGTTAGTAAAGGAAAAGTACAAAGATATAATAGATATGTTTTGAGCCAAAAACTTGTGCATTCACAACAAAACTGGGATGGATAAAACTTAAAAACAATTATGGACTTTGACAAAAAATCGTCTTATGCATACAAAATGAAAGAAGCATTGGCATACCACTATGTTTACAAATTTAAGGACAGGCAGAGTGAGTCTCCGGGCAACACAGTTTCATGTGGAGACCCTAGATCCTTGTACCCACAATATCTAGTGACTGAAAAAATGATTGCCAAAACAATGCCTTTGCTATGCATGTAAGAACACCACCTGTATAATGAGGGAGATGTAATATTTTGCAAGAAGCAGATTTATACAGAGTGGTCCAAGATTGTGTATTTATGGAAGATACAACTGATTTTGGCATGAAACATGTATCCAAGATTTCAATGTGGCCTTATTTTAGAGCCCATTGATGATTTACTATGAAACCTAAACTTTCAAAACAAACTCATTGAAATCACAGGATCTCCATCACGAATATCATAAATATTAACTGTCTTTTGGGCACTGGTAGTAGATACCATAAGAGGCCCACATGGCCTGTACCACTAATGTTGATTCTCTGGCACAACATTTGCAAAGCCAAAATTTCTCCCCGAGACATCCCTCTCTGCCAAAACTGGAGACATGGTACTGGATGTTGAAGTGAAGGCCTCTGATTCAGTATGGAATGCCGTAATTTCTTTATTATAAAAGTCCCATGAATAGAAACCTGAGTCCAATTTACAACCTGTAGATGCTGTCACAACATATTTACCAGAGCGACCATCTGAACCAGCTGCTCTGATCAACCAGCAATCACCCCACATGTTTGGGGTAAGCCCATATGGAGCTTTATATTCAACCTTCTCCTGGATATTGGAAAATAAAAATACTGAGTATTACTCATACATCAACTGCCCTTTATGTTAAGGGAAAATTTAAAGAGTGCATAAATATTCTTGAAATCCCAATCATAGTTTCTAGAAAATTTCAACAGTCTTTGAAATGAACTACATCCTATTTAAACTACATCAAATATTTAGGAAAATCATTTTTTAAAATAGAAATTGGTGAATTTTATTTCAAATATAGAAATTTAAACCATGAGAATAATCTAACCCCTAGGCTTTTCCCTATTTCTAATAGAAAATCCCAAAATGTATAAATTATAACACCCATAAACCCAAAAATTAAGTACAATAATTAAAACCTCCACACCTCTGAATTTGCTATATCGTGAAAAGAGCAGCATCCATCATCATGGGAAAGCAAAACCGATTCTCCTTCTAATACAAACCAGCCTGCAGTAGATGTCTTATGGCTGAGTTGATTCAATCGATCACAGGAAACCTCTTCGGTTTCTTCAATATTGCCAAAATGCTCTGGCTTGTTTTCCTGATCATCATCAAAGTCCATATTTTCATCACATTGAATTAGTTGGGGTTCATTACGATCAGGTCCAGTGCCTATTGCAGAGCTCCAGACATCCAATCCAATATTGGAACTACCATACCAGTTCCCATTAGAGATTGTAAATCCTGTTTCTGGCTTTAATTCGGTAAGTTCAAGAGCACTAGAACTGGATTCAGTTGATTTAGACTTGGTATAGTTGTCCTCTAATTTGTATTCCGATACAACACTATACTTGTGCTTCAACGCAGACAGAAATTCTGCAGCAATGGGATATTCATCTATGGGGATTATGGATCTGCCCTCAAAAGCATCCCGAATATCTGATTCATTTTCATTCAACTGATCATGCAAATCCACCCTCGTCTTCAGCACAACAAGCTGAACTGAAGGCCGATTTTTCAGCAATTTATGGTGGGGGTAAAGCCCGTCTTCCAGATCTTGACTATTTAAGTGTTTAATTGGTTTTTTTAGAGACCTGACCATAGAATCAAATGAATCCTGCGAATCCTGCGAAATAATAAACAATAGTAAGGCCATTATTTATTGGTTTGAAATAATAAACAACATGCAACAAACCCGCATAATTAGTAAATTATTTAAAGACAATGTTGGAAATATGTTTCCTGTATCCTATTATATGATTGTCCTTGATGGAAAGCTCTATATTTAATGGAGAATCGATATAAATAAGGACGAGTTAATTAATGTGTGAACATATGTATGCATCCTGATGAAGGATAATTGACATCCGTAAGAAACCCTGTGCTCTGTATGTTGATCGAAGAACCGATGTTAATACGGTTGACAGTGTATCCAAACTGGTAGACAGTGGAGTTATATATATTCGTTAAATATATGATGGAAGGGTCTACTCTATTAGTAAGGAGCTGACTGGATTTCATGGAGAAAGGAACAAGGAGCGAGAGCAAACCAGTTATAACACGAAAGAACTAAAACAGAGTATTTGGCATTGAACTTTCGGTGGAACACGGACTAACCCTTTGGAATCATTAACGGAACCTGGAAGGAAAGAGGTGGAACATAACAAATGGAAGCACGATGGAACCCTGCGTGGAAGAGTGGAACCGTGACCGAGAAAACAGTAAAGGTGGTTTGTGTTTTCTATCACACCACCTTCGACGAGAAAGCAGTTTTCAAGAGGTATGGGTGCGATTCCATAGAACGCGCGACACGCGTCCTTGTACGACTCCACAAAACCGCTTGTCACTGCGCGCCATCGCGCGTTATTGCTCGACCCAGGATGCCCAGCGATATTGATAAGCACCGTTGATCTGGGAAGGGGTCATCGGACGGTGTTCATTTGCTATAGATGCGCGAAAGTTACCCAAGGTACGGCGCGCCATCACGCATTATCATCCGTGCATCATCAACGAACGATATCCGTCAGATCATCTGATGCCGAGCGATGTGTTCTCCGCCGTCGGATGGAAACGATCGTAAGCGATGGGCCCCAGTTTTTTAAATTATGTTGATTGGGCCGTCGATTATGTATGTGGGGCCGAAACCAAAGGTCTATTTAAAAGCCTTTTGATAAAAGCGCTGGTTATTACTATAAAGTTCTATTATATATTTAATTGCCAAAGGTTGTGAATAATATTTATTTATCAAATTCCACGAATTTGATAAATAAAAGAAAGGAAACCATCAGCGGCACGCTATTGGTACTTTACCTTGGCTATAGTATTATTTGGATTGGTTCGAATTTTAATAATACCATTAGAAATTGAATGGTTTTGACCCATGGTTTCAATAAAGGCGAAAACTATATTGATCCGAAAACTATAGGTGAAAACTACCCGAAAAGCTACAAATCCATTCTACACAATTGTTGATCCATCAAGCGAGCCTGCACAGATTTGTTCCCATGTGCTGATCCATCAAGCGAACCTGTTTTTCCTTGTATTTGTCTACAGGTTTTTGAATTGGCATCAAGTGCGTTCATGCGAGCCTGGATCTTTTCATCAGATGCCGACCTGATATGTGGGGCTCAATTACTTTTCTAACAGATTTCTGCCGTAGGAATATATAGGCTCCGTTTTTTTTTTAGTTTTTAATGCATACAGGTCCATACTTACTATCTATATCTACAATTTTGCGGTTCATCTCTGTCTTCTTGGGATGTCTATTTCCACAGGTGAGCCAGATCTTATTCCTCATCCCTATGGCTTATGATATGGTAGAGTCGTGATGTTTTATGGACTCGATATTTGTATTGGGTGATATTTCCCCTGTTATGTTTAATTGGTCAAAACTTAATCCTCTGTCTTGACACCTTCTTCCTTAGAAGTTGTGCATGAGATGGATAGGTTATTTTGATCAGGCTTTTTCATCAGCCTTGATGGAATGTTATGTCGAACTATGCACTGTTAATTCAAACAACGTTTTTTTCTTTCTGAAAAAAAATATAAGGTGATGAGAATCATAGTACGAGGTGTGCATGCAGAGGCATTGTAAATAAAAATCTCTTTATGAGATCTGCATGATCGAACTCTGTTGTCTGATAACGCTGAATCCATGATGCACCTATGGAGTTGATCGAGGAAATGAAAAATCTCTAGGAAGATCAGCAAAGAAATATTAAAGATATGATGCAAGTCTGATGAAGAAAATGAAGAAATTCGGTGGATCTGAGGGTTGAAGTCTTCTGCATAGAAGTGGAAGCTTTCTTCCAGTTCAAGCTGGTGTTAAATCAGGGGGTCAAAGCTCCCTTCCAGGAGAGGCTGGAGAATGAGAGAAGGTTGAAGCCTTCTGCAAGTTGGTGCCTGCGTGCTGGTATGAGTCTGCGCCAGCACAAAATTGTAAGATGTTTTATTTATAATAAATATTGAAGACTGAGACGACAGTAGCGGTGGTTTTCTCCCAAATTGGGTTTCCACCTTAAATACTGGTGTTCATAATGTGTTCCTTTTGTGTAATGGCTTATTCTATTATTTCTTTTCACATGTTTACTAAAAGAATGATGCAATAATCCAAGTAAAGAATTAACAGCATAATAAGATCTCTGGTGAAAAGTTTTCAGTCAGCCCTAAATATTGATTCACCCCCCCTCTCAGTATTTTTCCCAACAGACAATAATTCCTACATATTAAAATATAAAGTTATAACATACCAGCTCATACTCGAACATAACATCTGTATCAATATTCTTCTTCTATATCTTCTTGATCTTCATCCAACTGATCGACATCTATATCAACATCTGATTCAGAAACGGTGTTGAAATGATCGACCATGTCATCATCATCATCAATTATGTCATTTTCAATAATATCCTCATTGACATCATCATCAATAATTGTTGCCTCATCTCCAGAGCCTGGTTCATCTTCTAAGATATCTTCTTCATCTGTCCATGCATCTTCCTGCTCATCTGCCACTGCATCATCTTCTTCTTGATCAATATCATCTTCTTCCTCTACAGTATACTCTACTGGCCTTCCTCTTGGATCATATCTAATAGCAAATGACCATTCCTTCTCACCTAGAACCTCTGAGTAAAAGACTTGTTCGCATTGGCTTGGAAAAACATAGCGATCTTTTCCTGCTTCAAACTACGATGTTTTAACCATTGGAAATCCATTGTCATGTTGAATAAGTGTTCTATCATCATCACGTACATTCATTCGTAGCCTATACCATTTGACGTCGAACAAAACTATTTTGAAGGAATTAAAGTCACACTCAAATATATCATCTAAGAACCCATAATATCTATTTTCAGATTCTCAAGGATGTCTGTCACTCCTGGAGGAAACATTAGTGACCTGGAATACTGCAGTTATCCCACTATCAGAAGTTTTCCTGTTATCATCCAACTGTTTAACGCGAAATTGACGACCATTGCACCACATAGCCTTGTGGTGTTTCAACTACAATATGCCAAACATGAAAAAGATGCATTCTCAATTAATAATTAAACATATAATTTACACAACATGAAAATTAACTGAAAAATCAAACTTCTTGTCACATTATAAATAGGTGAATTAATTTCTTACCTTTCTATCTTTCACACCATATGCTAAATCGATTTCCCTGTCCGTAACGTTCCCATCTCCACTATGATACGCTTCTCTAATCAATTCAGACAGTAGTTGCCATGATAACCTACCGTCGTTACGTGCTTTACATGTTTCAATCCATTCACTCATCCACTCAAGATTGTTTTCAATGTATAAAAGTAGCGCCTCATAATCTTGAGCACCTGAATAAAAAAACAATAATTCACCAATATTAATAAATATTACTTATAACCATGGTAAATTATATTAATTAATAAACTATGAAAGAATAAAACATGAATGAATATAATGATCATATACATTATGTAAAAAAATGAAACATTATATGTATTATACATAATAAATCTTTTACCTCTCACTTTCTTCATTCTACCTTTTCCCAACAGGTGCTCCTCTTCAAATTTTTTGATGGAGTTCACATCCCAAATGCAATCCACCGCCTTCATGACTGGCGCAGCTAATTTAGGAAGATAATGACTAATATACACCATGGATTGATATACCACGTATCCCTCCACCATATAACCCTCAGGTCGTGCTCTTTGTTTAACCAATGCCTTCAAGGATTTCAGGTGCCTCTCGACCATCCACATTGACCTTGTGTGTACTAGTCCACACATTTCAATCTCCTCAACTTGGTGTATCAAGTAGTGTTCTTGTGCATTGAAAAATGTTGGAGGTAGATACTTTTGCATTTCACACATTAGCCGAGGAATTTCTCTCTTCCAATACTTTATTTCATCTTGATGGATTTCTTTCAATGAAAACCATCTGCAAATCATTACGCAAGGTTATTTTAATGAAACATAATATATATTTCATTACAAGTAAATTAATACATCATTTCATCAAGTACAAAAATAAATTGTAGCAATTAGATTTTGCGTATAAATCAAAACTACTTACATCATGTATTTACTAAGACCATATATAACTTGTTTGACATTGTTGTCGAAGTCGTTTGGGAGAGATACAGGTAGAACATACTATAACAATAAAAAATGAATCGTTATTGGTTTCCAAATTAAACAGAAAAAATGAAAATTTAAAATATGTATTCAAGCAATAACATACAAAAACGTATACCAAAAAAATTACCTTAACAAAGGTATGCCAATCATGTGTTTTCACCCCACTGAAGTCACCTTTCTTCGTTAAGATATTATTTATGTTTGAAGCAAAACCTGTTGGAAATTTAATTATTCTAACGACCTCTTTTACATCATTTCTTTGTTTTTATGTTAATAACCATGGAATATTATTATAATTTCGACCTCCATTGTTATTTGATCTGTCGATCACACTTTTCATTGCATGATTCGATTTCTCAATGTCAACACAAATTTTGTCAATTTTATCTCTATCATGTGCACCATCTATGGTTCGCCATAACATTTCTGTCACATTCTTCCTGACATGCATTGTATCAAACAAATGAGCTATTTTTAGGTCCTCATAGTAGGGCAACCTCGCGAATTGAGAAGGATAACATTTCATTCCAGGTGGAACTACAATATTAGTACCTTCACGGCGACGATGACCTTGATATCAAAGAATAAAATAAATCAGAACAATATTAATTATAAAATACAATAAAATAAATTCATTAGTTAAAACAAAAATTCCAAACATTACATAAACAAATAATATATATATATATACACACACATTACTTACCAGCTGCTCGACGATTATTAATTCTGTTATATTCCAACATCCACAACTGAGGTGTCATTCTTCGTGGTTTTAATCTAGTTTCTTCTTTATCATTGAAAAGTTGTTTTTCAGTAGTACGATACTTATGGTTCCTAGGGAGGAAGTGCCTAAACTCATCAAACACCATCTTTTTAAAGTCTAGTGAATGACGATACTTCATCTTAGGGCCACAAACTGGACATGCAAATCTACCCTTTGTTTGAAGACCTGCAATAGATGGATCAATAATAATTAATATACTATGAGATCATTTTTAAAACATGCAATATGGTATATCTAATTTAGATAATTATGTATCATATTAAAGTGCAATGAAATATTACATACCACAAACATGTGTTAGTCCTGGGGCATCATGAATTTTCCATACAAGCATTCCACGACATTGAAATCTCTTCTTCTTGATTGGCTTAGTGATGTCATACATAGTGATGCCATGCCATAACTGTATTAGCTCATCGATAAGAGGCTCAATATATACATTCATATCTTTGACCTGGTACTTACCTAATTTTTCAAAATTACGGAACATAATAATTACTCCCATGATATATGTATATATAAGTAAGTAAATAAATAAAATATATATTTATTCAAACAACGAGAGAAATGAAAATGTTACATTCAAAGAAATAATGTATCAAATACTTGGAATAATCATAGTCAACATTATGTGCTCCCTCTTTATTGACATCCAAGGAGGAATGTTATTGTTGATAACGAAAATAGGCCACACTGAGTAAGTAGATCTAAGCTCTCCGAATGGGTTAACACCATCAGCTGCCAATGAAAGCCTGACATTACGAGGTTCATTTTTAAAATCTACATATTTTTCCTCGATTTCTCTAAATGCAGAACCATCTACAGGCATTCGAAGAACACCATCTCCACTTCTATTCTTTGCATGGTAATCCATAAACTGTGCTATGCTGTTACACCTGAACATTCGCTGCAAACGTGGAATTATGGGAATATGACGAAGAACCTTTTGAGGCACCTTTTTGGTTAGTTGATCTGTTCGATATCTACTGGTACCACATTTCGAACATTCTGTTTTCAACGCATGTTCTCCATAATATATAATATGATCTTTAGGACATGCATCTATAGTGTTATATTCCATTCCAAAGTGTTTCATAATAGCACATAGATCTCGATATGTTCGAGGTAAAGTATTTGGCGATGGTAACAAATATTCACCCAACAATCTACAACAGAAACAAAAAGTAGTGTCTTGTAAATATTATTAATATATATATATATATCTATATATATATATATATATATATATATATAATAGTTATTAAAACCGGAACCGGTGACCGGATTGGTGGAGCTAATGAACCGGGTTTCGAACCGGAACCGGTCTAACCAGTAGCGATCAGATCTCAATGAACTGGTTTTAAAAAAAATACATTAAATAATTATTTTTTAATAAAATGAAAAATAAATAAATAAATAAAAACTATTTTTAAGATTTTCAACCATGATTCCAAGCCAATAGAGACAAAATATGAAAAGTTTGCTCATTTATATACCATGCAAAGGTGAATATATCAAAATGGCAGCAAATGCAATACATATCATTGAAAAATACATAAGCAAACTTGTTGAAGTAATGTATCAGGTTTCTCTTATATTATTCACTGTGTTTTATTGCTGAGTTAATATTATAATATACAATCTGTCCCTGCTCAGATCTGTTGTCAATTCATTGTATCAGCCTTAAAGACAATTCTGGGTTCAGTATATATATATATATATATATATATATATCAGACCAACATTTTGAAGATATTGTATTCTTCATTATCTATGTTTGCTTGCCAATAAATTTCTAGAAAAACATCTACAACACTTAGAGGTATTGAATTGGTTTATGAAACCCACTATTAGTGCTATTTGTAACAAGTTGAGAGAGCATTACAACTTTCGTAGTCTGCTCACAATGTGTTTGACAAAATTTATCACTGAAAAGATTCATTAAAACCCAGAAAACTCAGTAGCCAGTTTAGTGCATTTCCAAGCGGGAATTTTCTAGTGGTCAATTTATTATTGCCAGTCATATTTTCATTAGGTTGTATGTTGTTGTCCCTTGAGTGGCGTCAGACCATTTGCATCAGTCTTGATGCCATGATCAAATTTCTTGTATGCTGTGTGAAAGGTTTTGTATTTATGCTGCTGCTATGTGTGAGCAGAGAGAGAGGGTCTGACAGTTCCTAGCTGAGTGTGAAATAAGGTTGCTGCTGATTGTTTTGAGAACAGAAATTGTCATCAAGTACACTTGATGAGTTGCATGCGACCAGGGATTTTATGCTAGCCAGCCTTGTATTTATCAGTCATCATGTGTATTGTTGCTACTATAAGGTGTTGAGTATGAGTTATTAGACAAGTTTGTTGCTAGTATAATAGAGGAATTTGCAGCTCATGGAGGAGACACTGAGGAATTTGCAACTCATGGAGGAGCACCTAACCGGCTGGTTAAGTACGGAACTGACCGGTTTATGCATAAACTGGTTGGTTCCTTACTTAACTGGCCGGTTAGGTCCGGTTAACTGGCCAAAACAGGTGAGAATAGGCTATTGACCGGGTTGCAAGGCCGGTTCCAACCGGCAGCCGTCCTGACTGGCCGGTTTTGATAACTATGATATATATATATATATATATATATATATATATATAACTTATTATTTTACACATTTATTACAACTAAAAAAAGGGAAAATAATCAACATTTACATATATGTGATCATATATACATATTGCATACCTTAGGAGTTGTGCCATACATCTGTTCGACAAATTATTCATAACCTTTAAGTTCACCAGCAACAATAGCAGAGAGCTGGTGAACTTAAAGGTTATGAATAATTTGTTGAACAGATGTATGACACAACTCCTAAGGTATGCAATATGTATATATGATCACATATATGTAAATGTTGATTATTTTCCCTTTTTTTAGTTGTAATAAATGTGTAAAATAATAACTTATATATAAGTTATTATTTTACACATTTATTACAACTAAAAAAAGGGAAAATAATCAACATTTACATATATGTGATCATATATACATATTGCATACGTTAGGAGTTGTGTCATGCATCTGTTCGACAAATTATTCATAACCTTTAAGTTCACCAGCAACAATGTAGCAGAGAGAAGAGTTGCATTTGAGTGTTCAAAAAGTCGTTCACTTGACCTTTCAATCAGAGGTACATCATAAATACCGTCACTGCTATCTCCACCATCATCATCTGACTCACCATACAAGTCTTGGAGCATTTGATTTGTTCCATCATTAATTTGAACTGTCTCATTACTGTCATCATGATCTACCTCCATGGGATCATTAAAATTACCTTCATCATTCGCTTCATGTTCTTCACCTTGTACAACATCATTTCCAATACTAATATTTGCTGCAATATTCTCTTGTACTGGTGCAACATCATCTAATCTACTACTATTTTGCTGTGATCATTTGCAAAAATTTGGGGGGCAACTGTGCCTTTATGAAAATTACAAACATTAATAATTAAACATTAGTGCGCATATAAAAAATATTAAAATAATATAAAATTTTATGATATAATCAAAATGAAGATAGATAATTAATTACCACGGGACGATAGTCATTCGATCCACCATCAATGTGCCCATATTTCCTACAATGCACTATTGTTGTTGCTATTAAAACTCTAACATTATTTCTCATACAACATTTTTTACAAGGGCAATAAACTCTGCCATCACCCCTTTCACCCTTTTGAATTGTTTTTCCAGCTCCAATGTTTTCTTCCATTGATGCAAATTATCCTATAAAGAAAACAATAAATCTCTCTCAATGGTGTAGAAAACCCAAGACTTGTTGAACTCAATGGGAGCTCGATATATAAGCAAAAAGAAAATAAAAGTGGGCATTTTACAAATTGTGAGCTTTTTACAAAATGTGGGCTTTTTACAAAATTGTGGGCTTTTTACAAATTGTGGGCTTTTTTTATTCTTAATGCATTTTTTGTAGAATACTAAACAGATTTTTCCAAAATTTCAGATGCAAACTGTAGTCTCTACTACGTTTGGAAAATTGGAGGTTTATAAAAGATAAACTGCGAACATAATTGTACCACTATGATAAGAAGCTGTCAGAAGCATTCCTTTTGCTTCACAAACGTGGAACTACCTTAAGAATGCTTATGGTTGATATAAATATTAGAGCATGGCAGTTAAATGTAGTAGTTATGCTAAAATACTGAATAACAGCTTGAGAGTGCTCTTCAGATACTGTACGAATGCATCAAATTAAGGCTATACCATTACTAAAGATAAATGGCCAAAAATAGTCAATTTTGATATCATGAAGTTATGTCTTTCTCGGTAGAAAACTGGGGATAGGATGGAAAATATGATAGAACTAAGTTCCAAGGACTAAAAAACCAAGGCCAACATAGTTCTGCCTTGAATCAGAGACAAAACAAAGCTGCCCAAAAAAGTGTTTGAGAGCACCCATTGAAGCTCCTATATATAGCAGAGTCAACATTTTCCTATTGAACAAGTTTGTATAGTCAAAGCCACGGCAAGATCAGATAGCCACGATCCTAAATGAGAACCAGAGCCAAAGCTAAGACAGATCCACGTTTAGCAGAACAAGACAGCCATAGCAAAGGATTTGACCACAAAACCAGATCATGAGAGATAGCAAGATTCTTGCTTCCACTGTGGAAATGTAGAAACTGTACAAGGGCTTTGCTTCCAGCAGATTTCATTGTGACAGTAATTGCTATGGTGTTGTAAGCGCTCATTAGTAGAATCTTAAAGCCATTTCGGAATTCTTTTAACCTGGAGAGGGTTTTCTGTGGTTATAAATCCTCATGTTCAAATTCCATTGTCGATTGGTTGTGTTTGATATTATGTTTTTACTATCCGCAGTTGAATTTTCACACATAAAATTATCAGTCTAAAGCAGAGAAATTTTGAGATGTTTCTTTTGCTTCCTATTGTGAAGTATTTCGCTCAGAAATATACTCGTTGTAACAGAGGTCTTGGGCATAGAACAGAGGACTTGGGTTTTTTGGAATCAAACTTCAGGTTAAGATGCTCATCTGAAGAATGGCACAGTGAGCCTTAGCATGGAGTTGGGAGTACCAATTTGAAGTGCAGGTAGGGCATTGTACAATAGACCGGTTAGATTTCTGGACCCTAATACAAAAGTTTCTTCTTCTTTCAAAACGTGTTTCTCCTTTTTTGTAACCAATGTGGGTCCTGTTCTTGTTTCAATTGGGGATGGATGAGCATTTGTTATTGCTCCAGATGATCACACTCTGGGTAGCCCTAGAGGCTATTTGGGGGTGATGAGTCCAATAGGTCTCAATGAACTGTTGCCCTCGCTAGGGAATACTATTGCAGTGGAATTTGATACTATTTTGGATGTTGAATTCCACGATCCTAATGGAAACCAGTACCTTCAGCTCCAGTACCTGTTCACAAAAGAGGGTGCCATAATCATTCATGCATGCAGAGAGGGTGAATTGCAGGCATTGCAACAAGAGGTGTTGTTGTTGTTGCATTGGCCACTAGATTGTTTGTCTGGTTTTGTTACAAGCGCAGAGTATTGAAAAGGACAGACAAATTTAGTTCAGATATTGTGAAATTGCCTCGGAAATTCACCTACAAAGAGCTCAGCAATGCTACGAAAGATTTTTTTTGAATGTGATTGATAATCGATAATTGCAAGCAAGGGTAATCCCCTTGTGAAACCCAAATTTCTGAGCATTTTCTAAAACCTGATGACGGAGACATTGTAATGAACAAGCGCCTAGGTCCATATTACGTCCAAATCTACCAAGCACCAAGATCTATAAAAAAAAAATCCACAGTATCTGCGAACTAAGAAGAAGAGGCAGAAAATGTGTTCTGCTTACCTGTTCGAATAGTGGTTGGGGTTTACCACGGCAAAAATTTGACAGAGCCCATGTACCATTTCGTATCATTGAAATTCTGGCAGTATCATTCAACTAGGCAAGCACCTGCCTCGGAGCTCCATGACTGAGGGCAAGATCCCTAAATGATGCAGAGTCTCCAGCAATATTTCCCAAAGCCCAAACAGCCTTACATGAACACCAGTTGAACTCAAAGTTGGGTAGTAGTTTTTTAAATCAAATTCCAAATTACAGAAGTATAAATATAGTTTGGAAGAATAATTTTATGCCTCTAAAATGAACGTGCTACCTGTTATCGAACATTATCATTCCCAGAGGCAAGAAGTTCCACAAATATAGGCAGTTCCCCGTAATCAATCACAACCTTTGTATTCTCAGAGGCTCCAAAAAAACCCAAATAGGGTCAACCCTACTACAGGAGGAAGGGCCTGCAGTAAGAACTTACCATTTTGCAAGAACTGAGGGCGAATGCTGTTCTGCAAGAGCTGAGGGTGAATGCTGAGAGTGAATGCTGTTCTGCAAGAGCTGAGGGCGAATGCTGAGGGCGAATGCTGTTTTGCAAGAGCTGAGGGCGAATGCGTGCGTGATATCAGACGTTAATGTAGTTTTTAAAAAATCATTTTTATGTAGCGCGCATTTGAATTTTAGCATTTCAAATCATTTTTATTTACATTTGATTTTTGCATTTCTAATACAAGTGACAAACAAATTTCTACAAGAGGTTGAAATTTTTACTAGATAGCCATGAAAGACTACTTAAAATGGCTTAAAATGCAAGTGGAACTTCAAAATAAATGTAATTGAAGGTTCTCTCCACTAAATTTTTGCAAAAGTGCTTACATTATTTAAGTTATCTAGGATATTTTTTTGTATTACATAATCAAAATTAAATAATGAAATAGTTGGGTAGTCTTATTTTTTCAAATTAGGACACAATTTTCAAATGGTGATGAAGTTTCAAGTGATGATTAACTGACAATATTCTCCTTTCCTATCCTTGAAAAACTATACAAGGTTCCCTGTTGCCACATGAAACCCTAACTCATGTAGCAGCATAGGACTAGTCCTCCATTTTGCCCGTCATAAGGCATTTTGCACATATTTGACGACTAGAATTTGCGGATTCCCATTTTCCATGAGGTGCTAGGAAGGATAGAAGACTTAATTTTGACGTTTGAAATTTTTTCAAAAATGTTCTTACGCCCTTTAATTTCCACTTACCAATAATTTTGCAACACTAGTCCTCTTCGCAATTGCAAGGTTGTACTCAAAAAGTAAGGAAAGTTACTTTTTTGGCTCACTCAATGATCCAAGTGGACACTGGTGGCCACCCGCCTATTCCACTTGGGGCCCCACCATTTTCTCTTTCAGTTTTTCAGTTTCGGCACAACTTACTGTTTTTAGCAGTTTTTCGGGTCCTGAACTTCTGGAGCCGTTTTGAGGCCCTAAACGACGTTTTTTGGGCATTGCGCCTCTAGCGAATATCATTATGTATCATTCTATTCCGGAATTATATTTGTGGTGAAAGTTGTAGTCCTCGGATAGATCTTTCTAATGATGTATCATGTGCGTCAAACAGAGATAGTATGCCAAAGTTACGTCCCTGGGAAGTTGAAACACCAATTTACCCAAACGAGGCCCATAGTTTTGGCACTTCATCTCCTAGGGTTTGGTTTTTGGATGTTTAGGGTTCTCCATTGTTTCTAAATAATAAATAGGCCCTCAAGCCTCATTGTAACTCAGTTCAGAGGCCTGTAGCTGCCTCATCTCTCCTCAAAGATAGCTACCAGCGCCCTAGCTAGTTTTATTTCCATTCTGTCTATAAGCAAATTTCAGTTCTTTGATATTAATAAAATGAAGTGTTATTTCCACTGCATCTCTGTATTTATGGTTATGTGTTTATTCTGTTGCATTCTTGCATAAATCCGGATCAATGGTATCAGAGTGGTCTGCTTTTTCTCGATCCTTCTTTGCATGTCCCCAATGAGGTCGGGGTATAAGGAGTTAGGGCTCAATCTGGTGGAACCTTTGCAAGATCAGCCTCGCAAACCCCGACGGATGCCCATGGGGGACGAAAAGAAAGATGAGGGAGCAAGAGATCCTATCAAAATATTGCTCAAGGAGGCCCTCGAAAAACAAAGGAACGCGATGATGGATAACTTTGCCCAGATCCTTCAACGGCTGCCCACTGGTGGCGCATCTACATCCAGCAGCCACTCTGGAGGTGTGACTCCTTTTAAGGTACAAGTAAATTTTGGCATTCCCATATTTGAGGGTCAAATAGATGCAGATGCCGTAGATGGATGGTTGAATCTATTAGAAGGATATTTCTCGGTTCATGACTTTTCCGATAGGGAGAAGATTATTTTTTCACTCCTCAAAGTTGCCCCCCATGTCAAGGACTGGTGAGAAAGCCACTGTGAGAAAAAGGACGAGAGAGAACCCTCTTTGTTCTCAGTCATACCCACTTGGAATTCTTTCTGAGACGCTGTCAAGGAACAATACTATCCCGTGGGGAGCTATGAGGACAAGTACATACAATGGACCATGCTACATCAACAAAGGGATCAAGATGTGCATGAGCTGACAAATCTATTCCATACCCTGCGCACCAAGTTGGGTATCAAAGATTCAGAGAAACATCTGCTGCTAAAGTATCGCATTTTTCTGCACAGATACATTTAGGAGGTAATGGAGTTCCTCGACATCTCCTTGCTTGGTACGGCATACCGGTATGCTGCCAAGATTGAGCAGAAATTCAAACAGAAGAAGCGAGACTTTGGATCTGTGAATCAAAAGCAAGGGAAAGGTGCTCCCAAACCACAGAACAAAGGATAGAGCCAAGGCACGGTGACTCAAGACAACCTGTCGAAGCCACAAGGAAAGAACAACACTGCAAAGCCAAAGAAGGACACGGGAAAGTGGTGTGAGTTCCATATTAAGAGCTCCACTCGCAACACAAGTGAGTGTCGGGCCAAGCAGTCGTTGGTGGCCGAGATGCGGGCTTCTGAGTCAGATGCATGCTCTGACTCTGAATCAGAACCTAACAAGGGGAATGACAAAGGGAAACAGATTATTGATGCGGAGCCCAATGCCACTATTGCCACTACAAAGATCCAGAAGGAGGAACATCTCTTCCACTCCCAGATGTGGGTAAAGGGCTCCCCGGTACAGTTCATTGTCGACAATGGGAGCCAAAAGAACCTCATTTCGGCAGATGCCGTGAAGCGGTTGGGCTTGCCGACCACAACTCACCCACATCCATACAAGATCTCCTCGTCAGCCAGCAGTGCCGCCTTCCCTATAGCATCAAGCCCTTCACGGATGAGGTATTATGCGACGCTATTCCTATTGATGTTTCTGATGTATTATTAGGACAACCATACTTGTGGAAGCATCATGCGGTGTATGAGTCTCGACCTTGTGCTGTTATTGTTACTTTGGGAAATAAGTTGTACAGGATACCAGAGGTACCACCTCCTGCTACTATCTCTTTGGTTACTGCAAAACAATGCAATAAGCTCATTTCCCAAACTAGGAAATTCATTTTCCTGATGATCCGCCCCCAGGGCAAGAAGAAGACTATGGCCACGACCTCCAGAAAAGGCTCCTCTGCACGACAACAACAAATGGATAAGGTTGTGGAGGAGTACGGGGACATTTTCACCTCACCCACAGGGGTTCCTCTACACTATCAAGTCAAGCACCCGATTGATCTGACCCCAGGTGAGCCGCTACCCAACGGAATGATCTATCGGTGCTCTGTTCTGGAGAAAAATGAAATCAAGAGGCAGATTCGGGAGCTGCTACAGAAGGGTCACATCCGACCAAGTTCATCGCCCTGTGGGAGCCCGATAATTTATTATTGTGAAATCATAGTTCTAAATTATCTCTTTTTCTGTGAGCAATGTAATCTATTAATTGTAAGTAGATTCATTATAGGTATTCAAACTGATTTTAGCGTGAATGATGACAATTTATATATTAATTTGTTTTTAAGAGTATTTGTATTATGTAGGAGCACTGGAAAGATAAATCAGGACTTCATTTTCTGTTTTCCTTATTTTATTGGGCTGAACTGGAGAAAATTGAATATGAATAGTGAGTTAATTGTAAGATCGATGGGCCAAGGCCATACATCAACATTGACCATAGTGGGGAAGTATAAAAGCATGGATATTCATGCAAGTACAGTTATTAATGTAAGATCAAAGTTAACTCTTAGCTTCACTAAAGAAATAGAAGGCAAAGATCTAGCATCAACTGAAATTCACGTGAAAAAGTAGATGAAAAATGTACAATCATCCAATGGAGAGGTAATCTATAATTATCTAGTAAGACTCTTGGCTATGCCTTGAGACTAAACTAATTCTCAATATTTTTGAATAATCATCCATTGGAATTTAGTAGGAAAACCATAGTAAATCATTGTCCAATGGGCATGCAAAAATATAAAAAAATAATATTTGTTGGTTGTTTTTCAATAGGTGGACCATGATGGGACCACTGAGAAGGTGGGGGTGTTTTCTTAATCATGGAAGTGAGGTTTAGTAGATTGATAGTCAAGTTACCTTTCCCTACAAATTTTCTCGGTCAAGTTATTCATTCATTGAACTTTGATTCATTCCTACTGTTTTGATACACAATCCAATCCACTTGAGTCTTGAGTCTTCATTGAGAATGGCATTCATAGGTTGTCAAGAAAGAGGTTATCATGCACATGCACTCTTCTTTTCTTGGTATCTTTGTAACTATGTTCAGCCCGAGTTCTATATTTTTAAATTATCATAATAGTTCGTGATTATTAGGCTTTTATTTTGTCTTTTAAGAATTTTAATTTAATTATTATTAATCATTAAATTAAATATATATATATATATATATATATATATACATATGTACATATAGTTATTATAGTTATTAAACTTTCAATAGAATTATTAAACTTTCAATGGTACATCAACTTTCATACATGAGAACCCGGATGCGGGTGAAGTTGGTAGTGTTTAACGTGATGGGATGGGGGTGTGGCATAAGGGGAAGCCACTGGCCCACCCGCAAGAGTGCTCTTAATGTCGACTGATCGAAATTTAATGCCATTTACTCCTGGTGATCGAATAAACCATAGTCCCGCTCCTCGATACACATTCGCATGCCGCGACATGACTCAGCCTCCAGTTCATACTTATGGTGGTTTATTGCAGTCGATTCACAGTTGCACGGTAGACTGGGTTGTTATTATGGAACGTCCCTCTGGTCTGAAAAAAATTCCCCCTCCTGTGAATCTGTGGTGCGCTCCAGGAGCAGGGCTTTCTAATGTTTGCACTGTAACTGGTAAGAGGAGCTGTCTCAATTGTTGTTTGGATTTTGGAGAAAATCTCCACTTCTCCCACACTGGTTCCTGCAAGCTTGCTTCTGTCGCCCTGTTGCCCCTCTCGCCTCAGTCTTCTGTCCATATTTTGCCTCCCTACCCTGTTGTCTCGAGTGCGACTATGCCGCGCCTCAGGCAGAGAATGCGCTGTCGAAGAGGCTCCACGAGGCGCCAAATTCGACGCTCTCCCTCCACCTCTGGCACCTCCTCTGCGTCTATCTCCCACTCTAACAGTCAACCTAGAGGGCGCCTTCTCCGCTCGGGCCATCTATTTTCTTCCCCCACTCCTTCCGCTCCTCCTGCTCAAACCCACACCGCGCATTTTTCCTTTAACAACACTCTCAATCAACCCAGGGTGACTGCCTCAATTACGGTCGTCTTTCGTGAAGAGCCTCAGGAAATTGTTCCCAGTTCTCGCCCGGTGGAATGCAGCCTCTCGGCGGCTCAGGATTCGGCGCAGTTTGTTGGGCTGAAGCACCCTGATAGTGCGAACGTGCAGGGTCAGATGGGCAAGGCCACACAGGACCTGGCGAACAAGAAAGCGGTGGGTCAACCTACTGAGAGGCAGGACACAGTACAAGCGAGCGAGGCACAGATTACTCCTCCTCCTCCCAGGAAGGTGATCCATTCTATTGCTGACCTGTATAATTCTGACGGGGAACCATATGAACTCTGGTGCAGAGTTGTCTACGAACCTGATCCTGATGAATAGTTCCTCCTCTTCACTCTGGTTTTTTTCTCTATTTCTGCCCATTCTCACGGGCCTGTTCATGTGTTTCCCGCTGTCTCTGAAAATTCATCTATTTTTTTTTCTTCGATATGGTCTCCAGTACTACAATTCTCTGGTTCCCCTGCGCAGGATTTTTCAAATGAACTGTTTCAGACTGGTTTCCCTCTTGCAGGGCAGTCTTCAAACTATGGTTTTTTGTTTCAAATGCCACAGAACTCGGCAATGATCAGGCTTCGGCCCACTGTACTGTACTCCTTTTGTTAATATAATTACTTTTACTTAGAAAAAAAAAACTTACATACATGAGAAAATAGATACTGACAAATGGTACATCATGGCCTGATTAATTTCGCTCAGCAATTTCAAATGGTATAACATTTAGTCAACATTAATCATCAATTTCTGCACATAGAGACTAATTTCTCTGGAAGCCTCAGATTTCTTTGGCTTGTTATTCTTATAACTACATAGACATAATTAATAGAGAGATTGAGGACAGAAAAAAATCTAGCGCTTAGTCTCCACTACTCAACATGTTTTGTGAGAAATAATACATAGATTGATTTCTATGAGTGCCTTAGCGTTCTTTGGCTCATTTTTTTAATCACAACAACAATAAAAAATGCACTGAGGATTTGTTCTTAGTCCGATTATGCAATTTTTATAAGACAGATTATGCAATATTAATAATAAACATAGATTTATTACAATTTAGGGAAAGCTCGTTCATGTTTTTTTCTTTATATTGGAAGGTTTACTTGATTTTTGAAGTAATTTTTAGTAGATCATAGTGTTGGAATATTTAAAATTCCAGAACAACAATGGAGAATAAAACTCCCCTCTTCAACACAGAGAAAATATAAAAAAAAATTTCTTCACTGGAAACAGAGTTTTCACTGTAAAAACTATTTCATTAAACTTCAAAACTTTGGTTACAAAATATCCTCTGACTGAGGGAATAAAAAAACTTTGACTGCTTCAAAACACAGTTCAACACAAAACTCACACTCTAAAATTTCACTCTATCTATGCATTTACAACTCACTGCTTTGAATTGTGCATATGATGTATATATGTAAAACATATATATATGGACATGTACGCACGAACATTAAAGAACTTTGACCACTGGACGTCAACCAAAAATTAAACTCTCCTTCAATCAATTTCGGGTGCCAAAAAAATTTGCTGACGTCATCAAAAATGTGACGCGAAATTTCTATTCAATCTGCTTTATGAATTTTCCGTGTCCGATTTTGGGCACTCGTATGGACGGCTGAGTGTGATGCGGAATTTCTATTAAATCTGCCTCAGTGATATTTCAAATCTGGAAATTTCAGTTCTGGGACCACTGTCCTTCAATTTTTTAAACTCTGATCAATCAAAAATGGCAAGCGGCTCTCTGCAACATTTTTGTTATAATGCGATCTTGACTGATCGCTGGAAATGGAAGGCGGCTGCCTGTACATCAGCTGTAAGTAATTTCAACACATAGCATATATTGAGGAAATATTAGTTTGACAAGAATCAATTATTTTGCTTGAAACTTTAGGTATTAAAAGTCCATGACACAGATATATCACACTCCAAAATCCAAAGAAAATGGAAGAGCGTTCAATTTTTTTAATCAAACTTTTATTGGTGAAGGGTTAATTTATTACGAGAACATCATTAATGAAGTGCAAAATTTTAAACGTAACGTTTATTGACTAGAAAAATAATGACCAAAACGTCAAAAAAATTTGTGTGACGGGTAAAGAGAAATCCAAATTCCAACCCTGCCTGCCACTTGTTGGTGAGTGGAGGTTATTCACTTTTCATTTACAGCTTACCAGGTTACTCATGTTACCAATATTTTCACGTGGCTCACTTTTAGGTGACTACTTATTGTACTTATTCTTTATAAAGAAAAATTGGTAGATAATTGTATATATTATTTGAAATCTATAACAAATCCAGGCAACAAAATTACAACAAATAGAAAATTATGCAAAAAATTCACCAGGGCACTACTAATGTGTGGATACCCTATCATTTCTTAGATCCTCATAACTTACCAACACCTAATATATTGGTATACACATAATATGGCATTTACCTGCAGTATTTCATATGTATCTAGAAGTAAATAAGTTGTATGACAATTGCTATGGCAGATATAAGATGTGTATTATAGTTTATATTTCAATTTTTCTAGCATGCATGTGCGGTCCATATAGTGACTACAATTACCAATATATTTCAGTGAAGATGTGAAGATGATCTCTCATTAGGTCATAATTACTTAAAGCATCATTAATTAGCTTTCCAAATGAATAAAATATGTTAACAAATTAGTAGAAACTAGGAAAACAAATCATGCTTTAAAAAAATATGGCACAATGAGTCACACTCTGAGATTTATTTAATTACTCATCAAGTGTCGCTACAACATATATATGATCACCATTACCATAGAAATGGGACATGTGACCATCATTTTGGTTTCGCAAATGACATTCCACATCATGAGCATTGTTTAGGGTTGATTGTGTTGATTTTTTTAAACAAATCATTTATACATTTTATGGAAATTATAGACACAATTTATAATCACATTAAAAGATCATGATGTATGGATATTCCTTATCATTTCTTAGATACTCAAAACTTACCAACACCTAATAGATTGATATACACATCATATAGAATTTACCCCTATAATGCCACATGTATCCTAAAACAAATTAGTTGTATGGCAATTGTTATGGTGCATATATAATGTGTATTACAGTTTATCTTATAATTTTGTTGAAGTAGCATATAACAATTTACATAGTGATATGAGAACCACTCTCTAGAGTATACATCGATTTTGTACACATGGATTTTTAGTTGATTTTTAAGATATATCATTGGTGATGCTCACATGATTATATAATGAACCATTAAGTTGAACTATGAAATTATTCCTCACAACACACATATTGATGAATTAATAATTTTTCTCATATAATTTTTTTAATCTATTTTGAAAAAAAAATAAAAATTATATATAATTATTTCTAAGAAGAACAAGAGAGAGTTACTTACCATATCTTCGTAAAACATATAATAGCGACGTTTTGAGGAAGCCTTCTAGCAACGCTTTGGGGCATAGTGTCGCAATTGCGACACTTTTTCTAAGAATTTTCTCTAAATGTCGGTATAGCGACGGTTTCCCAAGATCAATGGCCCAAAGTGAACCCGATAACTTACCTTTTACCTTTTCGGTAAGCGTCGCTCTTCTGACGTTTTGAACGATTTCCATTTTCGTCGGTCTTGTGACACTTTTGCAATAGTGTCGCACTTTTACAATTGCGACACTTTTTCTAAGTGTCGGTATTGCGAGACTTTTCTCTAAATGTCGGTATAGTGACGGTTTCCGAAGATCAATGGCCCAAAGTGAACCCGATAACTTACCTTTTCCCCACACCTTTCCTTTTCATCGTGGCCGTTCGCTCGTTGAATCCAGATCCGACGGCACTAATACATTTCCGCACTCATAAAGTAATCGTTTGATGTTTTTGCAAATCCGGGCGAAATGGGTGGTTTTCCCAAACCACCCGCGATTACGTGTCACCACCACGTTGTATCGCGTTCGAAAATCTAGTTTTCGCTTACCACCATTTACCCTCACGAATACCACTGGCGTTATTCCCTAAACCTCACCCGTTTAACCCAAGTTTAATGTCATTTAACTATGGTTATACCATTGAAGGATAACATTAAAATTATTATTTGCATTCAAATTTTCACCTTTTCACTTTAAACCTGTAAAAACATTGCAGAACCGTTTTCCTCAAAATCACGCCGTTTGAACCCTGAGAAACTTTGCAGAGCCATTTTCAACCTACCAGTACCATTTTTCGACACCCAGTGCCCTGAATTTCCATTACAAAGTACTACATTGTCCTCTGTGAAGCCATTTTCAAAAAATTGAAGACTGAGCACCTCTGCAACGTCTTCAACCGAATTCCGCTGGTTCTCCAGGTACTTTTATTCGAAGTTTCCCTCTGAGATTTCAAAATTCCTGTCGATTTCAAATAATTACCAAAGTTACTGCAAAAAAATGTTCATTTTTCAGGGAAAACTCTGTCAAAATTTCCCTGGAATCCCTAATTGCCCTTTCTCGCAGTTTTTTCCATACCCTGGTCCGTTTTGCTGTTGAAATCGATTTTAAATACACGTTCTGAGCTTTAAATTCCTTGCATTTCCTAAAAACCCTGCTCAGAAACCCCATTTTCAGTAGAAATTCGCCAAGAAACCCTTGTTTCTCGTAAAGGAACTTAGCAAACTGTTTAAGCTTGCTTCTTTCATTATTAAAAATGACCAAGAAACAGGTAACCCCCAAGAATGGAGGCCCAAAATCTGAAAAGAAGTCTTCTGCAAAGATTCCTCAGCTTATGTCCTTCAAAATCGACAAACCAACTCCTGCACTCACGGCTGATTCTACAGAAGTGGTCAGACCAGTCCAGCCTCCAGTCATTTCTCCAGAGAAGAGCCCTTTAGTTGATCTGGACTATAGAATACTAGACCCTAATGTAGAATTTAACCTGCTTGATGTCTATAATTGGTGCTATGGAAAATCAGTGGAAAAGGGTGACAAAGATATTCCAATTTGGGAATCCAATCTTCCTAGATATATTGTCCCTCTCGCTCATTTTGTTCCTGAATTTATCAGATTATGCGAAGCCTATTATATGCCAGAACAAAGATGTATTGTAAAAAAAGAAAAAGAACCCCTGTTTTACATCACTGAAGAGTCGATAAATTCCATGCTGCAAATGAATCATGACCCCAATTCTGCTTCCCTAACAATAGAAGATTTAACCCAACTATATCTTGACTTGGATTTCAATGCTAGATTCAAAATATACCAGACTTTTTGTCCAAATCAACTTGATATTCCTAAGTTAGATCCTCCTTTCGACACCGTTGATTTCCCAGATGAAACTAGACAGATTGTCTCAATGCTCTCCTTCATACTAGGATACGCCAGTGATGAATTCACTGATGTGGCTATCCTAGGTTTTCTGTCAACTCTAAACCCTGGTCAATCACCATCCATTCAGTTCAATTTTGCTAGATGTATTGTTGAAAATATGCATTATCAGTTATCCAAATTATCAGAAGAAGGAGTTTTCAGATACTCCTCTTATCTACTACACCTCTTCCTATATTATCAAATAGATAAGTTTCCAATTGAATGTCAGAAAGTGGATGCAGAAGGAAAATTTCTATCAGTAGTATTTTGGTCATCTATTCTAAGGAAATGGAAAAAAGAGTATAGTTTTACAGATTTCAATGACTCATTTATAGCCCCTGCTATGTATCTCTTGGAAAAAGAGGATATCCCTAGGATCAATGATGACACAAGAAGAATTCTACAGTTATCAGATAGCTACAAAACTGGAGATTGGTATTTATATAAAAATCATACAGAAATCAGAGTGTATGGCTCATCCCTGGCCCCATATAAGTTACCCAGATTTGTTACTACAAGAATATTTCCTTTAGAATATCTGAGACAACTATTGAATGTAGATGAAATCCACTTCATAGCTTTCAAGAAAAAGACCCAATTTAAGCTGAAAAATAAAATTGGGCCATTCATTGTGAATAACAGAGAAGCTTCCAATGAGATAAATGTCAAACTTAAAGAGTATAAGTTCCCATGTAGTTTTACATGGAAGTATGACCCACGAGGTATTTTGAGTGCAATAAGGGTAAAATGTAAGTTGCATGTTTACTTGCATGATCCTAAGCCCCATATTGAAAGATATGTAAATAAAATTGAATGGGAGCCAAACACCCTATCTGATGATGATTCATAGGCAGTACAGGTAATACAGGTAGACAGTGGCAAAGGCAAACAGATTGAACAGATAGTACAGGTGGCTTCTACAAGCAAAGATACTTATAATGTACATAAAAGAGATAGAGAAGGAGATAGTTTCATAGCTGAGACTATTGAGGACATAAAATTCAGAACTCCTTATAGTAAAAGAAGCAAGTCAACAGAAGAAGAAAAGGATAAGGTTGTAAATATTGATATAAATGATGAAGCAACAAGAATAGTCACTCAAACATTAGAAGAGCTTCAAAATGTAAAAATTGGAACACAAAAAAAAGATACAGTCATGAAGGAAAACTAGGCTACTGTCGATTTGCCTCCTTCTTCTCAGGAAACTGACAATACAGAGTCAGAGATTCAGATCAGATTCAGACAGATTAAAGAGAAGAATGAAGAGCTCAAGAATCAAGCTCATTCTAGATTTCTTAAGGAAAACCCTGGAAACAAAGACAGGCTTCTTTCGGCATTTGATTATTCATCCACTAAATTGGTAATGTCATTCTTGAAGCCTACAGTGGCTGAGCCAAAATCAGTGGCAGATTATTCCAAAACAGATCTTGAACTGGATGCAGATGCCATTCATGAATTAGATCAAATTGAATTTCATAGGAGCAATACTGAAATACTATATTCCAAAATTGTTAGTAAAACTATGAAATCAATTAGGCTTGAGAAAACAGTGCTCAACCTCCAAAATCAAATGAGGTTGGACAAAGCCTCACTGTATGCTAATAATTTAAGAATAAAAGCACTAGAAGATATAGTGATTGAAGCAAGGGGTGACCCAACCAACATTGAAGGGGCAAAAGTCTTAATTAAACAGAAAAATGAGGATATAGCTGCTCTTAGAAAACAGTTGAAGTTGCCTCAGAGTGAAAACTCTCAAGCAAAAGAAATTCTACAGCAAAAAACAGAGAATGATATTTAAAGCAGATTGTACATCAAATGACAGGTCAGATAAAAACAATGGAAAGTAAAATAGAAGCTCTAATGAAAGAGAATGAAGAATTAAGAAAAGCACAACCAATGGTCATTCCTATAGTGATCCCCACTGTAAACACTGCTATACCATCTACTTTGGCAGAACACTTGGCACCGAATGGAGTACTGCCAACTGCAGTGCCAATTACTTCTCTAATCTCTGCCTCTTCTTCTTCATCCTTACAGACGACCACACCACAAGACCAAGATAAAGAGATTCTTAGTTTGAGAGGCACTATTAAAAATTTGGAAAAATCCAAAAATGATGCCTTGACTACTTCTAGAGGACATGGGCAAAGGGCTGATCGACTACAAGAACAGGTAAAGATTCTGCAAGCACAAGTAAATCTTACAGATCAAGTGGCCTTTATAAAAAATCATTTATGGACCAAAATTATTGATGGCATTCATTCTCAATGGCCTTCAATTCAGATAATTTATGAACGGAGGGAGTTACTTCAAGTTGCCAGTGCAGAGATTGACAAGACTAAGATGGAAATTGACAAAAAACCAGCCCAAGAAATCCAACTCATAGCTTTTTTAAACAGTAAAACCAGGGAAGAGTTGGAAGAATTGAAAATTGTTGATAGAACAGAAACCATTCTTCAAATCAAAAAGGTCCTGAACAAAAGAAACATAATGAGTAATCTAGAGGACCGGTGTAAAGACATGAATTTATCCATCTCAAGATTTTTAGCCAAATACAAAACATTTTCAGAAGCAGGTTTGCCTGATATTCACGCATTGAATGACAAGTTAATGCCTTAGAAAGATTATGATCTAAAAATCAGAAATCATGCAAAAGAGCAAGCCAGACAACAACTGCCTCAAGGATCACCAACAGGCAGAATACTTCTTCAGTATTTTGAAAATCTGTTCTTTTTAGATAATGAGATCAGGAATATGTTCACTATAAAGCCTAACTTTTCCAAGTATACAAAGGCAGATGAAAGTTACAGAAAATTGAAGACTGTGAAGATACCCTCTGCAGAAAAGTGGCAAGAATTCACAGATCTGCTGTGAATTTAATGGATAAAAAATAAGAAATTCACTTGCAAATTCATTTTTTACTGTTACCTCAAATGGTAAAAATACAGGGTTAAAGTGCACAACAACAATCAGTTCAAATTAGAATAATCAGTTGTATTTTTGCTTGTAAAAAGGTAACAGCTTGCAAACTGTTTTGCAGCTGTCCCTCTTTTTATGTTTTCTTTCCTATTTTTGATTAAAACATTATCTCAATTCCTGAGATATTTTGTAAACATTTTTTTGTATAAATACTTCACAATTCAAAGTATTCAGTGTGAATAAAATTTCTCAAGACAACTATAGTTCGTGCTCTCTACTTGGCATTTTAATGTTTTCTACTTTGTTCGTGCTCTCTACTTGGCCATTGGCCTGTGGGTGATATGGAGTTGTAATCTTGTGCTGAATGTGGTAGTTTTGCAATGTTTCGGCTAATTTATTACCTACAAATTGTGGTCCTCCATCTGTGATTATGTCCCTTGGGAGACCATAGCGCACAAATATTTGGAAAAGAAACTGTACTACAGAGTCCTCTGTAGCTTTTGAAACTGCCTCTGCTTCGACCCACTTAGTGACATATTCGGTTGCAACTAGGATGTATGCTTTTTGGTTTGAGGGAGGACTAATAGGGCCAACAAAATCAAGTGCCCAGCGTTCAAATGGTTCAATCACTAGTTGAGGGTTCAAAGGCATTTCATCAGACTGCCCAGGGCGTCCTGCCCTTTGGCAGCTATCACAGGCTTGCACGAATTTTTTGGCATCCTTAAAGATGGTAGGCCAGTAATAGCATGTTCGTAAAACCTTATGGGTAGTTCTACGGTTCCCAGTTAGATCCCCTTCTTCAATCTTCTTATCTGTAGCTTAAGGATTCTTAAGTTCCCTTTTGCTCAGATTCCATCCACTCCATCAAATTAAGCCTATACATAGCCTTAGAAGGTCACCTATCTTGCCCTTAGCACATTTGCATCTCTGAGCCTTATTTCTTAGTTTTGCTTGCCTAGAGAGTTGACTCCATTGCCCAATATTCTGGTAGATCCTTCTCGTTTACCTTGAAATCTCTTTATTCCCACCAATCTTTTAAAATCAAACCCAAATACACAATCATAGCTAGCCTAATATTTGTTACTAAAAAAAAGCTAAATCATACGGAGAGATCCCTCTCTAGAGTTCAAGAAGGCTAGATCTTGAATTCCCAAAGTGGTTCTTGGTTACCCTTGGTGTTCTTAACTACAAAAATCCCTATCCCACAACCTGAGAATTACTAGGGTGATAACAGGCCTTGGGGGTATTATGATCCTTGGAGGAAACTCCCACAGCTAGAAGAGTTGACAAAGAAAATTGGATCGAGTGCAAAGGTGTGGCAGGTGGGTTTTACCCTGTACCAATTGTTATGGTGCATATATGATGTGTATTACATTTTATCTTATAATTTTGTTGAAGTAGCATACAACAATTTACATAGTGATATGAGAACCACTCTCTAGAGTATACATCGATTTTGTACACATGGCTTTTCAGTTGCTTTTTAAGATATATCATTGGTGATGATCACATGATTATATAATGAACCATTAAGTTGAACTATGAAATTATTCCTCACAACACACACACACAAAGCGTCGCTATTGCGACGGATGCCTCCAAACATCGCAATTGCAACACTTAGACATTGTGTTACAATTGCGACGTTTGGAAGCATCTGTCGCAATACCGACGCCTTGGAGAATAGGGTCGCCATTGCAACGTCTTCCTTCAGACGTCGCAACTACGACACTTTTTCTAACCATTTCTCTAAATGTCGGTATAGCGACGTCTTCGAGTGGAATTGAAAAAATTTGCGGAAATTTCTGACATTTGGTCAAGTCAAAAGCGTCGGAAGAAAGTGTCGGAATTTCCGCCAAATGTAGTAGTTTAGCGACGCTTTGGGCCATGGTGTCGCAATTGCGACGTCTTCCTCCAAACGTCCTAATTGCGACAGGTTTTAGGTGTCAGTATGGCGACACATTTCTATAGACGTCGGTATAGCGACGGTTGCGGGCGGGATGGAAAAAATTTGGAAAAATTTCCGACATTTGGTCAAAAGCGTCGGAACCAAGTGTCGGAATTTCCGCCAAATGTAGTAGTTTAGCGACGCTTTGGGCCATGGTGTCACAATTGCGACGTCTTCCTCCAAACGTCGCAATTGCGACAGGTTTTAGGTGTCGGTATGGCGACACGTTTCTATAGACGTCGGTATAGCGACGGTTGCAGGCGGGATGGAAAAAATTTGGGAAAATTTCCGACATTTAGTCAAAAGCGTCGGAACCAAGTGTCGGAATTTCCGCCAAATCTAGTAGTGCCTCTTCTCTCTAAATCATTGACATATTAAATAATTTATTTTTTTTATTAAATGAGACATGTATTTAGGAATATACATATATAATTTTTTTTGGAAAAAAAGACAGACCAGTCGGTGCACCATGAAAAAAAGTCATGCACCAGTTCTGGTGTGTTGTTTGTTTGCCGCGCACCGGGGGCAGTGACCTAGATGACATTCAATGCACAGTATGCAGTGCACCTAAATTTTTTTAAAGCACCATTGACTATGTATGGTGTCAAAAGAGCGGTGCGCTGACTAAAATATATGCCTTGGTGCATATAGTTGTGTCAGCGCACTGACTTCCTGACTAATTACATAGTCAACAGTGTGGTCTTTTACTAGGCCGCACCGTTGACCCTGTCGAAATGCCGAATGCGGTGTGCTGATAGACACCGGGGTAGATATTTCAGTCAATGCACCATGTTGCTGCTATTCCACATGGTAAACGGTGCAGCCGACTAAATGACCGCACCACACTTTTTTTTAATTTTAAAATAACGCGGTGCGCCTTTCGGTACCGCCCCAAAAACGGTGCAGATACTATTAGCACCGGTTGTGGTGTGGCCTATAAGTTTTACAGGCAGCATCGCTTACCAGTGCGAACCAAATAGCTTGTGCGCACCGCGCGACAATTTTTTTTTCTTTTTTTTTAAATGGTTGATTTAAGGTTATTTGAAATTCTAATCTGCTAAAAAGCTTAATTATGGAAAAACAAGAAAAATACCTGTACATTTCACTGTCGAGGAGGCATATTGGCTGTAGAATTTGCAAAAGAAAATTTGCCCACCATTTTGCAAAATGCAAGCTAGATATTGGTAAGAAATGCACAATAGAAGTGCGTGCAATGGTAGTAATGGGAGCACCGATGTCAGGGCAGCTCAGACAAGGATAAATTGCACCGGTGCTTGAGAACTCTGGAGCACTGAGAAAACTCAAAAATGTGGTTTTTTGGTCGTAATTTTTTTTTATTTAACCCTGTTCCACTGCACTGGGTTTTATAGGTGCACCGGCGCTGTTTCTTACGAACACACCAGTCGGTTTCTGTTTTGGTGTGGTGTTTTATGATGCATCGGTGCAGTTTCTTAATACCGCACCGGATGGTTTCTATTTTGGCGTGGTGTTTTATGATGCACCGACACGAAATAGTTGTGAAGCACCGGTTCTCTATAGTAATACGACGCACCATGCGGGTGTGTACGGAGCGCACAGTGTCTGGTGTGCCAATTTTTTTTGTGCACCGATGCTTTCTCTTGTCAAGCGCATCGGTGCGGTTTTGGATGATAAGCGCACCGAGTAGAAAACATCCGCAAAACCCTCCGCCCACCAACCTCCTCTAGTAACCTCCGCTAGAAACGGATGTATGGGGTATTTTTATAAGGGTTTCCTCAAAAACATCTACTAGAGGGTCTTTTCCTTGTAGTGTTAGTAGGATAGGTGCTCTTGTTTTATGTCTAGGAAAAAAAATATAGAAAAAAATCAAAATCCCCCACTTAAATCCACAAAACCCAAAGGATCGGCGATCCTTGGCAGAACAACATATATAGATGAAATAATTAGGAAGGCTGAATCCCAGGAATCCGTAGGACCCAGAACCATTCCTACTCAGAGTCCTACTACACTCCCTCAGGAAGAAGCCTCACCATCTGCAGCCCATGCCGAGATTCATAATGAAATAGAAGGGTCTGAAAAAAGCCTTCAAATTGCTGATCACGTAAGTCTTGAACCTTTGAGAGAGGGAGGTTCTTGCAATTTGTAGGAAGGAGAGGGAGAAACTAGCAGTGCAGTACAGGTAAAAACTCCAGAGCCTAGATCCGCTGATATAGTGGTTGAAACAAAGACACCCAGCATCCCAGATCGGGGAAGTGCTATAAGGCTTCCTCCGCCTCCACTCCCTAATTCCATCGATATTATTCCTCCAGAACAAGAAATTACCAAATATTATTGGCATATCTTTGATCAAATGGCAAACAAACAAAACCAGAGGCAAAAATCAGCATTGGATTATCCCATTGTTGATCTGACTACAAATGCCCCTATGAAGGCCATTTCATTACAAAACATCCCCACCTTCCATGGGTTTACCTTGAAAGATCCTCATGCATTCTTATTTGAATTTCATGTCTTATGTAAGGGATATGACTACACCACTGACCCTTAGAAACTGAAATTATTCCCCTCTACCTTGAAGGGAACAACATTACTTTGGTTCATGGGGCTCGGTGGAGGAACCATTAATAGCTGGGACCAGATGAAAAGCCCTTTTCTTAATAAATATCAAGACTACTGCCAGACTCAAGTACTAAAAGATGAAACATTCAATATATCTATAAAGGAAAATGATACATTAGAAGAATATGTCGAAAGATTTCAATATAACTTGCAAAGGTCTCCGTATAGTACACTGTCTAAAGATATCTTAAAAGCAACGATGATTAAGGGAATGAAAGAAGAATGGGTCAAAACACTTAACATAATGGGAAAAGGGGACATCTATTAAGAAGAATATGATGACATTATTTCACTGTGTATCAGGTTTTCTCGGGGTAGTACGCGATGTAGGCTAACCGGGTGAGACTCGGCTACAAGGAATCCTAAGAAGTCTGGTGGCAATGTGACCAGAGAAAAAATTGGTAATCGTTTAGAAGATTTGAAAACTGATACCTTGGGCACCTTGATAACGCAGCTAGATTTCCTACAAGCCAAGAAAAAGTAAGCTATAGCAGAACAAAACTTGGTTGTCTTTTGTCCACGTTGTTGGAAGAAGCACAGCCAACGGGTATGTCCATTAGACATGGTCCAGACATGTGCTATTTTTACCAAGGACCATGCCACTGACCATTTCCCTTCACTTTCGAGGCTGAAAGAAGTTTTTAAATAAGAAGAAGAAGAGATGGAACCAGTTTTTATAATGAACCAACGTTGACAGTGGAAATCACGACCAGGTATGCCACAAGACTTGCCTCAGTTATTTTCTTCTTCACAGTTTAACAAGCAGAACCCTACAACAGCTTGGCAGAACCAATCACCTTTCTCTACTTGGCCATCTCAACCTATGCCTCCTTAGCCAACAAAACCCTCTTTAGATAATAATTTACCAAGTTTTACTTTTTCTCCCCCTTACTGGAAAAACAATCCCTATCAGTCCCAGTGACCTGCCTCCCCTTCACAAACCACAAATTGGCCTCAAAACTAGCAGTGACCTCTGGGAATGACCAATCTACCAATGGGAGCAGGGGTTCAGAATCAACCTACATTACCAGCTGCATACCTAGTCTAGCACAATCCTCAGCCTATCATTCATCCTCAACTGTCGACTCAACCAAACCCTAATCCTAACAATAGGCATGTTCAGCTAATTCAGATTGTTGAAAACCCAAACCCTGAAACTGAACAAAATCAATGCAATGAACTTAGGCTAAGATCAGGATGTGTTATTTCACCGAAAGAAGATACGACCCTGCCACAACATGAATCTAAAATTCCGACAAAGCCTGGACAAAAAACTATGACTGAAATAGAGGTAAATCAGGGGAGGGAAACGGTTGACCAAGGGAACCTTGAAAACCTTATGATTTCTTCCCCTCCATTCCCTGAAATGTTAAAATTTCCTAGACCAATGGTCTCCCCAGATTTTGATATCCTAGGGGAATTAAAGAACCTTTTCATTAAAATTCCTCTTCTGCAGGATTTACAAGACATTCCTATCTATGCCAATACAATTAGAGAGTTGTGTGGAAAGAAACGGGTGAGGAAAGCAAAAGTTGTACCCACTGTTCATGTGGTATGGAAACTATCAGACTTACTATTGGGTAAAGAAACACCCGTAAAATATGAGGATCCAAGTAACCCCATAGTAACTATACAAGTCTCTGGCCACTCCTTTCCAAACACATTGGTTGACTTAGAGGCAGCCATCAACATCTTCACTACAGAAACCTGTGAGAAGTTAGGCATAACAACGTTAGAACCCACGTCTACCTTGTTGGAACTTGTTGACAGATATGTTATCAAACCAAAAGGAATATTACAATACATCCTGGTTTTTGTGGACTCATGGGAGTATCCAGCTAAATTTTTAGTTATTAACCCAAAAAGTAGGATGGATGGACACCCCCTGATACTAGCTCGATATTGGTTAGCAACAACTGATGCTTACATAGTCTTCCAGACAGGCAGCATGACCATTGCTAGAGGTGATGCCATAAAAAATATTATCATTTACTCGCTTGCCAAACCAATTCTACCCACTGTAAATATTCACAGGCATCCACATAAATACTGGGAATAAAACATTTGTTCCCCACTAAAAATAGTCGAAGCTCTTGAATTCAAAGATCAAATTGAATATGATGTAATCAATAACTTCATGAATCAGCCACTTTGTCTCAAAACTTAAAATTACAAATGTTAAAAGAAGTTCTTGATGATGACACACAAGAAGTCTCGTTGGAAAACATTGATAATAATCACATACCCACGACTGTTGTTCACAACAGCATACTAATTTAAATTGAGCTAGGGAAGGTTTTAAATATTAATGGTAGTCTAGATAGTAACCAAAAGCAAAATCTCATAAAGGTATTACAGAAATACCAGGGAGAATTTTCTTGGGACTACCCAGACATAAAGGGTATAGATCCTCAGCTATGCACACATCACATTTATACTGATAAGGAGGCTCATCCTATTCGGCAGCCTCAACAAAGGCTAAGCCCGCATCTGAAAGACATTGTAAAAGATGAGTTGCAAAAGTTTTTGGATGTAAACTTCATTTATCCTATCTTAGACAGCAAATGGGTCTCTCCTTTAGTAGTCGTTCCTAAGAAGAATGGGAAGTGGATAATCTATGTGGATTATAGATAATTGAATAAAGAAACACAAAAATACCACTTTCCCCTTCCTTTTATTGACTAGGTCCTTGATACATTGGCAGGAAAGCGATTCTTTTCCTTCCTTGATGGGTTTAGAGGTTACAATCAAATCCAGATAGCCCCCTAAGACCAGGATAAAACAACCTTTACGTGCCCATGGGGTACATTTTCCTACAGTGTATTACCATTTGGATTATGAAATGCCCCAACAACATTCAAAAGAGCCATACTCAAAAAAATTTCTGATTTAATAAATGAAGGACTTGAAATTTACATGGACGACTGTTACACAGCAATTTATCACCGTCCCTGCAATTCCCCATCCCGCACAATTGGAGGGCTCATTCCGTGACTTGTGAGCAGTGACATAACTTGAAAAAACTTTCATGGCGTTCCCCTAAACATGTAATTTCATTGCCCTAAAGACAAATCCTTGTGAAAAACCCTAAAAACACCCCTTTTTGCATTGGCGCGGGAAGCCAGTTCAGTACCCGCGCCAATGGGGGAAATCCTTCAAAGAGGGCGTGCCAATTGGTGCTCTGTCTCAGAGTCGCACTCGTGCCAGCCATTTTAAGGAGTGTTTTTTAAAAATAAATGGCAGAAGTTTCGTCCTAACCAATCCATAAACTGGTATCTAATTTGAGTTGGGAGGTTTGGCTCCGGATCTCCATGTAGAGGAAGTGGTTTACCACCTCTCATGGAAGCTTCCTTGAGGATAGGGCCAATCCCATGATTATAGGGATCCCAACTCCCCTTACTCCATCTATAAAAGCTTTCTCATCTCCTTTGCAAGCTAATCTCCAAGTTCCCAAGAGCCATCAGAGCCTTATGCTGCAAGAGCCTTGATTCATTCCCTTAAGGCCAAATCCAAGCAAGGAGATTATTGTCGAGAAATCCAAAGAGAGAGGTTTGTCCCATCCCCGATAGGCTTTTTCGAGACGTGTTCCACTGGCAACCCTCCGAAGGAGAATTCAGCGTCAGGGCTATGGTTGTATTCTTCTTTGATTGATTAATGATAAGCGACTATTGGTTATGGTTCCACTCCTATTGTTGATTATGATGATGAGTTATGTCTTCTCTGACTGACATATAGTTGCACATACTGGATTTTACACTTGCTTTTGTTTTGTTTCTTGCGTGTGTAGGTGTCCGATCACAGAGATCGTGAGGATTGTGATCTGCCAGAGCTAAGGAACGGGAGTGCTATTTTCTCTACAAGCGACAACGTTGGATTCCAAGTAATCCTTCATCGCTAGTTGGTTTATTTTCAATTAGGAACCTGCACTATAGCGTGTGACGATTGTTGCTAGACCCGATATGGGCTAGTAGGGATCACCTCTGTTCGCAGAGGGGATTTACCTCCACAACAATTTGGCGACTCTGTTGAGGATCGTCTAGCTTGTTTTTGTTCTGCTTTGTAAGCTACAGATGGAGCCTGAAGTTAGCCAGATAGCCATCGAAACGCTCTTGCTCTACAATTGCGAAGTAGATCAAAGTTGCTTCAGTCAATCTCCGGTTTATTTTATGAACTGAACACTTGGAGTATTGTCTTGTCTTTTCGGTTGTTTCTCGATTCTTCTTGCTTGATCGGCTCTTTTGCCTGGCTCTTTTTGTGATTCTGGCTTTTGTTCAGCTTGATCATCATTGGTCTGCTTGTTGGAGTGCTTTTTTTTTATTTTTCCATAGCAAACTCGGCTGGTGCACTTTTCAGTGTGACAGTCGCACCCACTGGTGCATGTTGTCAGTGTATTACCCGCGTCAATTTCATTCTCGCGTTGGTTTCAGCCTCACAGTCGCGCCAATCCTGTGAGGTACTAGGGTTTGCTCTTTTCTTTTTTCGACTGCTTGAGTGTTCTAGAGCCTTATTTTACTGGCTGTGACCTTCATCCTTTGGTTGTTTTCCCATTTCCATCGATTTCACATTCTAGCCCTAGGGCATCTAGGTGCTCTTGTGTGTCAAGCCTCCCTCAGAAGTTTTTGGTTTCTATTTGTTCAGTCAACCTTTTGATTGCTCCTCTACATTTGTTTGGCGGTTGCTTATCATTTTATTGTGTTATTTGAGTGTTTGTTCTCTTCTTCATTCGAATTTCGCTTTGTCTCGTTTTGGGCCTAGAATACATGGTCCATTTGAGTCTTTGGTATTCTCTTGGTTTTGAGGGACTATTTTGTCAATTTGGAGATCTGATTGTGTGTTTGCATTGAGTGAAATTTGTGTGTTTTTCTCTTTCCTCATCACTTCTCAAATTGCTCTTTTCATTAGATTTCATTTTGTTTAGTGTGCTTTGCTATTAAACATTGAAAATATAAAAAATATCTTTTTCTTTCGACTTGTTAGTGCAAATTAAAATCTTTTCGGTGTTATTAGTGATTAGTGACTTTGAGAGAAAAGTTGTTGGTTTACATTAGCTGCAATAGAGACTTTGTGGTTGTTTTCTGATCATTTTTTTTGTGTGAAAAAACTCTCAACTCTCTCATAATTAGCTTTCATCGAATGAAATGATATACTGTGGCATATACTGTGCATTTAGGAGATTTCGAAACATAACACTCGCTAGGGCCTAAAAACTAAAACGTAATTGAAGATAAACATTAAAATTTATTCAATTTACACTAAGGCAGCATTGAAACATTAACGCAAAATTTAGAGGTCTAGGCTAGAGACGTGTTCTGGCGTCTTTAAACCTAGTAGCTGCTGTTCGCCTCTCGGCTTTAGACAGTGCTAGTATGGACTTGTGCTCCCCGTACTATCGAGTATATGAAGGGAGACCCCACTAGGTTTCTATCCTTTATCCATAGGAAGCTGAGTCTACCACCCTATACTCATGATACACCGGACACAGCATTCGGGGAGATTGCATGCACGTACTTTAAGTCCTTGGTTGATTTCTCTTTCATTTTGAAACCAAGGTGTATATTGCAATTCACAGTTATTTGGTACACCCTTTGCCTAGTATTCCTGAGTAGTCATTTGATCTTTTCTAACTATTTAAATTTGAAAGGATCACCAAGCGCTTGTCCTTTCACGCTTGCTTCAAAACTGAAAGAGATAGAGTCACCTTTCATCCATTTCTCGACTCTTAAAACATGAAATGGTGAAGTTTCTAAGTTTCAATGTGGTAAAATAAATCACTTGCGATCACACGCCTTGTTAGATTTTGCTTGTTGACCATTTGATTGTGTCTTGACTCTTTTTCAGCCCGTGTGTGTTGTGCTTGATCTTTTTTCATTGTTGTCACAGTGGCGGAACCTTCCGTTTCTTCTACTGGTAGTCCATATATGGACGATTCGTCAAAGGTTTCTCAATCCTCTGCTGAACCTCAGCAGCCCATCGTTTTCGAGTTTCCCGATGGGGGACCAGTTCTGTCTGAGCTTCCCTTTGGGGAACCAGTTGAGTTCAATTGGCCCTTTTCTGACCCTTGGTCTGGATTGGGAGTAGGGGAGCATTTCCCTTCTCTTACATCGGGTTCGCCTTTTTTAGCTGTTGTTATTTCTCCTAGTCCTCGTCGTCTGTTACGAGATCTAGCAGTAGGTTTGAATATGAGTGATTATCCTAGCGAGGAAATCCCCACGTCTGGTGAAGATTACCAGTTATTCCCTCGACATTTATTTCCAGAAGACAACCCTGAACCATCTATTATATCATCACCTGGTCCCTCATTACCAGTTGGGTATAGATCCTTGGGTCAGATTATTGCTGCCCCTGCCTCCATGGGGGTGTCAGCTCCTTCCGCGAGGCCAGTCATTCCTTCTTTGGGGATGTCTCCTAAGACACCCATTATGTCATCCCCTCAGGTCACTTCTGTACCCTCTATGCCCACTGTTTGTGTGGCCGCATCTGCACCCGCTGTTACTACCCAGTCCATAAGGACCACATCGCTTCCCGAAGACGTCTATATAGCATTTTCTATGCCGGAGAACATCTCTCCAGAAGATTATCGATTGTCCCTGCAACAATCGAACCCCGAGGTCGGATAGTCCTCTCAAGATCCCAACCGCTCGTATTTTTTGCATTATGCATAGGATGGTACACCCGTGTACGTTTTTCCATATCAGTACAATGAGCATGGGAACCCTTTACATTTACCTGCTTCTGAGGATCAACTTCATGCTCAGGGTCTACCGTATAACCAGGCTGGATAGCCTTATAACCCGCAAGGACAACCTTTTCAAAGCCAACCTTCGGGCTAGCCTAGCTATCCTTATGACCCGTAGGGACAGCCCATACATGGCTACCCTCCGGGCCAACAAGAGCCATTATACGTTCCGCAAGGACAGTATTACAGCCCTTCAGGTCAACTCGTGCAGCCTCTCCCTCGAATCCCACCTGGGCAACCTCAAGGACTCACAGGTCAATCGGGGTACCAACCAGGGCTAGTATATGGTCCTGGGGGGCAAGTCCAACCTTCTCAACCTATGCAACCGCAGTATCCTCTTGGTCCCAATGTCACACATCAGCCAGGACCATCTTATGGTCCTGCTGCGGGTCAAATCGGTTATCAGCAACCACCTAGCTCTATTCCGCTACCAGGCCAACCAGCCCATCTGGCACAACCTGGTATCCCGCTACCAGGCCAACCTACCAATCCGGCACAACCTGGTATCCCGCCACCAGGCCAACCGGCCAATCTGGCACAACCTGTTGTCCCTCCACCAGGCCAACCGGCCCATCCGGAACAACCTGGTGCTCCTCAACACCCAGGACAACCTGCACAATTGACACAACCTGTTTATCTGGGTCAACCTATTCAACCAGAGAAGCCCACTCAGCCAGGTCAGCCTGTTCAGCCAGGCCAGCCTGCACATCCTATCAACCCTGCCCAACAGTCGATTTATTCAATGTCGCAGCCAAATCAATCGCTGCACCCTAATTATCAGGCTCAGCAGGGTCCCACCTATCAGCAACCCACTCAACCTCAAGGCGGTTACTATTCTCATGGTCAAAACCGACCGCATTATAGCCAGCCCCAAGGTTCTAACTATTGCTCTCAACAACCCATCTATACCTATACTCAGCAGCCAAACCCGCAAACTGCTCAAACAGGGTCGACTTACAATCAGGGTCTGTACTCTGGTTATCAAGCCCCGTACACTGGTTACCAGCAACCGAATCAGGCTGGTTATACACCCTATACCCCCTACAGTCATAATCTTGCTGGATAGAACCCCTGGGGGCAAGGATATTCTCAACCAGCGTGGAGTACAGGTACTGGTCCTTATCGAGGGCCAGGCATGTCGTCCAATCCGCCATTGTCGTTCCTGGCTACCTTGGAATTACCGAATGTTTCAAAATTAACTAATGATCCAATTCTGCACAATCCTTATTGGCCTCCGGTTCCTACCAAGGTACCCGGTGATTGCCCCAAGTTTGAGGGTAAAGCTGAGGAGGACCCCCAAGCTCATGTGATGACTTACCACCTGTGGTGTTCGTCCAACTCTTGGGTGGATGATTCAATTCGTCTACGCCTCTTCCAACGCACTTTGACTGGTGCTGACGCTAAGTGGTATATTGAATTATCCCGTGGCATCTTTCAAGATTTCAATACGTTAGCCATGGCTTTTCTGACTCACTTTCAGTTACCGGTTCGCTACGAAGCCCGGATGCACCTCCTGACTTCTTTGAAACAGGACAAAGCCACCCACATTTCTGATCACATTCATGAGTGGCGACGTCGTCGTAGACTGATCAAGTTCCATATACCTGATCAGATACTAACTCATTGGTTCACCACCTCCTTCGTTAACAAAATCGCCTAAGATATTGCAATGGGAGCGTGTGTGACTGAAGAACAAGCCATAGTGCGTGCCCAATATCTGGATCCGGTATACTCTCAGTCCGGCATGCTTTATGATATTTTTCCTGATGCTCCATGGTCTGGAACCTCTAAAGATCCACCTACCCCGGCGGTGGATGGTGTTATTGGTTCCGTGTCTCAGAATTTGAAAAAATCTTCGAATGGGAAGCATAAGTCCAACTCATCCAATAATTCTGCTCCTCCCACCCCTCCCGATTCTGGAAAAACTACGGAGGTTAACGTCGTTCAGGCTAATCCTACGGAAAAAGCCTCCAAAGGAAAGAAGAAGGGCAAAGGTAAATCCAAATCTGACGTTCCAAAGCCAGAATCTTCCAAACCTCGTACTGAAGACGGTTCCCAATGCAAACTGAAGTACCCCTACCTCATTTGTGATGGAGATCATTATACAAAATATTGTCCATGACGATCTCAAATTAGTCAACTTTTCAAAGGCTCCAAAGGGACTCCGGCCGTTCTTAAAGAACTGTTCCCATCTCAGCAGACCCAGATGGTTGAACAACCTTCACCATATGCACCATTTGGGTCCCAAGTCTTTATGATGAATGGTGCTGCACCTATCTCTATTGCTACGTGTTCGAAGGATTACAACGAATCGTGTTAGGAAGCTGGGAAGGCAGTTGTGGACGGTCCACCTCCCCCCCTGTCTCCGGTTCGTTGGAGATTAAGAAACCTACTGCTGAACCTATTGTGAGGCCACCTCCTAAAGGTGTTCCACGAAGATCTTCCTATAACCCAAATGCCCGTGCCACTCAGCACTACAGTATTGTTGAGGATCTGGCATAGGCGCCTTCTGCCATATTTGCATTGGAACTTCTTCAAATTTTCCCGTCACAACAGAAAGCTTTGTTGTCTGCAATCGGTGGGATTGATCCCACTAATTATGATCTTCTCACCTTCGACTTAGAGAAATTTACCCCCCGACTTCCACATCAGATCACTCTCGTTATTCAAGTCGAGATCAACGGTCTCAACATCCATAGGGCCGTTGTAGATGAAGGTGCTTCTACTTATGTCATGTCATCTGCTTGTTGGAAGGCCATTGGATCTCCAGCCCTTTCATCATCTCCTAATGCCCTAGAGGCATTCGATGGTCGGGAATCAAAACCCTTAGGTGTTCTCGAGAGTTTAGGGATTACCTTACAGGGAAGACAGTCAACGTAGAAGTAGAATTAGTTGACGCCAAGCTTAACTACAATATACTTCTCGGTCGTAATTGGACTCACGCCATGTTATGCATGCCTTCCACCCTCTTTCGACTTCTTAAGTTCCCTCACGAGGGAAAAATTGTTACGGTGGATCAGTTGTCTTTCTTCACCTCCACCTCTGAGAACAACGTTCCTTACATGGATCAGATTCCAAATCCCTCTGACAGTGTAGGACCCGGTCTCTTCAAGGACCCCGTCCTCATGGGTATTTTTCCCACACCACCACTGCACACCGCTCAAGTTAATATGACCTTTAGGTCTGAAGACCCATGGCTCATCCCTTCGCCTGAGCAGGTGACTAAGTTTGGAGAATCGATGCCCTTAAATCCGGTAGAGATTAACTACTGTAAAATCGTCGCCGCATCTGATCCTCCCCCTCCTCAGCATGCTCCTTCGAGCATGGCTTTAGACATCTATTCTCAATCCTCCTGGCTCGGCGAGGCCGACTCGCCTGATCCTCTTAAAGAGATTTTCCCTTCTGATGAAGCCATTGTTGAAACAATGTCTCTTGAGGAGCTACCTTGGAGCGATGGACATCATCGTTCCTCATTCACGCCTAGCTTGGGGGCAATGTCAGATTGTCTAGAGCATTTTTCATCTCTGGTTCCCACTCTACCTCTCCAGATGCCCATATTGACACACGAGGTGCTTTCAGAGGGAAACCTGAGTAACATTACTACATTACTCAAACTTTTCCGATCGACATCTCCATTAAACCATGGATAGTTGAGAACATACACGTGGGAGTAACTTGTTCTCCTGATGAGATACAAGTTTATACTGATCTTTTTCGAGAATTCGGAGACGTGTTTGCCTGGTCCTATGAGGAAATGCCCAGGATTGATCCCAGCATAGTAGTGCACGAGATTCCTGCCTATCCTGGTGTGAAACCCATGCGCCAACGCCTACGCCCGGTGCACCCTCGCAAAGCCACTGCCATTAAAGAAGAAGTTGAAAAAATTCTGAACGCGGGCTTCATTTACCCAATTCCCCTCACAGAATGGGTCTCCAACATTGTCCCTGTAGATAAGAAACAGGGTACTATAAGAGTTTGTGTTGATTACCGAGATATTAATTGGGCCTGTCCAAAGGACAACTATCCTACTCCCTTCATAGATAAAATCATTAACGAATGTGATGTGAGTGATATATATTCCCTAATGGACGGCTTTTCCGGGTACAATCAGATAAATATTTTACCTGCCAATCAACACAAGACTACATTCATCTGTCCCTGGGGTACCTTTTCCTATAAAAAGCTCCCGTTCGGCTTGAAGAACGCTGGAGCTAATTTTCAGCGTGCTATGTCTTATGCGTTCCACGACATACGCCATATCGTTCAGCCTTATCTGGGTGATTTTCCAGCTCACTCAGCTCGGCGAGAGGACCACCCAGAACACCTCCGCCAGATTTTCCTTCGCTGTCGACGCTATAATATCCGGTTCAATCCTCATAAATGTGTCTTTTGTGTGGATTCTGGCCGTCTTTTGGGGTTCATAGTCTCCAAGGACGGGATTCGCCTTGATCCCCTAAAGGTCGAGGCCATTGTCAATCTCCCATCACCCTCTTCAATATATCAATTGCAGAGTCTGCAGGGAAAAGCTAACTTCCTACGATGCTTTATACTGAACTACGCGGAAGTGGCCAAAGGATTCACGCATATTTTAAAGCAGAACTTTCCCTTTCATTGGGACAACATTTCTCAACAATCCTTTGAGAAGCTTAATACATTACTTGTTAATGCTTCGTTGCTTCGGCCTCCAAACTATCACCATGATTTCACTCTATACTTGGCCGCTGCCTTTAGCACCATAGCTATGGTTCTGGTGCAGGATGATGATAATGGCAATGAACACATTTTTTACTATCTATCACGGAATCTTCTTGACACGGAAACACATTACGCTCACGTCGAGAAGCTAGCTTTAGTAGCTGTACAAGTTGTGCAACGTTTCCGCCACTACATCCTGTTGCGTACCGTTACCGTGGTTTCGGATTGCAACCCCATGACATATATTCTTTCTCGACAATTACTGGGGGGAAAATACTCCAAATGGATCATTATCCTTCAGGAGTTCGACCTAGAGTTTACTAATGCTAAGTTGACCAAATCACTGGTTTTTGCGGATCTTATTTGCTCCCTCCCGACAGACTCCCCCCCATCTCATTCTGAAGAACATATTCCATACGAAACCATCTTCCTTATCAGCACCCGTGACCCATGGTATGGTGATATTATTGTGTATCTTCAGACGTCAACCTTCTGCTCTGAGTTGACCAAAGATGCCTGACGTCGGATTCGGTATCAGTCTCAACCCTACCGCATTGTAGGAGATACATTATACCGAGTTGGAGTAGATTCGGTGCTTTGTCGGTGTTTGACTCTGGAAGAGGCTAAAAGATTCTTAAATGACTGTCATAGTGGTGCCTGTGGTGGTAACATGTCTGGATATGCCACCACCCAGAATATTCTGCGTGCAGGTTACTTCTAGCCATCAATATTCAAAGACTGTATTATTGCAGTCCGCAAATGTCACGCGTGCCAGGTTTTTCAGCGCAAGATGCGCGCGCCACCCCTCCCTCTGCATCCTGTCATTACCGTCGGCCCTTTCGCAAAATGGGGCATAGATTTCATGACGTGTAACCCTCATTCGGCCGAGGGGCATGCATATATAATCGTCGTTGTTGACTACTTTACTAAGTGGGCCGAAGCGATGCCTACACTAGCCACCGACGGTAAGACAGCTGCCCAATTTATCTTCAACCACATCATTGCACGTTTCGGGGTCCCTCAGGCCATTGTAACCAATCATGGCACTCATTTTTGAGATTATATGATGGCCGAGCTGACATCAAGATTGGGCTTACGACACGATAGCTCAACGCCATATTACCCCCAGGAAAATGGCCAGGTTGAGGCTGTGAACAAAGTTTTGGTCACAATTCTTCAACGAACAGTTGGAATTCATAAGTCCAATTGGCACCTCCAATTGTTCTCAGCTCTATGGGCATACCGGACGTCAGCAAAGAGTGCAACCGGATTCACACCATTCCAATTGGTGTATGGTCTGGAAGCAACTCTTCTGGTTGAGTGCAAAATTCCTTCCTTAAATTTGGCTATGGAAATTTTACTCGACACTTCTCCTAAAGAAGAGCGTCTCTTGTATTTGGAACGATTGGATGAAACCCGCCGCTTGGCTGCTTTAGTCATTGAAGCACAGAAAAAGTGGGTCAAAGCACACTTTGATCAATCTGTCTCTCCACGTTCCTTTGTCGAAGGGGACCTTGTCCTCCTATACGACCAAGCGCATGACAAACTCGGGGTAGGAAAGCTCCAACCCATGTGGCATGGGCCCTACATAGTAAAATGAGTATTGAAAAATGGGGCTTATGAGCTCATTGATTATGAAGGAGTTCCGCTGGCACAGCCTAGAAATGGGTTGTACCTTAAGAAATACTACGCTTGAATTTATTTTTAGTGTGGTGTGTGTACATAGGTGTGTATATTCATTTGTGTGCATGTGTGGTGTGGTGTGCGATGTAAGCATATTTCTGCTGATCGGGTCTTCCTGATTGTGCAGATGTCCATTACTCCGTTTGTGGGTTTCGCGGATGGTGCCTCCCGCAGTACCAAGAATCTGTCTTCGGCAGCCTGGGTAATCTATGATCCTGCTAGTGAATTGGTTAACCTGCAAGGTGTGTGTCTAGGTCCTGCTACAAATAATATCGCGGAATATAGTGCCGTATTAGAATTATTAACTGAGGCTGTAAACCTCGGCATTCGTGAATTACTTGTGTATCTAGCCTCACAACTTGTAGTATTACAACTTAATGGGCATTATTCAGTAAGAAACCCATCCATTTTACGTCTGTATTTGCGTATTCGTCTGCTGGAGAGAAATTTTGACTATATTACATATCAACACATACCCAGACATATGAATACATTAACAGATGCAGTAGCTAATTTGGTTTTAGATAGACATTTGCACAATTTATAAACAAAAACATCATCACATGTAAAAAGATCCATCCAGAAAGAGGTATATATATATATATATATGTGTGTCGAAATTTTTACATAGTGTGCATCACATAAAATCAAAAAATATACATGTTTGTCTTAATACATCCGGAGACAACATGTATCTCAAAAAAAATATGCATGAAGCAAGCCCTAGGTGTCTAATCCATGTGGTGCTCGTGGTAACATGCTACTGCGTGCACTAAGCGTCTCAAAAGTCGGTGGAGGTGACTAGGCACTCCCACCATATGTCTCTGATACGCCATTGGGACATCTACCAGCCGAGCGTGGTCTGGAATCCCTCGGGCAATCCCCTCAAGGTTCTGGATCAACTCTCTTCCCTTGACACCCTCCGCCTGAGGGTCAGCTGTGGTCTGAGTTCTCTGTGCAATGGGAGACATACCGGCAGGTCTCTCTGGGCCGACATCTACATACATATAAAACTAGTGTTAGAACGGAGACGTATTACCAAAAAAAAAATCATAAAACATAAAAATAGAAAAGAGAGGTCATACCCAACTCCTCGTCCCAGTCATCCCCCTCCGGAAGTGGGAGATCTGGGTCTCCAGTGAAATCGGTCCCGTCATAGGGCCAATCCTCGACCATGATTAGCTGCCGCCGTAACCATCCAAAAAACTCCAGCCTCCAGGACATCTGTTGGCCTCCTCCTGATCTGGGCATAAGTGCTGCCCAACGAGCCATCCTTGGCTCTCTTGGTATCGGCTCAGCAACTATGGCCCCTTGGCCCTGAAAGATAGGTAGTCGTTCGAGGATGAACGATACCAAAATGGAACCATAGCCAAACTACTTTAGTTTGACTTTCTTGCACCTTGTAAGCTGCCCTTTGATATTTGTTGTCAATGCAGTAGCCCAATCAAACAACGTAGGGCTCATACACTCGGAGGCTAGTATGAGTTGGGCCTTGGTCGCCTCATGCAGCGCTTGCGATCCCGTAGCCCACGTAATGGTGTGTAGCACTACCCTGAGTGCTAGATCGTGGACAATGTGGATATCCACCTTCCCACTTCCCAATCTAGTTTGTGCCCCTGGGCACACTCTCGCCATTACTTGCTCCATCTTTTCTCCAGATGGTCTGCTACCTGTCAGGATGGGCACCGGACCTCTGCGCGACAGTCCGGTTATGAAATATATTTTAGAAACCTCAAGTTCTAACACTTGGTCCCGAAGTTTAAAAACTTCCTCATTTTCGTCCCATATGCTGACCAAGTACTGTAGTAGCTCTGGCTGAGCTCGTAAGCAGGGTGTGAGGAAGAATTTATTAAGTCCACAGTTCTTAAGTGTAGTCATGCAGGCTTCATTCTCGATAGCCATTTCATCTTCCTCTCCATGTTCCCTCTCCTTCCATTCGATAACCATTTTTGCCTTTATATCTGCATCAACACAATAAAAAATACATTGTTAGATCTCTGGAACATTTGAAAATCCACATAGATAGCTCACATTTTCAAAATTTTGAGCAGAAAATTGCATTGCGCCATTGGCGCGACCTCTTTGTGAAGAAATGTCCATTGGCGCGGGTCCGTGCCCGATACCCGCGCCAATGGAGCGAGCCCTAAAATTTCAAAATGGTTCGCCCAAAAGTCTAATACATAATAAAAACATATAAAAAATGGATTGGAATGGAGCTTAAGGAAACACCTATTACCTGGAACAAACACGGGACTGAATAACGTCCCGAATCAGTCGTAGTTGTCGTTAGAAGTTTGCACACAAATGGACCACTGTTGCTCTCCAATGAGGTAAATAGTAAAAGTAATTTTGTTTTTACCATTTGAGACTTATTTATAACTTTTTGAAATCTAATTAGGTTTTAAAAGTCATTTTTTATTAATATTTTAATATATTTTGTCAAAAATGGATTTTACACTTGCCCTTATGTGCAGCAACAAGTTTTTACACAACTTAAATGGTGACACGAGTTGTATTTTATACTTTTTCGAACTCAGTAAATACACGAAAGAGTTATTTCGGAGTCATCTTTCAGCTCTTTTCTGACTCTCTAAACATGAAAACATTGTCGAGGCCCTTGTCGTTTCGATCTTGTTAAAGTGGCCACGAAACGACATCTACCCAGTATACGTTTACCCCTTTTTCGGGCTGGGATAGATTATTTACGAAAAAGGAATACCCTAGCCTATTGCGACTAGGAGGTTTTCTCGGACATAGTTTTCTACCTTTTCGGATCTGAGGAACTATTTACGAAAAGGGACCGTTGGAGTTTACTTTTCTGCTATCTTTTCAAACTCTCTAAATATGAAAAGACGCCGAGTTCTTCCTCTGTCAGACTCGTTAAACCCTGATGACATTGGATTCAGTCATAATGACGGTCTTCGAGTCGCTCCTTCCTAGGGCTCGTTAAATGTACTAGGATGGATTCGTCCAAAGGACGAACTTATATTACAAGCATATGCTATCCCCTTCAAGCTTGTTATCAAAATAATTGGGGTACTCGCCAGAAATGGTGGGGGAAAATGGAACCAGAATCATTGTCATGTCGGCAGTATGTCGCTCTTGAACATGGCACTTGTCTGCATTCGTGTCGGGTTGGGGATATCTCATCTCGTTTGTTCACTTGCCTCCGTGGGTTTGGGTAATCCTTTTTGACCTCTCATCTACTCTTTGCCTCGTCGCCATGACCTTTGATATTTTGATGTCAAATACTGCCAAATCCATTGTCGTGCCACCAATATTTTCAATAGAAGTTGACCTCTGCAAATATCAACCTCCCTCTGATTCTCATTTGATCCTAATTCACAAAAACATTATGTTCCTTAGTCTCGTTTCGATGAAGTGGGAAACACTTTGGCCCAACTTCGATCAAGGTCACTTCCTATCGACTTCAGCTCATTATCCAGGAAGCTGATCTAGAGACTCCCTTCTGGTACCTTGGAGCCTGCATGCCTCAATGGCAGGTTCTTCGCATTCGACGTGAGGTTTTCATCATTGGCCTCCGATCGAGTGATTTTGCGGGTGTTCGACGTCAGCTCATTGTTCACATGTCGTATATTGTACCTATAGTACCTTGAGGACGATTGGAATTAATGGTGGTACCTCTCGCGTCTGTTAACAGCTTTCATCATTGGCTGGTAATAAGACGGTGTTCTTGCATGTTCGACTTCAGCTCACTTATTCGAATGCTTGAACTTGTACTTTGTTCAGGTTGAGATGGAGCGCAAGACCCTGGATTCTGCCTGTTATAATCCAGGCTGCGATTTTGTGGATTATTATTATTAGTTACATGACTCACTGATTGGATGGCTGTGACCATACCTGAGTATATTTAACGATCCTCATTGGATGGCTACGTCCATGCCTTGGATCTGGATTATTACATACTCTGTTATGGATGGTTTCTCCCATACCACGTATATATCATGTATTTGAGACATCAGTTGTACTTCTCTACGCAGATTTTCCGACGGCGGTGTTTTCAGTTGGACACGTTCTCGTAAAGAATTTCACCACTCTCTCTCTCTCTCGGGCCTCATTCTTTAGGGGGCATCTGTTACATAGCAATTTGTCACCATCCCTGCAATTCCCCATCCCACACAATTGGAAGGCTCATTCCATGTCCTGTGAGCAGTGACATAACTTGAAAACACTTTCATGGCATTCCCCTAAACATGTACTTTCATTGCCCTGAAGACAACTCCTTATGAAAAACCCTAAAAACACCCCTTTTTGCATTAGCGCAGGAAGCCAGTTCAGTACCCGCACCAATGGGGGAAATCCTTCAAAGAGGGTGCGCCAATTGGTGCTCTGTCTCAGAGTCACACTCGCGCCAGCCATTTTAAGGAGTGTTTTTTAAAAATAAATGGTGTAAGTTTCGTCCTAACCAATCCATAAACTGGTATCTAATTTGAGTTGGGAGGTTTGGCTCCAGATATCCATGTAGAGGAAGTGGTTTGCCACCTCTCATGGAAGCTTCCTTGAGGATAAGGCCAATCCCATGATTATAGGGATCCCAACTCCCCTTCCTCCATCTATAAAAGCTTACTCATCTCCTTTGCAAGCTAATCTCCAAGTTCCCAAGAGCCATCAGAGCCTTATGCTGCAAGATCCTTGATTCATTCCCTTAAGGCCAAATCCAAGCAAGGAGATTATTGTCGAGACATCCGAAGAGAGAGGTTTGTCGCATCCCTGACAGGATTTTTCGAGACGTGTTCCGCTGGCGACCCTCCGAAGGAGAATTCAACATCAGGGCTATGGTTGTATTCTTCTTTGATTGATTAATGATAAGCGACTATTGGTTATGGTTCCACTCCTGTTGTTGATTATGATGATGAGTTATATCTTCTCTGACTGACATATAGTTGCACATACTGGATTTTACACTTGCGTTTTTTTTGTTTCTTGCGTGTGCAGGTGTCCGATCACGGAGATCGTGAGGATTGTGATCTGCCAGAGCTAAGGAATGGGAGCGCTATTTTCTCTACAAGCGACAACGTTGGATTCCAGGTAAGCCTTCATCGCTAGTTGGTTTATTTGCAATTAGGAACCTGCACTATAGCGTGTGATGATTGTTGCTAGACCCGGTTTGGGCTAGTAGGGATCGCCTCTATCCGCAGAGGGGATTTACCTCCACAACAACGACTTTACCCCATATGGAGATGATTTTGATCAAGCATTAGAAACACTAGAAAGGTATTGGAACGATGTATTGCTACCAGATTGTGTTTGAAAAATGAAAAATGTCACATGATGATGGCCGAAGGAGTAATCCTAGGACACTACATCTCTGTAGCTGGAATACATGTAGATTCGGAAAAAATAGAAGTAATCCTTTTATTAGCCACACCTTGTACGCAGACAGAGGTATGCAGTTTCCTTGGATGTGCAAGGTATTGTCGTAGGTTTATAAAGAATTTCTCACAAACTATTGCGCCCTTGTATGCATTAACTGGAAATGTTGAATTCCATTGGTTTGATAAATGTGACACTGCTTTTACATATTTAAAGAAACTAGTCTCGACAGCACTGAACTTACGCGGTCCTAACTATAATATTCCCTTTCACATTTCCTTGGATGCATCCGACACAGCGATAGGGGCAGTTCTTGGTCAAGAAGAAGATAAAAATCCCTATGATATTTATTATATCAGCAAGAATCTCACTTCTGCCGAACTAAACTATACAGTGACTGAAAAAAAGTTCTTGACTATCATTTATGCTATCAATAAATTTAAACATTATATAACTCTCTATCAATTACTCTTGTATACTGATCACTCTACCATTAGATATCTAGTCAATAAACCTATTACAAATGGGAGAGTAACTCGTTGGTTTTTTCTTTTATAAGAGTTTGACATAACTATCAAAGACCATCCAGGGAAGGAGAATGCGGTTGCAGATTTCCTGTCAAGAGTTCCCAAGTCAGATGACACACTAGTGGTGGATGATCAGTTTCTTGATGAACATCTGTTCGTTGTAGCATTAAAAACACCATGGTACGCAAATGTAGCAAATTACATGGTAGTAGGAAAGCTTCCCAGGCACTTGACATCAAAGGAACGATAGCTGATTGTTTAGTGCAGTGCTAGATTCTCCTGGATCGGTGGATATATTTTTCATACAATCATTGATATGCATATACATAGATGCATCCGAGAAGAAGAGATTTATGACATTCTATGGGCCTATCATGATGAACCATGTGGTGGCCATTTTGCAGATCGCAGAATAGGGCACAAAGTATTTCAAATGGGTTATTATTGGCCTACAATTTTTAAATATTCCAAGAAATATGTCCAAGCCTACGATAGTTGCCAAAGAATGGGTCACCCGGGCCAAGCTAATGAAACGCCATTATAGCCACAATTGGTAGTGGAACCTTTTGAACGATGGGCACTGGACTTTGCTGGACCATTCAGCCCGCCATAAAACCAAAATATTTACATACTGGTTGCCACAGATTACGTAACAAAGTGGGTAGAAACAATGGCTTTACCAAGAGCCACGGAAGAATTCGTGATTAATTTTCTTTTTGAGATATTTGTGCGATATGGATTACCACAGGAAGTGATAATTTATGGGGGGGCACAGTTTGTGGGAAATAAAATCACGGCCACCCTGAAGAACCACCATATCATCCATAGAGTCACATCTCCTGTAATATTCCAAATTAGCCAAGCTAATGGGAATATACAATTTTTCTTTCATTTTCTTGTTGCATGAATAAAATTCTAAAGGAGGGTCAATAAAACTCCTAAACAGCAAAATAAATCAATGCCCCATGTGAACAAGGCTAAATTTGGGTTGCCTTAATAAAATACCCCTATGTGTGGAAGGGATGAAGACATTTGACTAAGTCAATAAGACCAAATCAACAGCATTGTCTAGATGCAATGTACCCACTAGATGTAGATCGCAGTTTTAGTTGGAGGCTACATGTGTGAATGCAGCTAAATCATTGAGATGGATTAGGGTTTGGCAAGGATTCCATCTTATTTAAGGAAGAGGAGAAAAACATGAGGAGGTTGTTGAATACCATATGATTTCTGAAGAATTTTTCTGTTTAGACATTTCTCATTCTCTGTTGTTTAGCTGAGAATAGTGCTTCTTAGCACTTGGGTGTTCCTGATCAGGAATCCCACCTCTTCCATTGAGTAGCTCAAGGAGGAGTCTTGCATTTCTTGACCACTATCAGGCTTGAGGCCGAGCTCTTCTTCCAACTACAACTCAGATCCTGTTGAGGATTTGGTTGTCTTTGTAAGTTGCAGCAAGTGGAGGCTAGATCTATTCAGATCTAGGCCATTCTAGTGCCTCCTTTCAGTGGGAAAGCCTTATATCCCCTTGGAAGGAGAGTATTGGATGAGGAGAGCTCATTTTCAGATCTTGGCTTGATGCCACATCATGTTCTAGATCCAACAACGTAGCCCATCTTCCAGATCTATGTTATTTGCAAGGAGAAAGTTGCAGGGTCTTTTGGCACTTCAAGGAGGAGAGATCTCTACTGTTGGGGTTCTGCCCTTCACTGTGGTGATCAGTGGATTACAGATATAATCCATGTTCCATTCATATCTAATCTAAATACTGATGTATTTTCTTCAAAAATCCTGAATCATTCTACAGATCAGCTGCATTAGATCTCATATCTACTCCATGTACTTCATTTTCTGCTGAAAACCCCAAGGGGAATTTGAAGAGGAAACTCTATAGTGTACAGATCTGAAATAGATATATATTTTTGTACACAGATCTGCTCTAGATCTGAAGTGTAATCTATAGCTCTTTTCATTCAATAAAATAACGTTTTCAAGCTTGTACAGTCACATCATATGTTTGCAACCTCTTATTTTGAGCATTTCTTCATGTAAAGTCTTCTTCTTTCTATTATATAATGAAAGGGCTTATGTATAACTCTGATTTGATGATATAAATGGTAAGGTTTAGCCTCCATGTTGGCCTCCTTCTGCTAATTTTCTGAACTGCGTTATTTTCTAAGCAGTATAGTCATTTAGAATTGCAGCCCTCTTCTTTGGCCTTTTTCAGATGTACTAGGTGTGGGAGACCTGTTTAACCCACCTAGGAAGATTTTTTTCTGATGTCCTCTTAGATTTAGGACTTAGATTATCAGATCTAATGGATTCAAGGGTTGGTTTGCAAGCCTATAGCACACATTCCTGAAAAATTCATTTTTCAAGCATGTCTTGCTAACAGTCCCTATTTGGGGATATTACAGTGGTATCAAAGCATGTTTCTTGTCACAGCCTGTGCTTTCATTGAAGAGACAAAATAAATTTGATTACACCAATGATAATCAATACAAGGGTAAAGCCCTTGAAACTGGAAGTGATAATGAAGGAGAAGAGTTTGCAAGAACTCTTTTGGTAGCTATGTAAGATCTTGCTAGAGAGATCAAAGAGATGAGACTAGACAGAATCAGAGAATCTCCTAAGATATTTCATCTTAGAGAAAACTACGGCATATCTCAACACTGGAATGATCAACCAGTGAATCAGCCACAAGTTTCCCAACGCTCCACTATGCCTACATTTTTGGCTGTGGGAAATGAATGGCCACAAGAAAAAGCATCCCTTGAAGACTACTTTGAAGAATATGAGTCTCAGAATCAAAGATTAGCTGAGTTTTCAAGAGTTTTGTCATCTGAAGGACAAGAGAAGACCAAGGTATCAACATAGAGATGGTGGATTCACTCAGAATCATGATCGACATCACTCTATGGGCAGATTCTTCCTACCTAATTTTGATGGGCCATCCAAAAGTTCTGCCAAAGCACGGATAGAAAAGCTTGACATCTACTTCTAGCTAAAAAAGGTCCCTGAAATGGAAGCTATCAAGATTTCAGCACTGCACCTTGAAGGTGAAGCGCATGACTGGTGGTTCCATGGCTTGTCTACATTAGGTCATGCCAATGTGACTGCTTATTCTGAGTTCACTAGAAGAGTGGTGGAAATATTTGACAGAATAGATCTAGAGGCACCTATCATGAGCCTTGAAAAGTTGAAGCAATCAAGTAACATAGAGTCTTATATTTCTGAATTCTTGAGATTATCTGTTATGGTTCCTGATTTTTCTGCAGCAAGGAGGGTGTATATGTTCATCGATGGTCTGGATGAACCTATTCATGGCTTGGTAAAATCTACCAAACCCACTGCCTTGAATGATTCCATTGAGAGGGCTAGAGACCTTCAAGATGCCTTGCCAAAATCAAAGGAAAACTTTTAGAACAAACCCTCTTACCTTTCTAAAGGAAAGGAAGAGAAAGCTGCTCCTTCCAAGGAGAGCTCATTCAAGAAGCCTCTTGATATTGAAGTCTGGAGGGAGCTAAGGAAGAAGAGGCTATCTTTCACTTGCCAAGAATCATGGGCACCTGGACATAGATGTGCTGTTGGAAAAGCACACTACATAGAAGTCTTCTCAGATTTTGAGGAGGAAGGAGAATATGATGAACCAAGAAGAGGTCATAGCGCTGAAAATGTTGAGGGAGATCCAACACCATCAGGAGATGGGAGTGGAGAGTTTTCTCCTATTGGAGTAACTCTTGCATCTTTGAGAGGAGTACCTAAGTACTTGACCTTAAGAGTTCATGGTTCAATTATGAATCAGAGGATATGTGTTCTTATTGACAGTGGGGCCACCCACAACTTTATTGATGCTCATCTAGTGCAAAGGAGGGCCATACCCACTGATACCTTTGATGGATTCTCTGTTTTGGTCCCAGGAGATAGAACAATGCAATGAATCCATTATGTCCCATCACTTTTAGTCACCATGGGATCCTACACTTTCGTGGATCACTTCTTTGTAGTTGACATACTAGATACTAATGTTATTTTGGTTGATTATATTGGGGAAATTCACCACTAATTGGGAGGCTTTGAAAATGGAATGGGTGGACAAGAAGAGTGGTGCACCTCAAATGATCAGAGTCATGCATTCTTACCCCTCACATAACACTTGCACATAGAATATAGAGATGGATTTGTGCAGTGGAAGCAAGGACCTTACAGTCCCATCTATTATGCTCATGAAAATTCTACATGGGACACTCTTATCTAGTGGCAAACCACCTGGGAGGCCACTTGATTCATCTTTTGTGGGGAATACCTCACAACTTGCTGCTCCAAACTTAGATCCAGGAGGGATTGGAGCACTTGAAGACAAATCTACAACGCTGGGAGGCTTGGGTAAGCTCCAAGAGGAGGGGAGTCTTCTTCCATTATCATCATCACCGACTCTCATTTCTGGATATGCACTGTGGGAGGAGAAAAATGGGAGGATCAGCCTTCCAACATACACCTTTGGTATAGGAGATGTCAAGGAGGAGATCAGCAACATGACAGAAAATTCTATTGACATACCATCAACGTTGTCATTGTTGAGCAGGGTAGATCTATATTGGAAATCCCAACTGCTAGTGTATTATTCCAAATATCTTCACACATGTATGATACTTGATGACCAGCTCCATGAAGAGGGCTACTTAGTCCAAGGAGGATTCATCTATCATCATGGTATAATATTTTTGTCTAGAGTTTCTAAGCTCAAGAAAAACATCCTACAAGGGGCATACAAGGAGTTCTGTTTCAGCCATATGCACTCCATGAAGATCTACAACATCATCATGAGGAGTCTTGATTGGGAAGGCTTGAAAGAGGAACTACATCAACATTTTCAAGAATGCATGAGCTATATGGAGTTGGGGCAGCCAAGGGACTCTATGCAAGAGTCATTTCATACATCTCTTCCTTATTTTGAGAGAGGAGAAAGATCCATGCACAACTCCATGTGTATGAGAAACATTGTTGGTAAAATATCTGATCATGTAGAGCAAGCTTCATTTTCTAATTGTACATGTTATTTTACCATTTTTATGTGGGCCATGACTCCTAAAGGAGCAATGTATCATGTGAATCTCATGGAAATTGTTGGGCCAATAAAAATTCTGAACTTGGCCACTCCCTTGATGAGAAAAGGGAGATTTTCTTTCATGATGGGTGCTTCCCAAAGGCACCAAACATATCTCACATCTTCAGCCATAGTGAGATGACATGTGCAACAAGTAAGTGGTGGGGAAACCACTTACCACACCTTAATATGATGCAGGAAGGAGATGCACTGCGCTGGCACCACATGTGGGACTATGACCCACCCCCTCATGCTCAAATTTTTGTTTGTGTATATGTAGTTTTACTTCCATACATTGACGATATAATTGTATTTATTTTGGGATTTTATGGAGGGAGGATGGGGAGCATATATGTACCTCATGGGATGGAGACTCTCCATGTACCTTATGCTACATGTTTTAGGGAGAGTATTGATTCATCTATGTTTGTTTCATATGAGTTCTTGACTCCTTGTGGGATGGACTATGTACATCTTATAATGACTTTGGAGGAACAATTCATGGATGGTTGGATTGATGAACACTTAGCTTGTGAAGAAAGCTTGATCCTTGATAGTGTCACCAATGGAGGAGGAGAAGTGTTGCAGCACTCACCCTATCAGTTGCTTGAGGACAAGAAACATTTTGGAGGGGAGGACTGTAATATTCCCAATTAGCCAAGCTAATGGGAATATACAATTTTGCTTTCATTTTCTTGTTGCATGAATAAAATTGTAAAGGAGGGTCAATAAAACTCCTAAACAACAAAATAAATCAATGCCCCATGTGAACAAGGCTAAATCTGGGCTACCTTAATAAAATACCCCTATGTGTGGAAGGGATGAAGACATTTGACTGAGTCAACAAGACCAAATCAATAGTGTTGTCTAGATGCAATGTACCCACTAGATGTACAACGTATTTTTAGTTGGAGGATACATGTGTGAATGCAGTTAAATCATTGAGATGGTTTAGGGTTTGGCAACGATTCCATCTTATTTAAGGAAGAGTAGAATAGCATGAGGAGGTTGTTGAATACCATATGATTTCTAAATAATTTTTCTGTTTAGACATTTCTCATTCTTTGTTGTTTAGCTGAGAATAGTGCTGCTTAGCACTTGGGTGTTCCTGATCGGGAATCCCACCTCTTCCATTGAGTAGCTCAAGGAGGAGCCTTGCATTTCTTGATCACTATCAGGCTTGAGGCCAAGCTCTTCTTCCAACTAAAACTCAGATCCTGTTGAGGATTTGGTTGTCTTTGTAAGCTGCAACAAGTGGAGGCTGGATCTATTTAGATCTAGGCCATTCTAGTGCCTCCTTTTAGTGGGAAAGCCTTCTATCCCCCTGGCATGAGATTATTGGATGAGGAGAGCTCATTTTCAGATCTTGGCTTGAGGCCACATCATGTTCTAGAGCCAACGATGCATTCCATCTTCCAAATCTGTGTTATTTGCAAGGAGAAATTTGCAGGGTCTTTTGGCACTTCAAGGAGGAGAGATCTCTAGTGTTGGGGTTCTTCTTTTCACTGTGGTGATCCGTGGATTACAGATCTAATCCATGTTCCATTCATATCTAATCTAAATACTGATGTATTTTCTTCAGAAATCCTGAATCATTCTGCAGATCAACTGCATTAGATCTCATATCTACTCCATGTACTTCATTTTCTGCTAAAAACCCCAAGGGGCTTTTGAAGAGGAGACTCTATAGTGTACATATCTGAAATAGATCTATATTTTTGTACACATATATGCTCTAGATCTGAAGTGTAATCTACAACTCTTTTCAATCAATAAAATAATATTGTCAAGCTTGTACAGTCACATCATATGTTTGCAACCTCTTATTTTGAGCATTTCTTCATGTAAAGTCTTCTTATTTGTATTATATAATGAAAGGTCTTAAGTATAACTCTGATTTGCTGATATAAATGATAATGTTGAGCCTCCATGTTGGCCTCCTTCTACTAATTTTCTGAACTGCGTTATTTTCTTAACAGTATAGTCATTTAGAATTGTAGCCCCCTTCTTTGGCCTTTTTCAGTTGTACTAGGTGTCGGAGACCTGTTTAAACCACCTAGGAAGATTTGTTTCTGATATCCTCTTATATTTAGGACTTATATTATCAGATATAGGGGATCCAAGGGCTGGTTTGCAAGCCTATAGCACACATTCCTAAAAAATGCATTTTTCAGGCATGTCTTGCTAACAGTCCCTATTTGGGACCACCCGCAGGCAAACGGGCAAGTTGAAAGTACCAACAAATTCCTTGAGGAAATTCTCACTAAAATAGTAATAACACATTACAGGGATTGGGCTACTATACTACCAGAGGCCTTGTGGTCTTACCGCACAAAATGGAAAAACACCACTGGATATTCTCCGTACCATCTGGTATTTGGAAGAAAACCAATTTTCCCTATCGAATTCGAAATAAAGACTTTACGGACAGCCCATGAGATGGTGCTGGACTTGAAGGAGGCCCAGATTAGAATAATTTAGCAAATAAATGAGTTAGATGAAATACAGCTACTGGCTCTGCAGCGCACCACAATCAGCCAAAAACAACAAGCTAAGTGGCATGACAACCTCATCAAAAATAAGACATTCTAGGAAGGAGATTGGGCACTTCTCTACGACTCCAGATTCCAAGACTTCCCAGGCAAGTTAAAAACAAGGTGGCTCAGTCCATATGAAATTCAGGAAGTACACAACAATGGTACCCTCACCTTAACTACCATAGACGGATCTGGTTCTACATTCCGAGTCAAGGGACACAGAGTGTGCCTCTATCACAAACCACTTACAAGGGAGTCCTTCTGCCAGCAGGTACGCGACAATCCCACCATCCAAATTTTACCTGTAGGGGGTGCTAGCCCCACAACTTTAAGTGCATGAAAACTTGTTACTTCCTCTTGTAAATATTATATATATTTTCCCTGCAATTTATATTTTTCTCATTTGTTGTACATTCTTCATAATCACAATTGTATTCTTTTCCTTTATCTTTCCTTTTGCGTGTTTATTTTTTTGTTCAAACCTTTGAACAGCTGTTTTTCAATCTAGTTGAACAGCTATTGTTCAATCAGATTGAACAGCCATGTGTTTTTTATTTTTTCTATTCAAACTTTTGAATGATTGTTGTTCAATCTAATTGAACAGATGTTGTTCAATCGGATTTAACAACTGTATGTTTGCGTGTTTATTTGCGATGTTCAAACCTTTGAACGGCTGATGTTCAATCCAATTGAACAGTTGTTGTTCAATCGGATTGAATAGCCATATGTTGTTTAGCTTTGTCGTTGTTCAAACCTTTGAACGATTTTTGTTCAATTAAATTGAACAGTTGTTGTTCAATCAAATGGAACAAATGATTTTTTATTTTTTTTTCGTCTTTCTAAGCATGTTGTTTTTTGTTTTTGTTTTATGATCTCTTCTTGAATATCCACTTCTCATTTCACACCCTGGACGTAAAAGACATTTCTGAACAGGAATTGACACCTGAAAAAGGAGAAAAGTAGTAATGCTACTAATATGATGATCCTTTGAAACTTTGATGGAAATCTCTACTCTGGAACCTGACGCGGTTTATCTATGCAATGAAGGGCTAGACATCTCCTGCTCAAACATGTTATCATACAATTCATAGTCTTATAACGATATATATTTCTACACTCTCGAGTAGTATTCCTCTTTGACATATAGGAATAAGGAGTATTAATTGTATTGGCATTATTTTTACTTCTCACACCATCCCTAACTCTTGAGTTAATGAGCCTCCCTTCATGTATAAAGAATAATAAATATTATGTTTATATGAAAAATTTTAAGAGGGAATATGGGATCTCATCACGAGCTAGCCTACCATGATCATATAGATTTAACAAGTGACATGCCCACAATGGCCAACACACCAGGGTAATGACCTTCTCGACAGCTCAAACTTCTTGAAGTACAGGAGGTCTCATCATGAGTCGGCCTGATCACTCTGTTACAATTCCAGTGAGTGGCACTGTGACCATATGGCCACCACACCAGCACAGTGGTCTCTTCATAAAACCAAGAAAAATGCTTATTTTTCAAAAATAAATATTATGTTTATATGCAAATTTTTAAGAGAGAATAGGGGGTCTCATCACGAGCCAGCCTACCATGATTATAAGGGTTTAACAAGTGACATGCCCACAATGGCCAACATACTAGGGTAGTGACCTTCTCGATAGCTCAAACTACTTGAAGGACAGGAGGTCTCATCACGATCCAGCCTAATCACTCTGTTACAACCCCAGTGAGTGGCACCTTGACTATCTGGTCACCACACCAGCATGGTGATCTCTCCGTAAATTTGGAAAAATATCTACTTTTACATAAAAGATTATGCCTTTTTTTTGGGTTAAAATAGCAACCCTGTCGAGGCTATGAAGGCCTGCTGGAAGCAGTGGCTCTACCTGTGGTATGGGAGTATTTTCTAACGATATCCAATTAATTTTATATATTCCTTATTTCCTATTTCATCCATTTCCGAGACAAGTGCACTACTCGAATAAGTGTTAATACTCTCTACCCGCATAATTAACTATGAATGAATTATCCTTTCATGTTTGAATTAAGGTATGACAGCACCAATCATAATCCATCACTGTCATGCTTCGGTCATGTTATACCATTAAATAAGGACATCCTATCATAATAATTGCTATATCGCTTTTCTCCCCTTCTTCGGTCATTTCCACCTGATGTACACTTATGATAATTACCGATTCTAACCTTTGCATCACATGCATTCATGATTTTTGCAATCTCTCCTCTTTTCTTGAGCTCCAAGGCCACAGACGCCCTTCTCTCGTACAAACTGTTATAATTGATTTCTGACCTTTTCCCTCATATGCATTCATGATTGTCTCAATCTCTCCTGTACTTAAGGACGTGGACGCCCTTCTCCCATGAGATAGAGTGTAAATATCCATAATGAATAAGCATGTGAATTCCCTACAGAAATTCCTTTGGATATGTTGATGGGACTAAAATATCATTTCATTTACGATATGAAGTTACAAAAATTTACGACTTAAGGTTGCAATTTATTTTTCTCTCGCATGCAGTGTTTGTTCTAACCAACAGGGCTAGAAGAAACATAGATAGAGGGAGAAATTAGTTCAGATAACACATCAGCCATGGGAGGAAATTCTCTCTAAAATGAACCCACAACCTTCCAAATCTCAGATGCAGCTCACACCATTCTCTAGCAAGTTGGCTAGTTTCCATACCTACACAAAATGCAAGGGTTTGAAACAGAAATAGCAGTTGAATTCCTGCAGAAACTACGGGAGGGACATACCACACTCAGAGGAAGGATTATACCGGTCATAGAGGATATCATTTTCGAGGTCTCTAGACTATCAGTAGAGAGAGAAATATGAACTGAAAAACATATCCTCCTACGTGTAGAAATCTTAGCATACCAAGACCCAGGATAACCATTGGAACAGCAAGGAAAGGGGATTAACCATGCATCCTTACAGCAACCTTGGCAGGAATTGGTAGTGTTCATCCAAAGATACATCACATGCGACAGATGTTAGGACATGGTAAAACCCCGCCAACTTAAACTCTTAGCTATTCTCAAACGAAAAATTTTAGTTAATCTGCCTTCTTTCTTGAATTTTATATTGCACAAAATTATTTTTCAAATTAGAAAAGCCAAAAACCCCCAAGTAGTCATCAGCCACCATGGCTTAATCAAATTAATCATCATTCATGAGCTAGTAAAATAATATACATATTGGGACAAATTTTTTAATCGTGCCCTGCATGCCCCTGAGGAAAACCCTATCATATCAGAAATTGAGCTTCCCAGAATAAACATACTCAGGAGAGCAAGTGGGAAAATGGCTCGTGCTTCGACCTCATAACTAGGGAAAGAAAGATGGTCCAAAAGACTGAAATTATGGCAAGAAACCTATGAATAGACAGATGAGGCAAGACCATCCCATACACCACCTTCAAGCCCTAAAATCATGCCCTTACAAGACTATGAAGAAGAAATGGCTCGATTCCTGGAGAAAATGAGGGCATCTCATGAAATTAGAAGCCCATATAAAAAAACTGAGGAGCAAGGGGACCCGTTGAATCAATCTGCCACCACCAGCAGCTCTATCCACACTGAAATATTACCCCACCAAGATTAATTTCAAGCTTTAAGTGCCTTATCTCCCCCCGAGAGTGAATGGGTGAGTAGGGAAGGCCAGACAGAAGGGATATTTGAATCTAGAAATTAGTTAGGAGACACCATCCCATTAGAACAAAACACAAGCATGGAGACAGTCCCCCTAACACCTGAATGGAATAGTATCTCACCCAGTTAGGACGTTAATGCAGAAATAAAATCTGGAGCATAGGAAGGAAATATCATCACTGATAACCTTAGAAATGGCACCACCATTCCTGAAACCAAAGTTGTTGCTCCTCCATCCCCTGCCAAAACCTTTCTAGAAGAGGACTTTCAAATGAGCAGGACCTTCAAGAGGTTAAGAAATATGACAAAACATCTGAAGAAATAGTTGAAGGAAGTGGGAAAGGCTCTAAAGCCTAAGAAGGAATTGGATACCATAGAAACCCAAACAGAGTTTGCTACCCAATTGATAGAAACTGCTGAGATTTTTGTACAGTCTGACCTAGTGGAAACTACTGAAGCTTCTGTGTAGACTATTCTAGAACTTATAGAAGAGAAGGAAACTCAAACAGAGGAGACACATGCCTACATCCCCTAGTGGAAAAGGTTTCCAATAAAAAATTTCATAAAAAATTAATTCAAGCCCAACACGAATTGGCCCAGTGCAGAAAGGAGGTAGTGCCTGCACAGGAACATCAGGAAATACTGAATAAATTCAAAGACCTTTCTACAACTGAGGATGAAACATTTTCCCAACTTAAGGAAGAAAGGGCGAAAGTAAAGAAAGTACATGATTAGGTGGAACAAGCTAAGAAGAAAACTAGTATGGTTTGCTCTCTTTACTCTGATGTACTAACTTGCAGGGAACTAGCCACCAACTATGCTCTATTCTTAGTAGAATGGTATTTACTTTTGAAAATCAAGGTTGTTAGGGCAGGGAAGCCCACGACTTTTAAAACCATTGAGGAATTTTTCCAATGTTGCAATGAGAAAAATGAGCAGGTCCAATATCTTTTGTGTGAATTATACTTACACAATTTCTTTCCAGAGGAGGGCAAGGATAGTAATCCCAGCCCCTTTATAGGGGACATTCAGTTCCAGGCTTTCGTATCTTTTTCCAAGAACGAAACTCAGTGGGCTAAAGCCTACAAAACCTTTCATAAGAGAGAGCATGGCCTAGAATTATGGGTCAGGGGGGAGCCTACTATACCCCTCTACCTATTCACCCAACATAAGAAATTCATGCAGAGAAAAGGAGAGATATCTAAACTAGGGCCTATCCACAACGATATAGTACAAAATGGGTGGGATTACTTCCAGGAAATTCAAGGAGAAGCATTGGCACCAGCCAAATAGAGATGGCTAGCCTCCACAAACAATGTGAAAAACAGAGAGCTATTTGGTTACAGGAACTTAAAAGCAACTACTTCCATATTCCTTCTATACATCAATCTAATCTTGAACATGGGCCCTACATGGATAGGGTGCAAATACAGGTGCCCTCTCATCTGGTACCCCCCTGAGGACTATCATCATGATTATGAGTTTCCAGAGGGGCACACGAACTCTGCCTTTGTAAATATCAGATAGAGACATGGCTTCAGACTTCATAAAGAGGAGGTATACCCTGCATATTCTCTAACCCAGCTACACCTCAACCATTTTTTTGCTCGAGGACCTGCAAATAGGTAAGCAGGGGAGTATGTTGGGCCGAGAAGAAGGTACGTTTCATCCTATCTTTACCACGATTTTTTATGTACTTTTATGAATTTTCCCCTCATCTTAGCAATAAAGTAAAGGGAAATAACGTAAAGCCAAGGAAGAATGAACTAATGATAAAAGTAATATTTAACAACGTAAAAATTGACTTGTCATATATTTATTGATAGGGAAGCAAAGTAAATGAACCACTGATGACCAAAAGACAACTGACAAGGGAGGAAAACAGGATCATAATTGCTCCTATGGACCGGTGGGAGATGGAAAGGCACATCCACGCTTGGAGTACTCAAATGACAACCACGAAGCAACAGGGTCCCGTATGGAAAAGATCCATTACTACTTTTGAATTCACCTTTAAAAGGCCGAAGACAAATAAGATAGATAGATCTACATATAGATCTTCTCTATAATAGACGTATTGAGACAAAATCGTCAAGTTGTATTAATGTATTAATATCCAGCTTAATAAATATTTTGGCATTTTTGGAATAGTCAATCTCTGAGTTTTCCTTAGTAGTATACTTATGGTGGCTTTGGGCCAAGCCCTGGGAGTTTATCTACTACTTCTGTGCTATACATTTATTTACAAAACTTGCATTTCTAGTCATCTAGTGCATTTCAAAAGATATCGTTTAATTGGTTAATTGTGAACATAAGATGCCACAACTTTATCTTTCATTAGACTAGTTCACCATTCATTCCTTCTTGCTTAAAATCAATGCTTTCAGAATCATTTAGATGCTTTCATAATTTCCCAATGCTTTTATAATCATTGATTAGTTTTAACACGACTGTTGTTCAATTGTGCATATAGTTAATGTTGGATCTTTTCATTACCATTGTGAGAATTTGGTTACTGTTTAAATCAGAGGGAGGTAGTTCATTGATTTAAAAGAGAATTCCATTGCAAAATTTAGAATAATCAATTGTTGTTCAATTTATTAGAGTTTTTGTTCAATTCATTATGATTGTTGTTCAATTCATCATAGTTTGTTTTTCAATTGTAGTTTGTTCTTTTCATTCCGGAATAGTTATTTTTGCATATACTTAGAAGAGAATAGTCAAAGAATTCTATAATTCCCTTCCAAATTGATTTGATTTAACTTCGAGAATTAGATACTTTTCCTTATGATAATTTAGAGTATTTGTCCTCCGATATCACTTGCATAGACTGTGCTTACACTCTTGAGATAACAAGACTTTCCCTGGGTTGATAATTAAAGGAGATGCATTGAGGTTGCCTGTCATAGTCACCTTTATGACCCAACAAAAGCCAAAAGTACTGATTGAACCATTCAAATAGTGGGCTTTAAATTTCGTGGGACCGATCAACCCTCCATCCAATGGAAATAATTACATCCTGGTATGTACATATTATGTAACTAAGTGGGTGGAGGCAAAGGTAGTAGCACGAGCAACAAAAGATATTGTTGTGTCTTTTCTGTTTGAAGAGATATTTGTAAGGTATGGAGTTCCGAGACAGATAGTAATTGACCAAGGCATACAGTTCACATCAAAGCTTGTTCAAGATATTACAGAGAAATACAAAATCAAACACAGAAAAACAAATCTATATCATCCACAAGAAAACGGACAAGTGGAATCAATGAACACAGTCCTAGAGAACATTATGACAAAGACTATACAAATGAACATAAAGGATTGGTCAAAAAAATTGAGAGATGCACTATGGGCATATAGGATAAAATGGAAAAACACAACTGGATTCAATGCATATCAGTTAGTGTATGGAAAAGAAGTCCTATTACCCATATAATTTCAAATACATACATTCAAGCTAGCAGCAAAATTGGGTATGGCATTATCTAAGGCGCAACAACAAAGAATTATGGAATTAAATCAACTGTATGAGATACGAAAGCAAGCAATAGAGCACACATATCTTGTGCAAGAACAAAGAATCAAATGGCATGATCGATTCATAAAGAATAAAGTGTTTCAGAAAGGAGATTGGGCACTCTTGTTCGACTCTAAGTTCAAAGATTTCAAATCAAAGTTTACGACTCATTAGCTTGGGCCATATGAGATTGAAGAAATATTTGACAATGGAGTTGTCAAGATAAAAACAGTTGACTAAGCATCTATTTCATTTGTCATTAACAGACATAGGCTTAAGTTTTACAATAATCCTATACATAAAGAGGATTTTATGAGAAAAATATCCACAGATACTGATCTGGAACTAATGGGTCAGCATAGCAATATGCCTCCCATAACTCCAGAAGAAGAAGAAGAATAAAAAAAAGTAATATATATATATATATATATATATATATATATATATATATATATATATATATATATATATATATATATATAATAAAAGAGTTTTTTTGTGAAAATCCAAGAAACTGGCACAATACAAACTCAAATTCATATCAGAAAACCAACTTGTTTGGCCAATATGAATTATATTTTTTTTTTAATTTTACTTCAGTATGATTTTTGTAGATTTACCCTCCGAGACATGTCAGACTTGAGGACAAGTCTTAACATCAGCTTGGGGGAAGGCGTGTAATAAAACTATGTAAATAGTTCCAACAGCTAAATTGAAGAAGGAATAAAATACAAAGGGACCTAATACATCATTCAACATATACAGAAGGGACCTGAATTATTATTGAGAAAATCATCCAGAAGGGACTTGTATCATTACAACAGAAGAAATTTTCAAACATTATTGCAAAGTACGCCAGAAGGGACCTGTTGTACTGTACAACCACCCTCCCCATTTTGTAATTTTTATATTAATTTTTATAAGAAATGGGTCCCCTTTTCTCTTTCTTTTAGATTCAATAATTTTCCCTAGCTTTGCTTATTGCAAAGATTAAAGAAAGACCTTTGTATATATGTAAATATTAAAATAAAATCAAATGAATCATAAAACAAAGCAAGGCCTAAACATAAGCCTTTATCGCATTTTCACGAATGGATCCTTTTGAAAAATTCCTGATGCGATGAAGTCTTATCGCAATCGCAAATTGGAAAATTCATATCACAAATGGTCCCTTTCGAAAAGTCCTGATGCGATGAATTCTTATCACAATCGCAAATCAGCAAAGTCATATCACAAATGGATCCTTTTGAAAAAGTTCTAATGTGATGAAGTCTTATCGCAACCGCAAATCGGCGGAAAACTTAATACATCCTTATGCGTTCATTTCAAAATTTCTGACACGGTAGAATAAAAACAAACACTCATCGCTCCAAATCATATCACTCATCGGCAATCGCAATCGGAAGCTTCAAACGGTAATATTTAAACCGAAACTTTGAGTTTTTCGATCCCCGATGTATGATCATCATTGATCGGAAATCAAATAAATCATAACATTAACTCAAATTTGAATGCACGATGTGACTTTCCATAATGGAGTTTAATTTTTAAGACGAAAATAATTAAGTCAAGTTCATAAACGAAATGATTCGCAGATTTTTTTTCTTTAAATGATTTCCTTTTTATATGAAGTTGCTCATTCTTCGTTGTTTTCCTTACGTTTCTAAGAGAATTTTCCATCATTTCCCACTTATTTACAAATCTATAGAACAGTTATTCTGCCTATTTGCAGACCTGTTAAAACGCTTCCAGTCAGAGAAAATGTCAAAGAAGCTTAAGAAAGAAAAGGTTACCACCATCCCAAAGGAAAAGTCGACCAAAGTCAAGTTAATAACCTATACTACATGGCTTGGTCTCAGAAAGATGTTGTGGGAAGAAGTTTATAATATGTTCGAAGCTGAAAATCCCACTGTGACAAAAGAAAAAGCGACAGTGCCAGATGAGGACTCAGAATCAGAAAATAATCCTCTCAAAGAACTGGTAGACTCTTATCTTCATAGAGTAGCGGCTCGAGCAAATGTATTTCCGTACTATGATTTAGTACAATGGGTAATAGAGGGCATAAACATCATATACAGAGCATTTTTCACAACTGGTGGAAATATGTTCAGATGATTTAAATCAGAGGATATCAGGGAAATGTGTCATCTACCAGAGCCTCAGAAGATCTACAACAAAGAATTTCTAGAGGATTTCGCTTCAAAAAACGAAATTGAGTCAGACCCTATTAGAGAATGGAGGAAAGCTCCAAAGAAAAACAAGAATGAATCCTCAGGTATGTACTCTGTAGAATCTCTAGCACTTCCCTATTGCTACGCTGCTGCCATGATATGAAGACTGTTTGGGTTTGCTAATTTTGCAAGGTTTTCTATTGAAATGGTAATTTTGATTGATACCGCCGTGAATTCTTATATTATGGATTGGTCAGTCATCCTATCCGACAAGATAGCAAATAAAATTCTTGATTATAGAAGGAATAGGCATATGTATACCGGAACTACACCCACATTTCATCTATGTGCTTACATTATAGATGCCATATGCTTCAATTCTGAATTTCCCATTTTAGGATGGAAATGGACTCCTCAAGACCCCACTCCTATCCATATCTATCATAAATATTTGTGGAAATCACATTACAGAAACCATGTATATAAGATTTTCCATGGATTTATGATGCCCATTCATCAAGCCATTTTTAACAAACCCTCTGCGCGGCTATCAGATAAGGCCAACCTTGACTTAACCCTAATTGGAAACTGGTTTGGAGAGGAGAATTTCACTTACATCCGAATATTCGGAAGTGTATCCAATCCTCATGTTTTGCCTCTATACATTCTTGACAAATCACTAGCTCAGGAAATTTCCTATCAAATTATAGAGAATGGTTTTTTCAGGAATCTTAAGACCTCCAAGAAACAAATCGGGCCTACATTTCCTCTCAAAAGTGGATCTTATACTCTCAATGATTTCAAGCATGCAGAGAAAGAGGCCTTGAAAATTAAACAACTCAAACTAGCATTCATCGCCCCAAGGCAATATGAATTGAAGAAAATAACCCTTAATGTTACATCTATGGTACAAATTGCCAAGTTTGAACATGAAGATGATATTTTCGATGACCTATTTGTCTCAGCTGAAGGTTTTTCACAGGTTCAGCAAAAAGCAAGTTCAAAACAGGAAACAAGCAATATAGAGAAATTCACGCTTTACAGGAACAAGAGGTTACTAACAATCCCTCTTGACCAGTTACAAACGACTCATCTACTATCCCATGAAGAAAAAAAAGAAGAAAAGGGAAAAAAGAGTGATACTCAAACTGAACAAGTAAACACAGGAAAGAAGGCTGATAGCTCCTCCGATATTGATATACATGTAAATTCAAAAGAATGTGAACATTTCGATCAGCAAATCCAAAGAAAGAATGATTTTCAGAAGTTGAATACCACACAAACATCTATCATCAAAGTTAAAGAGACAATCGGTAATATCAACACTCCAGATGTTGAAATTATTCTTGAGAATCCATCTGAGAAAATTGTGTTAAAAATTGAAGATATACCACCCTTGGACATTTTCTATAGTCCAAAGCATAGAGTTGTGGGTAAGAGGCAAAGAAAGAAAAGAAAACTGGATCAAAATCTATTATCATCTTCCCAGGCCGAATTGATGGATGTTTTTTGGAAAAACTCGAAAATTGATCCTTCATAGAACTTAACAAAACTATCTCAGTATGCAGGAGCCTATACAGCAGCAACCATAGATAAAGATTCTGAGGTAAATTTGTTAATAAATGAAAAATACCAAAGAATAGTGCAGCTGGAATAGAAATTAGTTGAAGAAAGACAGCAGAATGAAGAACTTAAAGAAAAGTTAAATTCTGAAAGACAAAATCTTGACCAGCAAGCTATACAAAAACAACAACAACTAACCCAGGAGGTAAATTAATTATAGACATTGCTTCAAAGAGAAAAATCGGCCAAGGAGGAACAAAATGCAATATTGCAAGAAAAACTACAAATATTTAAAGATTATCCTGAGGTAGATCAATTCAATAAGGAAGCCCTTGAATCAAATAAAATGTTATCATTGCATCTTGATATTTTATCGCAGAAGATAACAATGGTTCATCCTTTATGTGAAATAACCATGTCACTTGCATAGGAAACAACAAACTCAAGGCTTGAATTTGAAGATGTCGATAAGAAAATCTTAGGATTTCTCACATGGAAAGAAACAGATCAAGGAATTGTAGCTAATTTTCCTAAAATTCAAGAAGCACATAAAGAAATTTTGTTTGCGAAGTGGGAGGCACAGTTAATTAAAACAGAGAGAGCCATTTCTAGGGCAAGAGTTTTAATGAATAGTGTGGTAGATTTAATCAATGATAACCTACATATTGCTAACTTAATCTCCGATCACATTCCAGGACAACTTCCGAAGGTCAAAGAGTTAGAAAAACAATGGGAAAAAGAATTGAAAAGAAAGTACCAACAAATTGATGCAATAAAAGAGCTAACATGGGATACATTCTGGTCATATCTAGTCAAACCACACAACCAGCAATTGACTATACAATGCCTCTCCCATGCTATTGCTAATATGCTTCCAGAATTTTCTGATGCCACCTGGTCAACTACATTCTTGTTTGAGTCATCTGCTAGAAGTCAAAGATATATTATCGATATGCCAGCTGCACACATCAAATACGTAGGAAGTATCTAAGATCTATTCTGATGGGAACCACCAATCTATTTCTGTAAAATCTCATCCCCAGCTTTCATGATTTTGTATTCACCACAACATCTAAGCGATGTTTAGGATAGTTTGTTATAATTTTTAGTGCTATTTAAACCCCTTTCATGTATTTAGAAAGGGGTCCTGAATTTGTAATAATTTTTTACTTGGAAGATACACTTTTGTACTTCTAAAATATATTATTTTTATGATGGATCACATTCTGTGATTTTCTGAGGAATCATTTTTAAGAGTCTGCACTTTTGCGTCTTGGAGATAGTTCTAAAAGAAAGAACATGATCGGAATATCAATTGCATCAAAGAATTTTAAATGTATCTGGTATTTCTATCATTTCTGTTTCAGTTTTCTTAAGCGAAGAAATATTCCTATTAAAATTTGCTATTGTTTATATATATATATGTTTCTAAAACATTTCTCTGTTATATCATTTATGGAAATATAGAAATGTTATCTTTCATAGTATGTATAGACAATATAGAAATATATATCTATGAATACAATACATTATTATAACTATGTTTAACTTCTTAAACAAAGTTACCATCATATGAAATTTCATCTTTCTATTAAATAAATAAGTCATCTTTATGATTGTTTGTTTAATTGAAATTATTCTTAAATCGTGTTCATCTTTAATACCTGGGTCAATTTAGAGTTATTTGTATTTATCAAGAAGTAGATATCAAAATTTCATCATCCATTATACAAAAAGCTCATCACCAACTCATTCCATTTATTATTGGGAAACTGGTCCCATATTATCCAGTCGGAGCCACTATCACAAACGGAAAAGGAGCTGTACCAAGGTCTGGACTGGGTGGTTTCCCCAATGTTTGAAGCTAGGATTTTAGGGGCTTTGAAATTTTTTGGTGCTAGAAGGAGGGCCTAAGCTATGAATGGCAAGTAAATCCAAATCCATAGACCATTCCGAGAGCAATTCACCCTCATCACCTTCTTCAACTATTCCTTCATCTCAAATCTCTAGGGAAGAAGTTGAAAAGAAAATTACTACATCCACTACCAAAACCCTAAACATATCAGAAGAATCATCTGTTTAATCCCCTAAAGTATAATCTCTAATTCATAAACTTAAAGGGTTTTCCTTATCGCAAGAAGAATCTAAGTTATCCCAAGGCAGTGTGACTTCACAATACGTTCCTTCCCAGCCTCTTACTAGACTGTAAAGTGAAAATCTTGGCATTTCACCAACTGAACTTCCTCTTCCAAGTAGAAAAAGAGCTAGAAAAACATCCTCTAAGTCAGATAGTGATACTTTTTCATCAATATCTTCTACATCTTTCGTATCATTGCCATCTACTTCCCAACTTCAAATCACAATCCATAAAGGTACAGTTGTTTCAATAGCACCTACTCAAACAATTTCAATTGTTCCTCCAAATTCCTCTACCATTAGTATAATGATGGCTCAGAGACCATGGACTAATCCAGGATCTATTACAATTCCTACACCTTTGAGTCAATTACCAGCTAATCCTGAAAAATGGTTTCCAAAGTTTAGTCCCGACCTTGGCATACTAGCTGAAGAACACATTAACAACTTCATGTTGTTTGTAAATTTAAATGGAGTAACACAAGAAGATGTTGTGGTCAGACTATTTCCATACACTTTGAAAGGAGCGGCAGGATCTTGGTATTTTTCATTACCATCGGGATCCATTAATAGCTGGGATATTTTTCAAGAACAATTCCTAACCAAGTTCGGAGATGATAGGTCAATAGCAACTCTGATTAATGATCTCTCCAATTTGAGAGCAGAATCCAAAGAACTCATCAAAGACTTCAACTCTCGATTTAACAATTTGCTGAATAAAATTCCTACAGCATCAAAACCTAGTGAACAAGTTCGAAGTGAATGGTATATATCAGCTTTGCCTTCAAATATAGCTATCTTTGTAGATAGAGCTGCTAAACTTACACTAGCCGAAAACATGAAAGAAGCAATCGCAGTAGAAAGACGTATCATTGCTTTAGATAAAACGAATGCTGATGACGAGAGAAAATCCAAAAAAGTTAGTTTCAAAGATGATTCAAAGAAGAAAGCACCTAAAGATCCATATGATATGGAAGGATTACAAAAAGTCCTGAAGACTATGTCCAATGAAATGGTTGAAATTAAGAAACAAGTAGCTGAAACTTCCACTAAAAGGCCATTTAGGAACTTCAAAAGAAATCAGACAACTGAATCTAAACCCCCTAATGAAATATCCAATGCAGAGTCAGATTTAGAGGAAGAAGAAGAGGAAGATACACTTCTATCATCAGAAGAAAACGAAGAATAAGAAATGGTTGAATACCATGGGATGTGGGATTTTATTTTGCCTAACTCAGATAATGAAAATGAACAAGAAGCTCTCCCAGTGAGTACAAGAAGTAAGAGTGCAGCAGAACCTATTCAAACATCTCCCAAGAAGAAAAATTCAACTCCGATTACTAAAGATAAAACTCCTGTAAAGAAAGCTTCTCCTTCACCTACCCAAAATCAATCATCATCTTCTAATTCTCCATCAACATCTAAAATGCTAGTAGTATCCGATTATATGGATTATAAAATTATAGAAGATATGAAGAAGACCAGAGAAAATATTTCTTTACATGAACTCAACATGCTCAAACATCAATAGAAGTTGTTGTTGAAAGAATTAAATGCAGTGTCTGGTTCTCCCCTCTCAAATGGTGTAATATCCAAAGCAGCTAAAGGATCAAGTAAGCCACTTGATAAAGTAGATGCTACTGATACTGTTTTAATTGGATATAGGTCTAATTCACAGACACCTCCTTTCCTCTTAACGTACGATATCTGTAATATGAATTTACATAACTTCTTGATAGATTTAGGAGCATCATCAAACATAATGCCAGCCTTAGTGTGCTCTAAATTAAACATTGAACCCCAAGAATCTGCAGTTCATATTGTCCAATTAGATTGAACTAAAGTGCAAGTTTTAGGACAGATTAATTCAGTCACTATTAGGCTAGTATCTAATCCAAGAATAGTTCAGAGAATTGATATATTGATTACTGACATCCCTGAGTTTTATGGTTTGATCTTAAGCAGGGATTGTTCTGAAAAAATCCATGGACACATTTCTACCGATTGGTCTCACATGTGGCTTCCCTATAAAGGGAAACCTAATCAAATTAAGATTGAGCGGGAGAAACACATGAATCATATAGTAACAGAGTTTGAACAGGAAAATCAACCTGTAGCTTTCAATAATAACATTCTTGGAAACTAAATTCAATCATTCTTTGGAAATTTTAATGCCCAAAAATCACCTTTCTCTGTAAATAGTTTCACTTCGCAAGTTGAAAATTTCTAACATACTGATACTTCAAGATGTATTAATATTGTTGATCAATCTATAAATAAATCTGTAGATAAGTCTTTATTTTGGTCTTTGTATTTTTATGGATATAAGTCCAATGATTGTGCAGGAGCAGGATGTATTATAGTTAATCCAGAAGGGGAAAAAACTATGTTGTCATGCAGACTAGAATTTGAATGTACAAATAACATTGCAGAATATGAAGCCTTGATTCAAGGACTTTATAAAGCGATAGGGTTGAATTTCAAATATATGAAGGTATATGGTGATTCTGAAATTTTCATCAGGCAAGTAAGAAATATTATTAATTGTCTTTCAGGTCATCTTAAACATTACCAAACCCTTATTCAAGATCTTACAACTCATTTTCTAGCATTCAATATTTCCCCTATTCCTAGATCTCAGAATTCAATAGCTAATTTATTAGCTAATGTTGCTTCTAAGGTCCTTCTAGCTGAGGATTATTGTCTAGATAGGTTTTCAGTTGAATTAATATTTCGACCATCTGTCCTTGACAATGTTACCAACTGACGAGTGTTTAATCATGATGAAGATATCCTGGACTTCTTAACCTTGGAGAAATATTATGATGATCAAATAGTTGATGAAAATGATCATGATCTTCAAATAAAATCAAAAGATAATGAAAATTCCATTCCGAAATCTGTGGTAAAACTTGAAGATCTCTATGATATCAAAGATAGATTCAAAAAGGTTACTAATGTCAAACCTCAAAGTTCAACTTTAAAGTTTGAGTTGATAAATTTGGGTACTGAATCTAAACCACAAAATGTCAATCTAGGACTCGGGCTAACACAAGAAGAAAGGTTTGCTTTCATCAAACTTCTAAACAAATACAAAAGTGTTTTTTCTTGGAATTACGAAGATTTGAGAACTTATGATACTTCTATCATTCAGCATGCAATTCCAATGATCTCCAATGTAAAACCAGTTCAACAAAAGTTAAGGAAGATTCATCCCAACTTGGAAAGCCAAATTAAAATAGAGTTGAATAAACTCTTGAAATCCAAAATTATCTTCCCTGTTAGACATTCGAATTGGGTTTCAAATTTGGTACCTGTTAGGAAGAAGAATGGAGATATTAGGATTTGTATAGATTTTAGAAATCTCAACAAGGCGTGTCAAAAAGATAATTTCCCATTACCTACAATGGAACAGATACTTCAAGTTGTAGCAGGTTCTGAATTAATGTCTTTTCTTGATGGTTTTTCAAGATATAATCAGGTACTGGTGCATCCCGATGATAGACTAAAAACCACATTCAGAACCAAATGGGGAACATATGCCTACCAAAAAATGCCTTTTGGTTTAATAAATGTTGGAGCTACCTTCCAAAGATCCATGGATATAGCTTTCAAAGGTTTGATTAACAGGTCATTTGTTGTCTACTTAGATGACATAACTGTCTATTCAAAGGAAATAACTAACCATCTACATGATTTAAAATAGATCTTTGAACGATGTAAAAGGTATGGCATTTCTTTGAATCCAAAAAAATCATTCTTTGCTCTTAATGAAGGGAAACTCTTAGGATTTATTATATCTAAAGATGGCATATATATTGACCTTGATAGAATAAAGGAGATTTCTGATATCCCTTTGCCACATAACAATAAATACATGCAGTCATTTTTAGGGTAGATAAATTTTGTAAAGAGATTTGTTCTTGATTTTTCTCATATAATTTTACCTTTACAAATAATAATTAAGAAGAATTTAGTTTTCAAATGGGAACATAAAGAAAAGGAAGCCTTTAATTCAATCAAACAAGCAATTATTAATGCTCCAGCATTGATTACTCCTAATTTTTCTAATCATTTTATTTTGTATACTTTAGCCACTGAAACATCTTACGCTGTCGTTTTGACACAACTCAATGATCAGCAGATTGAAGCACCTATTTCCTTCTTTAGTTAAAATCTGCAAGGAGCTGAACTTAACTATTCAGAAGTAGAAAAACAAGCTTTTGTTGTGTTTAAATCTATCGAATGCTTTAGGCCATTCCTCCTAAAAACACATACAAAAGTCATTGTCCCATTTTCTGCAATGAGACAATTGCAAGTACAAAAACACTGTTACCGATGAAATAGGTAACCTGACCTCAAAACGGGAACTCTAGCCCAAAAAGTCTCAAAAAACATGAAAAAACACCCAAAAAAAAAAGTGTCTCTTCCAAAATGCACTTGGTTTTTTTTTAAGGTCAAATTTCAACATTTTATAAAATTATGCTAAAAACAAAATTGTTTGTTGAAAAAAGGATTGAAAAAACACCCTCAAAACAAAACTAGTTGATGTTGGAATAACAAAAAAAAAAATTGTGTCATAATTTTGACACTTGTAACAATGGAATTAAAGACAACATATTAGGACATTTTTTAAAATCATAAATTTCTAACATTTTTGATAGATGATGTTAAAGATAAACAAATACATGTCTGAAGGGCTTATCATTTCGAACAATTTTCATCCATTTTGTTAAACATAAAATATCTTGACTTTAAACAACCCCAAAATTGTAATTTTTTTCAACCATAACCTTAAAGATAAAATTTGGTAGCGCATAAAAAACTTAATGAAAAGTTGTAAATCTAAAGTTTTTCAATCTTAAGTGTTCAACATAATTGAACAATGAAATTATGGAGAAATTATAAGACTTAACAATTTTAAAAAATGAACAAGTAAATGAAAAAATTATCATTGAACAGAAACAAGTAAGAGTAATTTTAATTTTAAAGGATAAAAACTTATCTTTTTTCAAATCTTAGCATAAGACAAATTTAAATATAATTTCAACCATAACCTAAAAATCAAGCATCAATACAAAGTGTTCCGTTTCAATGATGCATATAATTATTAAAACTTTTAAAAGTATCTTATACCAAATGGTAACAATACATAATATCATGGTAATATCACTGCATAATCTAAAAATTCAACATTAGTTTCTATTTTCTATTTTACTTATAATTAAAATATCAACATTGAGTACGTTGAATATAACATAAATTATTTTTGTAATTCATTGTTGCATTGTCGATATTCTAAAGAGATGAATTCTTCATAATTAAAACATATAATCCAACAAACATAGAAATATCTCATAACTTCATGAAAAAATGAGATGGAAGTCAAAATTTTTTATTTCAAGTTACCATGCAAACATCAATTACATAAAAGTGTCTTAGATAGTTATTCAAAATCAACCATAGGGTTTTGGCACACCATCATAATCTACATCTTCGGATGAATGGCTCGATCGCAGATGAAGATGATCCATATTCTTCTCTTTCATCAACCAGGTGCTCCATCCGAGTCAACATGCATGCCCACCATTTTAGAGTTCAAAAGTCTTGTAGATATACGTCAACATTCTGCAAAGTCCCATCTCAACATGAATTGTTCTGTAGCAATTTCTTCAAAATATTTATGGTCCCGCAACCGAAGAGTTCCTCTCTTTGTCAAATTGAAGTCATACACAAGTATGTCAACATCCTCCAATTTTTAAGACATTTGTACAGCAACGATTTATATTTGTGCCCTTTATTTTCTCTTTCGCCAATTCTTTTTTCCACTACCATCTCTCGGCTTGTACACACCATTGAAAGGGTGGGTACTTGTGGCACTACCAATGTACATCAACACTGTAATCTCTTCATTTTCATTAATGACCTTTATAACCTTGGCAATCCGAATGGATAGCCAAGTGGATCTTCAACTGCTAACTACGCTATCATGCAACCCTCCTTAAGATCCCCGCACGAACCCCCTCTAAAGGTCTTCCATGGCTTCACATTGTGCACGTGATCTTCTAGAACCAATATAGATTTCTCTTTCCTCTCCATCGTGGAGAATTAATAATAGCTTGAGGTTGTTGTTGTTCAACATTGTGTGTTTTCCCCTGATGTTCATGTTCATTTGGCATATTTTGTGGCCAAAAAAAGGAGTCTTCAAAAGCGTATCCTCATTTATTGATCTTGAAATCATATCACTTTGATTACCGAAAAAAGACTCCCACCAAACTAAATCAAAGAACATCGAAGTACTCATATGTATCTCTAATACATCTTTTAATTTCCTCTAGACATTTAGAATAATTTATGTCTCTCTTCGCCTTCGTGCATTATGGAGTTCGTAAACTGATCGTAATAACAATATCTTTGATGAAAACATTGGACGCTCTGGAATGAACTTCAAAAATGCTAAACTTGATGATGGTCCACATTCTTCAATAGTTGAATACTTCTTTCCCCATATAAGTGTTATCCCATCAATTTTTTTGATACAAAATTGATGCTAGAAGCTAATGTCGTTAAGTTGTTCAATGCATTTCTCCTCACCATGTGATCCAAAAATAAACCTTTGCATGTCAATAGTTTATTCCAACACAAGAAAAATAGGCTCTGGAATGTACGATTTCTTAATACATTCAATTAATGATGGCAGGCTCCCAACACCTTTCCTCCTCAATGTTACTTGAAAAAACGACCGAACATTTGATCAATATGATCATGAGTATGCCCAACAAGAAGGAAACCAACCTTTATATTTTTAAAAATCCCCAATTCAACGAGTATGTTTAGATACCCAAAAGAACTTGATTTTTTGTTCTCACGACTTGTGTTGTCTAATTGTAAATACAAAACTTCAAGAAGAATCCCTGACCAATGAGTAACCACATCATGGATTATAGTTATGGTCAGATTTGCATCATTGTGAATATTTGGAGTTGTGAAGAAAACTCTTGGAAACTTCTTCTCATTAAATACCATACAACCAACCAAGTGAAACTAAATGAAATTTTCCTCTTGTAATTTTTTTTGCGTGCGGAAAAAATGTGGAAGAAGTGTTTTCTTTTGGTCCATATCATCAATTATCAATCCTAGATATTTATTTGGATGATCATAACACTTCTTTCGATGTTTATACAACTTTTTCCTTTCGCTTGTTTGCTAATTACGATGGTCTTGAAGTTCTTTGACAACGAAGTCTATACATAAAATAAAATAAACATATGAATAAATATATTTTCATAGTTGATAAGTATCAAATTTTAAAAAACAATGTTTTGAACACATACCTCTTTCCGCCCCTTGACATTTATCTCTTTTTGCTTTAAGAGAAGCACATGTGCCGCAAATCCCCATCCTTGTCTTCTTACGAATACGAACATTGTTGAATTCAGCTTTTCCATATCCTTGTAAAATAAGAATATGTAAAAAAATTACCAATTCCTTCAACAAACTTCTCGCATAATCTTTGTATAACATGAATATTTCTTGTCTTGAGAAATTATCCGGAATATGTATTGTGTCTTTATTTGGCATACACTCTCCATGATTTGAAAAGAAGTCTTTCATCCATGTCTTAGCAGTGATTTGCAAACGGCCCCACCTCCCGTTTATAACGTGCTTCGAATAATATGTGGGATTCATTTCCAATCTATCCTGGATTCTTGACAAACGACAATTACCAATTGAATACAACATTTTGAACGTATTTCTGCAAAGCAATACATTCCCAATATGATAATCATAACCTGCTAGTGTAGATTGCATGCAACCCACTAAATATGAATTTTGCATGCTTTTATTCATTGACATATATTTTTTCTTTTTCTCTAAAGAAAAGTTGAAATCCATATTTTTCAAGCAATCCCTTCGACAACATTCACTTAAAATCAAATGAACGACAGAACTTCTTGTCGTGAGATATTTTGTCCTCGCCCTTGTATAACTGGAATGCTTTTGATTGATATGAAAAGGTCTACTCCTACTCCTAGTTGCAATATTTGCTTGCAACGGCTTCATCATTCCATCATCCTTTGTAAAAGTAGTTTCATCACCATTAGGAGGAATATTATCCCCACTATCATCATCCTCAACATAGTTAAGAAATTCATCAACATCATTGCGTGGAAAATTTTCTTTACCATCATCAGTTGAAGAAAACATTTCACAAGAATCATCGGCACTTTTGTAACCCCGAATCAAAAGAAATTCTTCACCATCTTGACCCTATGCTTTCAAATTCTTCCCCGGGGAGGATTCAATTCTTCATCACCATGAGTGTCTTTGAAATGGTCACTTGGAGAAAATGCAATATTCAGATCCGTGCCTCTAAAATTATCATTTGCAAGAAACTCTTCATCCTCCCCTTCCTCAATGGTGCTCTCATAATCCTTGGGATTAGGCATAAGTGGAAGCTTTGAATTTGTATTCACTATAATTTCTTCATCTCGCTCCTCCCCTTCCTCACTGAAGCTCTCATAATCCTTAGGATTAGGAATAAGTGAATGCCTTGAATCTATATTTATTGGAAATTCTTTCATCCCCCCCTTCATCGGTGGTTAAATTATAATCGTTATGATTAAAGTTGAAGTGAAAATTTTAGCTTTGGAAATTCATCCCCGTCTTCATCGTTGGTGTCTGCATAATCCTTAGGATTAGGACGAAGTGGATATTTTGACGCTGTAAATTCTTCATTCCCCTCTTCCTCAGTGGTGCTAACATAATCCTTAGGATTAGGATGAAGTGCATAATTTGACTCTGCAAATTCTTCATTCCCCTCTTCATCTGTGGTGCTAACATAATCCTTAGGATTAAGATGAAGTGGAAATTTTGACTCTGGAATTTTTTCGTCCCCCTCTTCATCAATGGTGATTGCATAATCCTTAGGATTAGGACGGAGTGGATATTTTAACGCTGTAAATTTTTCATTTCCCTCTTCATCAGTGGTGCTAGCATAATCCTTAGGATTGGGACAAAGTGGATGTTTTGACTCCGAAACATTATCATTCCCCCTCTTCATCAATGGTGCTCGCATAATCCTTACGATTAGGGACGAATTTGATATTTTGACTGCGGAAATTTTTACATCCCCCTTTTTCATCGGTAGCTGCTGCATACTCCTCGAGATTAGGACAAAGTGGATATTTTGACTCTGCTGCATTCTTCATTCCCCTCTTCATTTGTTGTTCTCGCATAATCCCTAGGATTAAGTCGAGTGGATATTCTTCATCTCCTCTTCATCAATGGTGTCCTCATAATCCTTGGGATTAGGACAAAGTGAAACTTTTTGACTCGTGAAATTCTTCATCATGCCCTTCATCATCGTTGCTTTCATAATCCTTAGGATTAAGAGTAAGTGGTATAACTGCGCTCAATTTACGTAAATTTCATTTCATCGCACCTCATCAATTTTGTTCTCATCATCTTTAGGATAACGACCAAGTCAATTTTTTTTACTCTTTATTCATGGTGAACGAACTCCCGTTATATTCATCACTCTGACAGAGTTGTTATGTGACAAAGATGTTGATGTTGTAGAAAGGAAAACTTCGCTATCGAAGAAACCATGGCTTTCAACAAGAATAGGTTGAATGATACAAATTCCTCTCCCACTTACAATATATAGCTTAAAGACTGAAAATTTCCCTCCAAATTTTCCTCCAAAAAAATTCGCGAAAAAATTTTCCCTCCAAAATTCCCCCCAAAAAAATTTGCGAAAAAACTTTCCCACCAAAATTTTCATTTCAAATATTTGGTACAAATATTAGTCAAAAAATGTATTTAACATTTTTTTTAATAAACTGTTTATGTTGAAATATTTTACCGATATTTATATTCAAAATATCCACAAAATATTTCTATCATGGATACCTTCCAAAGTAAAATAATGTTTTTATTTCAATGATTTAACATTGACTAGATGTAAGTATTAGCTATAATATTACTATAATATCTACATGCAAATATTAACTATAATGACTACATGTAAATATTTTAAATTTTAAACTTATGTTATATTCATCTAAAATATATTTCAAAATTTATTAATAAACTGTTGGTCTTCAAATATTGCACCATACTTTCTACTCAAAATACCCACAAAATATTTCTTTCATGCATGCCTTCGAAACTAAAATAATTTTCTTATTTGAATGATTTAAGATTGACTACATGTAAATATTTATAAAAATAACATGTAAATATTAACTATTCAAAATATAATATTAACTATAATTAACTACATGTAAATATTTTAGATTTTAAAATTTAATCCCATGATTTTAAACATTGAGTACATGTAAATATTAACTATGATAACTAAATGCAAATATTAACTATTTTATCTATAATATTAATTATAATTAACTACATGTAAGTATTTCATATTTTAATTTCTTTTAATCTGAGATTATATTTGAATTATTCAACATTCAGTACATGTAAATATTAAATAAAATATTAACTATGATCACTACATGCAAATATTAAGTATTTTAACCATAGTATGAACTATAATAAACTAAATGTAAATATTTTAAATTTGAAATTTTTAATCCCACATTCGTTAAACAGTAAACCAATCAGACAATATTCGCTATATAATAAAAATGATTGTTTTTATTCATCACATCCCATCAAGTTTTCCGGTATTTGTTAGAGCAAATTTCTGGAGGTGTTGCGTTGGCATTGGTAACTTTGTGAAGGCATTGCATTGGCATTGGAGGCATTGTGTTGCTATTGGTAATTTTGTGGAGGTGTTGCATTGGCATTGGTAACTTCGTGAAGGCATTGCATTGGCATTGGAGGCGTTGTATTGCTATTGGTAATTTTGTGGAGGCATTGTGTTGGCATTGGTGACAGCAGATTTTTGCATTTCAAAGGTTAGTTTTTCTTCTTTTCTGTCAATTTAAAGACGATTTTGGGGAAAATCTGTTTTTCTATAGTTTTTTGTGTCCAAAAACTAATTTTTTAAGGTTTTAGATTCAAAAACCATAATTTTTTAATATTTTTTTAGTGAAGAAAATGCAAAAAGAACTAAATTTTTTAGGGTTTGAAGGACAAAAATTTAGAATTTTTTTTCTTTTTTAAGACTTATAGGTTCATCTAGACAGAAAAATCCATAAAACAACCATGCACATAAAAAATAGAGTGATATTATAACATTTTTTTTTTTTTTTAATCATAAATATATTAGTGGTTTCATTTTTTAAAATATATTTTTTTTTTTTTTTTTTTAGAAATTTTTTATTTTATATATATATATATATATATATATATATATATATATATATATATATATATATATATTTTAAAATTTTAAATCTTAGTTTTATTCTTTTTAATTTTAAATCTTCAATTTTTTTTTCTTTATTGTTTTATTATAGATCATATTTTTTTTTCTTAATTGTATTGTTATATAGTTTTTTTTTTTAATTTATCGTATTGTTATATTAAAATAAATGTTTTTTTTTTTTTTAATATTGTATTTTGTTTTCTTTGAATTATATAATATTTAAAAACAAAACATAATTGTTATTTAATAAATGTTTTTTTTTAATATATTTGTTATATTTTAGTATTTTTAACAATTAATTTTTTTTTATTAAATAATGTTTTAATAATTATTTATTAATTATGTTATATAAAAATAAATAAATAAATAAATAAATAAATATGTATGGGCCCTGGGCCCCGGGTGCTACAGCGAGCCCATTGACACAGCTCACCGACCTCCCGGCGTCTCGTGCAGCGCGACCTTGGGCAAGGTCGCGCCCGCGCGCCGGTAGGGCCGGCGGCTAGCGACTGTATGGATCTTCTGATCGGCGGCCGTGGCAGCGCCGTGGCACCGTCCTGCCAACCTCTCGGCACCTGCACGGCAGCAACCCTTGCCCAAGGTCGCACCCCGCGAGCAGCCACCATTTTATTTTTTTTTTAAATTTTTTTTTTTAATTTGTTTTAATAAAACATTTTTTTTTTTAATAAAACAACTTTTTTTTTTAATTTCGTTTTTTAAATTAGTTTTTTTTTTTATTTTGTTTTTTAAACTTTTTTATTTTTAATTTGTTTTAATATAACAATACAATAAATTTACATAAATAAATAAACTAATTAAAAAAATAAAAAAATATATATATAATATTATAACATTTTTTTTAACATTTAAATATTTAAATTTCTTTTTAATTTTTTTTTTTTTTTTAATTTAAGTATAAATACAACATTATAAAAAATTTATTTTTTTCTTTTATTTTATTTAATTGCTTTTATTTTATTTTGTTTATTTTTATTTAATTACTATGTAATGTGAAATAGAAATTTGTAATTTTCAAATATATTATAAGATTATATTAATTTATAAATCTTTATATTAATTTTTTATAATTTGAAGTTTATAATTTTTTATTTAATTACTATGTAAAGTAAAAAAAAAAAAATCTTTTATTTTATTTTGTTTATTTTTATTCAATTGCTATGTAATGTAAAATTAAATTTTAAAATTTTAAAATATATTAAAAGATTATAAGTTTTTTTTAATAAAATCACTGTCTTAAAAAAAATAAAATTTAATTTTAACATTTGTTATAAATAGTTAGTAATTTTTTTGTTTTTAAATATTAAACAAAAGTTGAAGTTTGAAAATAATGGTTTATTTTTTTAAAATTGTTTTATACAATTTAAACACATTTTTAAATTTTTTATAAAATGTATTCAAAACATATTAGATAGATATATATACATGACTTATAATATTTTGTTTTTTAAATGAAATTTTTTATAGTTAATTTTACCGCTTTAATTTCAAGCTATTTAGTTTTAGAAATAAATTTTGTTTATTAAATTTATTTTATCCGCATTATTTTTCCATTAACTAATATATATATATATATATATATATATATATATATATATATATATATATATATATATATATGATCAAGAAAATGACATCAAAAAATATTTTCGTGAATGTTTCGCACCTAGGGCAAGCGACTCCCAAATCTACGAAACTGAAGCTCGACGCACTATGGATACAACTCCCAAATCTAAAGTTGCAAACTGGGACGCACTATAGACACCGTTGGGACGTAATAAGGACATTGTTGCACACACTAATAAAAGTCAAGCAAGTGGGGCACTAGGTTCATTAAAGCTTATTTCTAATTGGAAGAACATCGAGAAATAGATAAAACCGATTTCTCATGGTATCTTGAAGACGGTGAAATGGAGGTCGATATACACATCTATCTTATTTGTGGTATGATTGACTTAAATGAGCCATATGATGTGATGGGCAGAGTACGAGACATATGTATGGTCCCGAATACAAACACTAATTATGTTCTTGCAAGGAAGGCTCAGAAATGTGAGAAGGTTAGATATCGTCTATCAATCATCAAGTATGATACAGATGAAATATCTTCAAAATTTTTTGAAGAAATATCAAGCAACATTGCAAATAACATTGTAAGTATGCTTATTTTTATTTCCTCTATGCATTATTGTAAGGATGATTCAATTTTTTTATAAATTATTGATCATTGACATGTTTTATTTCTGTTTCATAGGATTTTGTTCCGAGTCTTTCAAACATGTTTGAAGGTATTTATATGTTGGTGCAAAATGTTATGGATGTGATCAACACTTTCCACAAAGACAAAGCAGAGAAAGGAAGATTGAAGCAAAGAGCAATAGCTCGTGACACTGCAACAGTACAAAGAGGGGATCAACCAAGAGTCATTAAGATGGGTCAATCTAGTAAACTTAAACATGTTTCTTTTGAAGGTGTCGAACATGAAACAGAAAATTATGATAGAATTAGTGAAGAGGAGATTAGAACTGCTGTGCAAAAGGAGAAAATAGATCAGACACCAAAAAGAAAAATTTCCAAAGATGTCTCTCTTTTACCTCATGAAGGAGAGCTTGTTTATAAAAAAACTAATATGTTATCCAATAAGACTAGGAAATCAAATATTGGTGAACCTGTAAAGGTCGTGAGCAGCAGTGAAGAACAAATTGAAAGCTCTCACGGAAGCAGAGAAATCATAACACCATGTGTTGAGTTAGAGGATGGCATTATTAAAACAAAACAAAATGTTATTCGAAAAGAGTTGAGGAAGAATAAATTAATTCTTGGTGGCCAAACATTTGAGCTTAATGTTAACCAATTTTATGGCCCAGATGAAGGACAATCTCAATATCAAATTAGAAAGGCCCATCACCTACATGTACATAATCTGAAAACATTGTTCAGGTTCAATCCATATGCGCATGTGGTCGATTATGTGGTTCTTGTCGATCCATGTCAGGTTCCCAAAAAACAAGCATTTGACAAGACAAAATGTTTTGATTATAAATATTATGTGATTGGAGAGAACCATTTGATAGAGGCTAAGAGACAATTGATTGTAGAATATCCCAATAACTATCTTTTTCAAACAGTGAAATGCATCATTTATGTTGGCTTAACAGAAATGGAATCAAAGTTATTAGCATGGGATCATAATGCAGATAATGAGTACAGAATGAAAATGACTTTCATCCAAAGGGTCAGATTTATTCATAATGAATTCATAGAAAAATGTGGTGGGGATAAGACACAAGTTAGTGTAGCATTTCGAAAGGAATGTTTAATGGAAACATGTTATCAAATTGATGAAAAAAAAGCAAAATATGGAAAATTGAATACAAATATCTTCAGAGGCACAGAAAACATTTTTCAGTTGGCATTTAGAACTGGGGAGGTATGGTATTTGATTGATGAGATTTTTGATCGGTGGGAGAATATTTCCATAAAAAATCAGAAGGTTAGAAAGAGTAAACCCATAATATGTACCAACAGTAAGGGGGGTCTTGAAATGAAGTAGCTTCCAGATGATATGACTATTACACCTTGGAGAACAATGCAAGGTGTGAAGGATGATAAATTAGTCAAATCAGTATTAGCCCGTGTGAATTCGGGTGAATTATCAATGGAAGAAATGTGTGCAGAATTTCAAAAGTAAGTTTATTGAAATATTTCTTATTTTTCTTTCATTATAATTTTCTTTAAAATAAAACATAATGATGTTGGTAGAATTTGTTATACATGTCAGTATATTAACGTTTTTAACTTGATTTATTTAGTCAGAAAATTTTTATGAAAATACAAGAACACATGGTTAAAATGTTGAATGAAGACAGTTGGGATGATGTTGTACGCAACTACCCAGAAGCAAGTTCTACATCAACACTAAAAGAGTTTTATATTGCATTCAATAAGTTATGTTGATTTATAAATTAATTTTATTCATATTTAAACTATTTTTATTTTATTACATATATATATATATATATATATATATATATATATATATGTCATTAAAGATGTCGAAGAAGGATGGAAATGGAGTACTAGATACTTTCAAAAGATTTATTGAAAAAATTAATATGGAGAACATGAGAAGGAAGCGTCTTATGAATGTTGAACTTGATCCTACTCTTAATCATTACATTTGGAATGGGCTCGACAGTGTCCAATATCAAATAATAAAAGGTGACTGTGAAGACATTGCATCACTAATACCTAAAAGGGAATATGGCTTAGTTATTGCAGATATTTCTCATGGTTTCAATTTCCCAGACATTGAATATGATAGAGAACCATATACTTATCAAGCTTTTAGTAAAGTGGTTACGGGTTTTCAAGAAGTGACAACATCGCCACTTTGGCGATTTGTGACATTTCATTCAGACACACAGTTTCCAATGTTATTAACAAGCTTCAAGGGTAAAGCAAACTCAAGGATGCAACTTACATGGTAAGATTTTGAAATTGTATGTTTGATTCCTCCTAAAAAATTTTATTCATGTAAAATTTAATTGAGCTTTTACTATGTTATCTTACAGGAAAAAGTCAAATATTTTTTCTTCCAAAGATCAGCCTATTATAAATGATTGTGAGTTCATCCATGTTGAATGTTGGACAAAAGACGATAGCTATAAGCATATTATTATGAATCGAGTAGATGGGAAGAGTCATAGTTAAGTATTGGTTTATGATGCAATTGTAAGAAAACTAACATATGAAGATAAATATGCAAAAGGAGATATAGTTAACATTTATCAAAAACCACAAGCATTGATTAACTATCTTATAGATCTATGTTCAAATGAAGGAGAATGGGTTTTGCATTTATTCTCAGGTTCAGGTAAGTTTTATTATACAAATTTAAATTTAAATATTGTCTTTTTTACTTTTTTTGTCTCCATACTAATTTTTTTACTTATTTTTTTTGTGCTTGATGATTAGGTACAACACTAGCATGTTGCCTACTAAAAGGAAGAAACTGCATTGCCATTGAGAAAGACCCAGTTCAATGCAAATTTATTCAACAAAGAATTAATGTTCTTAAATTCCTTTCAGATGCGAAGAAAGAAGTTGGTTTGAGGAAAGGAGATTTTAATGAATCACGTGTGGTAAAAAAAGAAAAGGAACCTCAACCACCATTATATGGAATGATTGGAAAGGGACACTTTGGAAGATTTGCTAACATGAAAGATCCATTGGAAGATGACAATGATCAAAATGAAGAAGAAAATGCTGCGGAAGAAGCCATCAATGTTGTTCTAGATGATGTTGAAGATGTATTAGTTGATAGTGTTGATGATGTTTAAGTTATGCTTGAAAACAAAGCTTATTTTTTAGAACTATTAATCATTTTTACTTGTAATGTTTAGACTTTGATATTTTATGAGAACAACCCTTTTTTTTTTCAAAAAACATGTGATTGCTATTATTTTTTGACATAAAATTCAATAAAAATGTTATTTTCTTAAGTTTTTTTATTAAAATTCTCCCCAAAAATTAGTTTATTTAACATGTTTTTTCCAACAAAAAGTCTGTAAAAGTGTATTTTTTGCATTATATTTATATTGAAAATTTGTATTTTTTTGTCATATGGTTCAAAATATTGGTTTTTTAGCGACAATTTTTTGATGTGCATTGAAAAATTATTTAACAATACATAAGCATGTAGAAAATATAAACTTTAGAATATTGACCCTTTTTCCATCTTTTATCTATGTGAAAAAGTGAAGATATCATTACAAGTTTTTATTTAAAAATATATATATATTTTTTTATTTTTAAAACACAAGTACATAAATGCACTTAAAAATAAACATCTCATAGAAGAAGAAGACATTAGAAAATCTATAGTGTCAAAATCAATCCTATAAAAAAACATTGGTGATGATACACCACCACTATTCAAAATCGACATAAAAAACATCACATAAAAAAAAATAAAAAATAAAATAATAAAAAACAAAAAAACAAAATGAAAAAAACTTAAAGTGCCAAAAACATGCTCAAATTTTTTTTTCTTGATTCTGCATCACCACTTTTTCAAAATCAGGTGTTTTTCTTGATACTTCAAAAAGTAGGTAACAATGAGGTTACCTATTTCATCGGTAACATTGTTCAAAGAGAAGTAGGAGAAAAAAGGGCCAATTGGGTAACAACACTATAGGAATATGATATTGAAATTAAATCAGCTAAAATTGTTAGGGGACAAGGTTTTTGCAAGTTATTAGCAGGAGCTTCCAATATTCCATAACATCAAGATCAAGATAATATTGTTCAGCTAAATGAGATAAGTATCATAAATTTTTAATCTCAATATGTTGATCTGATCTTTTACTTAAAAAATGCGTATGCTCCTCCTAATCTCAACTATAAAAGTAAGTGTGCTTTAAGATTAAAAGCTAAAAACTTAGAAATGATTGACGATGTGTTATTAAGAAGAAATTATGATTTCAATTTTCTAAGATGTCTATAGAAAACTGAAGCACACAAGGTTTTGCAGTAATTACATGATGAACCAATAGGTGGACATTTTGGAGGAGATACTATAGCTCACAAGATAATTCACGTTGGATGTTATTGGCCTACTTTGTTTAAAGATGCCCATGATTATGTAAGGAAATGTGAGGCTTGCCAAACTGCCAGTGGGAGACAACGGAAACCAGCTTTTCCTTTACAACCAGTAAACATTGAGGAACCTGAACAATGGGGACTTGATATTATTGGAGAAATTGTTCCACATTTTTCCAAGCAACACAAATACATCCTTACAGCAATAGATTACTTCACAAAATGGGTAGAAGCAATTCCTTTAAAGGTAACCAATTCTAATGCAATCATTGAATTCATTGATCAATTCATCATTACCAGGTTTGGTGTACCTAATGCCCTTGTTTTTTATAATGCATCTTATTTTTCTGGAAGTAGTATAATGGAATTTGCTCTCAAAAGAGGTTTCAAATTAAAATATTCTGCAAATTATTACCCCCAAGGTAATGGTTTGGCAGAATCAACTAATAAGAATCTCATTAAAATCATTAAAAGAACAGTAGATCAAAATCAAAAGAATTGGCATAAGTCTTTAATTTTTGCACTATGGGATGATCGTATAACTCAGAAATCTTCAATCAGTATTTCACCTTTTAATATTGTGTACAGGAAATAAGCCGTAATACCTTCAAACCTAGCACTCCCATCTCTAGCTCTAGTACAATTTATTGAAGAAAATCCTTCATTTTCTGTCCAGCTAAGATTTGATCAAATCCTGAAATTAGATGAAGAAAGAGAAAAATCTAAAATCGCTCATGCTAAACATCAACAACTTATAAAATCTTCTTTTGATTCAAATTCTACTGGATATAAAACATTACAAATCGGTGATATTGTTTTGAAATGGGACAAAGCACACGAAGATAAAGGAAAACATACTAAATTTCAAAATATGTGGCTTGGACCATTCCAAATCATTGAAAAGATCGGCTCATCAACATTCATATTACAAGATCTAACAGGAAGGAGAGATTCCCTTCCTGTGAATGGGCTTATTTTGAAAAAAACCTTTTCCTAAGAAGGCAACCCCTTCTTACCTATACATATTCATAATGCAAATTTTTTTTGTTTTAAAAATAATGTTGTTAATAGTCTTCCATTGACCTTTTACTATTAAAAAGATCTTGGAAAAAATACGGTGAATACTTGTTTATGTAGATAGAAATTTTTAAGGAAGTGATTACAGTTTTGGAAAGTTAAAATAAAATTTAAAACTCTAAAAACTTATTTTAATATTTGCAAAATCTTTCGAAACCTTGAAAATATTGTATATCATTCAAAATTTTATAAAGTAGAGAGGTTATTTATAAAAAGTAAAGACTTTTTCCAAATTTTGGCACTTAAAACTCTAAAAGGTCATCCATTAACTCTTAAGGAGAGAATCATTCACCCCATCCACTAAGGTTATGATTTTTTAGAGTATAATTCTAAAAAATTGTATCTAAGATAAAATATAAGAGGTCTCATCATGAGCCTGCTTACCATGATCATAGGGAAGTAATCAAACTGACATTACCACTATTTCATACCAAAATAGGGTAATGGCTTATAATCATAAGACAAGGGGTCTCATCACGAGCCAGCTTGTTCAGTTTAGTTACAACTAGTGAATGGCATTGTTATCAGCTGGCTTCCATACCAGGACAATGGCTTTTAAGTTAAAAGAATAAAAGAAACAAAAGATAGAATATATTTATGAATTTATCTTTTAAAAATTTATACTCTTGGATGGATGGGATAATGGATGATTAATGGTTAAAAGGTAACCCTATCGAGACTATAGATGTTTGCGGGCAGTAGAGGCACTACCTATGACAAAAGAGTAAACTACAAAGCTAAGTTGGAAAATCCCCCTACTTTATCTTTATCAACCAATCAAAGCTTGATTAAACTAAAAATGATTTTATTTTTAAAGGGATTAAAAAGAAATTGTAAATGACTCTTATTTTCATTCAGAGTTAGATTTTATTTAAATTTTTCTAAGATAGTTTTATTTGTCTTTAAAACTTTTACCTACAAGAGATGTAGTGTTCACTTTATTTTTCATAGATAACTGTTTCTCCCAGTGAATCGCCAATTGTTGTGTTGTACAACAACCTTCCCCATTTCGGAATTTTTATATTAATTTTTATAAGAAATGGGTCCCCTTTTCTTTTTCTTTTAGATTCAATATTTTTCCCTAGTTTCTCTTATTGCAAAGATTAATGTTGTGTAACCAGCTCCAAAAATAGAAGAAAAGAGATATCAACACCTTAGAAATAAGCCACTTCAAGGGGGAAACCTCCAATAAATTACATAAATGAACAATTCTTGGATGATACAATTTACAAAACCTCCTTTCTATATATAGGAGTCCATGGTGCCATAATGTAATCCTAGTGGGGCCACAATGTAATCCTAGCCGACCTAACAATAATAATTTAAGGGCACAATAATAACAATATGGGGGTTACAAGGGTACAATAATAACAATAAGGGGGTTACACTAACAACAATAAGGGATTATACTAGTAATATAGGGACCTAACATGCCCCTCTCCTTCAAAAAAGTGTTGTCCTCAACGCTTGAGTAGCTCTGGGTGCTTCTATATAAACTTCTCATCCTCCCATGTAGAATCTTCAGTGGGTAAGTTCTTCCACTTGATGAGATACTCTGAAATTGATCGATTCCGTAGCTGTCGAGTTCTTGTTTCCATGACTGCTTCAGGTTTCAATATGATTTTTCCTTCCTCATCAAGTTTTGGCAATATTGTTTGAACTGGAAGATTTTCACCTATAACCTTCTTTAAGCATGAAACATGGAAAACTGGATGTACTCGCGAAGAAGCAGGAAGCTCCAATTTGTATGCCATAGTACCAATCTTTTGCAACACCATGTAAGGACCATAGTACTTTGGCGATAATTTATTATCCTTCTTTGCTTGCTTGAGGGACATTTGTTTGTATGGTTGTAGCCGTAAAAATACCCAATCTACTACATCAAAACTTCTCTCGCTACGATGTTGATCTGCCTGTTGTTTCATTCGATTTTGTGCCAAATTCAGGTTATCCTTTAAGAGTTGGAGAACTTCTTGCTGATGCTCGATGTGATCTTCCATTGCTTGAACCTTCAAATTTTCCCTTAAAGATGATGTGATGGATGGTGGATGATATCCATAAAGTGCCATAAATGGGGTCATTTTTGTTGCAGTATGGAAGGAAGTGTTATACCACCATTCAGCGAGAGGTAACCACTTGACCCATTGTGTTTGTTTATCAGATACAAAACAATGAATATATTCTTCCAAACATTTATTTACTATCTCAGTTTGACCATCAGATTGAGGATGATAAGATGAGCTATGAGCTAATTGAGTACCCAAACAAGAAAATAACTCCGTCCAAAAATTTCTAGTAAAAATGGGATCCTTGTCGCTCACAATAACCCTTGGGCTTCCATGTAGCTTTTGAATTGCGTCCATAAATGTAGTAGCAACTGTACTTGCTTTAAATGGATGAGATAATGCACAAAAGTGTGCATACTTGGTAAGTCTATCAACTACCACCATGATGACACTCTTTCCTTTGGAATTAGGTAAACCTGTGATAAAATCCATTGAAATCTCCTCCCATCGTTGAATTGGAGTGGATAAAGGTTGTAGAAGTCCAGGGGTCTTAATTGTCTCCACTTTATTCTGCTGGCAAACCAAACATTCCGCCACAAAATTTTGAATATCAGATTTAAGGCCATCCCAAAATAATTCTTTCTTCACCCTGTGGTAAGTTTTTAAAAATCCTGAGTGTCCTCCTAAAGGAGAAGTGTGCAATTCCAGAAGAATCTTTTGTTTTAGTTGGGAATTCTTACAAAGATATAAGCGATCTTTGTACCATAAGGAATCATTTTCCCAACTAAATGTATCAGATGTACTAGGATCTTGCTGCAACTTTTGAATGAGTGTCCATACATCTTTGTCCTTCTTCCATTCATCTCTTGCTTTGGTTATCCAATCTGGTTGGATAATAGAAATGGCACAAAGTAATGCTTCCACCTCTTCATTCTTTCTTGAGAGTGCATCTACAACAACATTAATATTTCCTTTTTTGTAGATTATTTCAAATTCATAACCCAACATCTTTGTGACCCATTTTTGCTGCTCTTCTGAAGATAGTGTTTGTTCCAAAAAGTGTTTAAGACTATCATGATCAGTTTTTACCTTGAAGTGTCTTCCCATTAGGTAAGTTCACCATTTATTTAGTGCATGCAGTATTGCTAACATTTCCTTCTCATAAATTGGTTTCTGTAAATACTTTCTTTTGATTGGATGACTTTCAAAAGCAATGGGTCTTCCTTCCTGCATTAAAACAGTACCAATTCCATTTCCTGAGGCATCACATTCCACAATAAAGGTTTTTGTGAAGTCTGGCGTAGCTAAGACTGGTGCTCGACACATTTCCTCTTTAAGATTTTCAAAGGCCTTAGTTGCTTCAGGAGTCCATGAAAATGCATCTTTCTTCAATAATGTTGTTAGAGGTGCTGCTATTCTCCCATAATTCTTAACAAACTTGCGATAATACCCTGTTAACCTGAGAAATCCTCGCAACTGCTTTATGATTGTGGGGACTTTCCATTCCTTAATGGCTTTAATTTTGTTAGGGTCTACCTTAACACCCTTGTGAGATACAATATGACCCAGATATTCCACCTCTTGTACTCCAAAGAAACATTTGGATGTTTTTGCATATAATTGTTTCTCCTGTAATAGTTTGAGCACCTTGTCAACATGTTCAACATGATCCTTCCAAGACCTGCTGTAGATTAGTATATCATCAAAAAATACTAGCACAAATTTTCTAAGGAAGGGTTTGAAATTGGAATTCATCAACCCTTGAAATGTAGAAGGTGCATTGGTAAGGCCAAAAGGCATGACCAAAAATTCATAATGACCCTCATGAGTTCGAAATGCTGTTTTTGGAATATCTTCAGTCTTCATTCTAATTTGATGATATCCTGAACGAAGATCCAACTTGGTAAAATATATTGCTCCATGTAATTCATCCAATAATTCATCAATCACAGGAATGGGAAATTTATCTTTAATGGTGAGCTTATTGAGCTCCCTATAATCCGGACATATTCGCCATGATCCATCCTTCTTGTGTACCAATACTACAGGAGCAGAGAAAGAACTTTGACTAGGTTGAATTATACCCGCCTCTAACATTTATGCAATCATATGTTCAATTTCGCTCTTTTGGAAGTAAGGATATCTATAAGGCCTGATGTTTGGAGGAACACTTCCTGGAATCAAATGAATAGCATGATCATGATCACGAATAGGTGGGAGTCCTTTGGGAGTTTCAAACACCTTGGAATGATTGTCCAAGACTTGTTGGAGATTTGCATAAATAGATGATTTTGATGTTGGAACTTCTAGTGAGTATAATTGTGCAATTACGCCTCGTTGTTCTTTCTTTAGAAGCTTTGTCATGACATTAGAGCTTATTATCCTTCCTGGCTTCCCTGCAATACCTCGTAATTCAACTTCCTTTCCTTCTGAAAAAATTTCAAGAAAAGTTCTTGAAAATTAAAAGCTACCGTCCCCAAAGATTGTAACCATTGTACTCCTAGTACAACATCAGCACCTCCCATAGGAATGGAAAGCATTGGACTAGTTAATACATATTCCCCCATAGTTAGCTTGATATTATGGCATTTTACAGAGCAATTTATAGTTCCTCCATTTGCAACCATCACTTGACATTCTGGTGCTGGGTATAGGAAACAATTTAATTCCTTGGCTACCTTACAATGAATAAAATTATGGGTGCTACTTGAATCAATAAACACTATTACCTTTTTCTTATTGATATGTCCTTCTATCTTGAGAGTTTGAGGAGTGGTAATTCCTGCCAGTGCATTACACGATATGGTCAGATTCATTTCTTCCCCTTCTATGGCTGGTTCCTGGTGTATGTCCTCTTCTTGTTCATTTTCTTCTTCCTCTTCACAATCTATGTAAAATAATTTCTTCTCAGCACACTTATGACCTTTAGTGTATTTTCTATCACAACTGTAGCAAAGCCCTTTTTCTGTTTTTTCTTCCAATTTTTGTGGTGTCAGCCTTGTAGGTTGTGGAAATCTAGGCGTAGCAACACTTCCTTCTTTATAGAATTGAGTGGTAGGCTTCCTTGTCGCCATAATTTTACATTCAACTTTTCTTGCCAACCTGAATGCCTTCTCCAATGAATCAGGTTCCAAAATGCAAACTTCATGTTGGATGTTATCCTTTAAAGTGCCTATGAAGAGATCAATCCTGTGTTCCTCTGGAATATCAGTTACCCTTATATTCAATTTTTGGAAGTCCACAATGTGCTGCCCCATTAAACCCTTTTGTTTGAGATTTATCAATTGGCTAAAGAAGGTGTTGCTCTTTGTATCCTCATAATGTGCTATCATTTCCTCCGTAAAAATTGACCAAGTGACAATTTTTTTACGCGAGAAAAGCCATCGATACCATACAAATGTATTTGGTTCTAAATGTAAAGTTGCAATGCGTACCTTTTGTGTGTTTTGCACATTATGGAGATCAAAATATTACTCCATCTGTAGTATCCATGTTACAGGATCCTTTCCATCAAACTTCCTCATATCCATTTTTGGAATATGGTGGTTCTTCCCGCCAACATTAGAGTTTATGAAATCACGATTAACATTTTTTTTGTTCTCATCATGAGGTTCTTCTACTATCTTTTCATCATTAGGAAACATTTCTTGTATCAACTTTGTCAAACCTTCGATGTCTGCTTTGAGATCATTCTTCATGTTTTCCATGTTGTTTTTCATGTCATCCATCTTAGCTTCCATGCCAGCTTCCATGCCATCCATCTTAGCTTTCACACCATCCATCTTAGCTTCCATGTCTTTCTTCAAAACTTCCATTTCATTTTTTGTTGCTCTTTGCGAGAGTGAAATTTGTTGCACTTGCTCTTGTAATTTTGATAGATCATGTTGCAATTCTTCATCTTCATGAGTCATAGTAGAGCCTTCTGAAGGCTTAATGGGTGTTGAATTATTTTTACGGGACATCTTTTAGAACCCAATACTGATATCTATTCTACAATATTCCCTTGGAATCAATTCAAATTGATTCTTCAAACAAGACTTATGCAATTCGGAAAAAAAATACACACATTTTTCTTACTTTTGAGGAGCTCGATATTGAAATTGGATTATCTCTGTGATTGCAGCACTTCAATATTTTAATTTTGGTACCGTCGTAACCCTCTGAATTCTCTTTAGAATGCCACAAGTCTGACCTGATTTGTATTCTCCAAGACAAAGTTGTGTCCAATCTCCCACAATGACCTAATTATGTATTGGTTCAGTAGAGTGAACTTGTATGACTTGCCACGTGTCACTGTTTCATCCTTCGCCTCTGAAATTTATAGCCAAGAAACTACAGTCTGTGTACTTGTGACCACTTTTTATGGCACTTAAATCCCATGCTCAGAGAGAGAGTTATGAATCTTTTCCCGTGATCACCTCTTTCAGATGAAATTCAGGAGCCTAAAACAGCACTACCTTCCACAAATCATATCTCTGAAAATATTCTGAACCAAGCTCTAAAATTTGTTGACGAGTTTCCTCAGGATTTCGGCTTCGCACCCTAAAAATTTTAGATTCTGAACCTTCGTAGAAAAAAAGTTATAGCAAAATTTCCATGATGACCTATTTAGAGCAATGAATCCTAGAATCCAAAGCTCTGATACCAAATGTTGTGTAACCAGCTCCAAAAATAGAAGAAAAGAGATATCAACGCCTTAGAAATAAGCCACTTTGAGGGGGAAACCTCCAATACATTACATAAATGAACAATTCTTTGATGATAAAATTTACAAAACCTCCTTTCTATATATAGGAGTCCATGGTGCCATAATGTAAACCTAGTGGGGCCACAATGTAATCCTAGCCGACCTAACAATAATAATTTAAGGGCACAATAATAACAATAAGGGGGTTACACTAACAACAATAAGGGACTATACTAGTAATATAGGGACCTAACAATTAAAAAAAGACCTTTGTATATATGTAAATATTAAAATAAAATCAAATGAATCATAAAACAAAGCAAGGCCTAAACATAAACCTTTATCACATTTTCACAAATGGCTCCTTTTGAAAAAGTCCCAATGCAATGAAGTCTTATCGCAATCGCAAATCGGCAAAGTCATATCACAAATGGTCCCTTTCAAAAAGTCCCGATGCGATGAAGTCTTATCGCAATCCCAAATCGGGAAATTCATATCACAAATGGCTCCTTCTGAAAAAGTTCCGATGCGATGAAGTATTATCGCAATCACAAATCGGCGGAAAACTTAATACATCCTTATGCATTCATTTCAAAAGTTCCGACGCAATAGAATAAAAAAAATGCTCATCGCTCCAAATCATATCACTCATCGAAAATCACAATCAGAAGCTTCAAACTGCAATCTTTAAACTGAAACTTTGATTTTTTCGATCCCCGATGTACGATCATTATTGATCGGAAATCAAATAAATCATGACATTAACTCAAATGTGAATGCGCGATGTGACTTTCCATAATGGCATTTAATTTTTAAGACGAAAATCATTAAGTCAAGTTCATAAACGAAATCCTTCGTAGATTTTTTTTCTTTAAATGATTTCCTTTTTATATGATGTTGTTCATTCTTCGTTTTTTTCCTTACAATTATAAGAGAATTTTCCATCATTTCCTTACAATTCTAAGAGAACAGCTATTTCGCCTATTTGTAGACCTGTTAAAATGCTTCCAGTCAGAGAAAATGTCGAAGAAGCTTAAGAAAGCAAAGGTTACCACCATCCCAAAGGAAAATCCAGCCAAAGTCAAGTTAATAACCGATACTACATGCTTTGGTCTCAAAAAGATGTCTTGGGAAGAATTTTATAATCTACTCAAAGCTTAAAATCCCACTATGACAGAAGAAAAAGTGACAGTGCTAGATGAGGACTTAGAATCAAAAGATAATCCCCTCAAAGAACTGGCAGACTCTTATCTTCATAGAGTAGCGGCTCGAGCAAATGTATTTCTGTACTATGATTTAGTACAATGGGTAATAGAGGGATAAACATCACAGACATAGCATTTTTCATAGCTGGTGGAAAGATGTTCGGATCATTTAAATCAGAGGATATCAGGGCAATGTATCATCTACCAGAGCCTCAGAAGATCTACAACAAAGAATTTATAGAGGATTTCGCTTCAAAAAACGAAATAGAGTCAGACCCTATTAGAGAATGGAGGCAAGCTTCAGAGAAACACAAGTATTAATCCTCAGGTATGTACTTTGTAGAATCTCTAGCACCTCCCTATTGCTACGCTGCTGCCATGATATGCATACTGTTTGGGTTTTCCAATTCTGCAAGGTTTTCTATTCAAATGGTACCTCTGATTGATACCGCCATGAATTCTTATATTATGGATTGGTCAGTCATCCTATCCGATAAGATAGAAAATAAAATTCTTGATTATAGAAGGAATAGGCATATGTCTACCGGAACGACACCCCCATTTCATCTGTGTGCTTACATTATAGATGCCATATGCTTCAATTCTGAATTTCCCATTTTAGGATGGAAATAGACTCCTCAAGACCCCACTCCTATCCATATATATCATAAATATTTGTGGAAAACCCATTACAAAAACCATGTATATAAGATTTTCCATGGATTTATGCTGCCCATTCATCAAGCCATTTTTAACAAACCCTCTCCACAGCTATCAGATAAGGCCAACCTTGACTTAACCCTAATTGGAAATTGGTTTGGATAGGAGAATTTCTCTTACATCCAAATATTCGGAAGTGTAACCAATCCTCATTTTTTGCCTCTATACATTCCTGATAAATTACTAGCTCAGGAAATTTCCTATCAGATTACAGAGAATGGTTTGTCCAAGAATCTTAAGACCTCCAAGAAATAAATGTGGCCTACATTTACTCTCAAAAGTGGATCTTACACTCTCAATTATTTCAAGCATGCAAAGAAAGAGGCCTTGAAAATTAAACTACTCAAACTAGCATTCATCGCCCCAAGGCAATATGACCCGAAGAAAATCGCCCTTAATGTTACATCTACAGCAAAAATTGCCAAGTTTGAACATGAAGATGATATTTTCGATGACCTATTTGTCTCAGCTGAAGGTTTTGCACAGGTTCAGAAAACAGCAAGTTCAAAACTGGAAACAAGCGATATCGAGATATTCACGCTTTGCATGAACAAGAGGTTACTAACAATCCCTCTTGACCAGCTACAAACGACTCCTCTGCTATCCCATGAAGAACAAAAAGAAGAAAAAGGCAAAAAGAGTGATACTCAAACTGAAAAATTAAACACAGGAAAGAAGGCTGACAGCTCCTCCGATATTGATATACATGCTAATTCAAAAGAAGGTGAACAGTTCGATCAGTAGATCCAAAGACAGAATGATTTTCAGAAGTTGAATACCACACAAACATCTATCATCACAGTTAAAGAGACAATCAGTAATATCAACACTCCATATGTTGAAATTATTCCTAAGAATCCATCTGAGGAAATTGTGTTAAAATTTGAAGATATACCACCCTTGGACATTTTCTACAGTCCAAAGCATAGAGCTGTGGTTAAGCGGAAAAGAAAGAAAAGAAAACTAGATCACAATCTATTATCATCTTCCCAGGCCGAATTGATGGATGTTGTTTGGAAAAACTCCAAAATTGATCCTTCAGAGGACTTAACAAAACTATCTTAGTATGCAAGAGCCTATACAACAGCAACCATAGATAAAGCTTCTGAGGTAAATTTTTTAATAAAGGAAAAATACCGAATAATAGTGCAGCTGGAACAACAATTAGTTGAAGAAAGATAGCAGAATGAAGAACTTAAAGAACAGTTAAATTCTGAAAGACAAAAGCTTGACCAACAAGCTATACAAAAACAACAAATTACCTAGGAGGTAAATGAATTATAGACATTGCTTCAAAGATAAAAAGTGGCCAAGGAGGAACATAATGCAATATTGCAAGCAAAACTGCAAATATTTAAAGATTATCCTGAGATAGATCAATTCAAGAAGGAAGCCCTTGAATCAAATAAAATGTTATCATTATAGCTTGATATTTTATCTCAATAGATAACAATGGTTCATCCTTTATGTGAAATAACCATGTCACTTGCAGAGAAAACAACAAACTCAAGACTCGAATTTGAAGATGCCAATGAGAAAATCTCAGGATTTCTCACATGGAAAGAAACAAATCAAGGAATTGCAGCTAATTTGCCTAAAATTCAAGAAGCACATAAATAAATTTTGTTTGCAGAGTGGGAGGCACAGTTAATTAAAATAGAGAGAGCCATTTCCAAGGCAAGAGTTTTAATGAAAAATTTGGTAGAGTTAATCAATGATAACCTACATACTGCTAACTTAATCTTTGATCACATTATAGGACAACTTCCGTAGGTCAAAGATTTAGAAAAACAATGGGAGAAATAATTGAAAAGCAGGTACCAAAAAATTGATGCAATAAAAGAGCTAACATGGGATACATTCTGGTCATATCTAGTCAAACCACACAGCAAAAAATTGACTATAAAATGCCTCTCCCATGCTATTGCTAATATGCTTCTAGAATTTTCTGATGCCACCTACACTGGTCAACTACATTCTCATTTGAGTCATCCGCCAGAAGTCAAAGATATGTTATCAATATGCCAGCTGCACACATCAAATACGTAGGAAGTATCTAAGATCTATTCTGATGGGAACCACCAATCTATTTCTGTAAAATCTCATCCCCAGCATTCATGATTTGGTATTCACAACAACATCTAAGCGATGTTTAGGATAGTTTGTTATAATTTTTGGTGCTATTTAAACCCCTTTCATGTATTTAGAAAGGGGTCCTGAATTTGTAATAATTTTTGACTTGGAAGATACACTTTTGTACTTCTAAAATATATTATTTTTATGATGGATCACATTCTGTGATTTTCTGAGGAATCATTTTTAAGAGTCTGCACTTTTGCGTCTTGGAGATAGTTCTAAAAGAAAGAACAGGATCGGAATATCAATTGCATCAGAGAATTTTAAATGTATCTGGTATTTCTATCATTTATGTTTCAGTTTTCTTATGTGATGAAATATTCCTATTAACATTTTCTATTGTTTATATATATATATATATATATATATATATATATATATATATATATATATATATATATATATATATATATATATATATGTTTCTAAATCATTTCCCTGTTATATCGTTTATGGAAATATAGAAATGTTATCTTTCATAGTATGTATAGACAATATAGAGATATAGATCTGTGAATATTATACGTTATTATAACTCTATTTAACTTCTTACACAGAGTTACGATCATATGAAATTTCATCTTTCTATTAAATAAATAAGTCATCTTTATGATTGTTTGTTTAATTGAAATTATTCTTAAACCGTGTTCATCTTTAATATCTGGGTTAGTTTAGAGTTATTTGTATTTATCAAGAAGTAGATATCAAAATTTCATCATCCATTAGAGAAACACTTCATCACCAACTCATTCCATTTATTATTGGGAAATTGGTCCCATATTATCCAATCGGGGCCACTATCACAAACGGAAAAGGAGCTCTACCAAGGTCCAGACCGGGTGGTTTCCCCAATGTTTGAAGCTAGAATTTTAGGGGCTTCAGCAGGACCTGAAAATACAAAATTTCAAAAGGGACCTGAGCTACATCAATATTGAAGGTCATGATAGAAGGGTATTGAAATATCAAAATTTAACCTGCAGAAGGGACCTAAACAACATCATTCCAAATCAAATCAAATGCAAAGCATAAATAAGTCTCTAAATAGTCTAGAAGATCCATCGTTATAACAAACACAATGTCGACCATCATGAACATAAAATGGTTTGAGGGAATACAAGTACAGTAAGTAAAAAAATTTCTCTTAAAATTTCAATTTTTTGTAAAAATATTCTAGAATTGATAAAGCTAATTTAGTACTGGTTATGCATTTTTATCACCTACATCACCTACATTTCATCACCTATGTTCTTAGCCCCATTTAATCCATATCCACACCACTATCATAATCATTCAATAACCATTCCATAATTTATTTCCTATCCATACCATACTATACCATAGTAACCCTACTTTTTCTAAACAAAAGAATAATAAACAAAAGGCTTATCATCAAACCTTTGTTGGACCTACAATAAACAAACAAATAGGTTAGTTTCATTGTAAATATTTGATTTTAAAACATGACCATTTCATTGGTCATTTTTAAAATTAAATAAAAAACAAAACCTAAAGTCTAAATCATATGATAGCACAACTATTTGAATTTCAAACATGCAAAAGCGCAATCATAAAATATGATTATTAGCTAAGGAAATGGAGCAGAAGTGCAATCATAATGCAAACAATGAAATGCATATGAAACAAACTAACCTAAAGTATGAAAATGATGTTATGACAAACAATGTATGGTAATAATGCATATATGGATGGACAGGAATATGATGAGACAATGATACATACACAGTGGAGGAACGTAAATATGATGGAACATATTTGATAACACAATGATGTATATACAAGTCATGAAATGAAAATATGATGGCGCATATTCGATGAGGTATGATGCATTTCAATGGAGAATGGAAGTGGACACAGTGATCAACAAAAAGCATGAGAAAAAAAAAACGTGAAAAAGGACTGCGTAATAAGTGAAGCCAAGGACGATATGTACACCGTGGAGTCAGCATGCCAAATCAGTCAGGAAAGGTAAGCCATGGATGCACCAGTCAAGCGGTTGATGAACGGTCAAAACAAATTCAAAATGAAATATTACAACATTGTGTAAACTGTTGAGAGAACCTCCGCCATTTCTAAGACCTCAAGTAACTGAAACACACTGTGTTTTGCACCATCATCACCTTTCGAAGACTTAGTGAGAGAAGGAATGTTGTGTAATCAAAACACACATCCATTTTGAAACTCTATGAGAAACAAATAAACAAGAAAAGACAAGGGAGAGTTGTGAGGAGAATAGAGGAAATATAACGTAGTAAAGGGAGCAGGAGATATAGCAGTGAAAAGAATGGAGGGATAAGGAGAATTGATTGAAGTTTCAAGCCAACATATCTGGAAGATGTGTCAAGCGAGCACGCTATCAGGAGGAAAATTTCCCGAGAAGAACTAGGTAAGAAGCAAACTCATATTTTCTTGTTTAAAACAATGATTATTCGCATGAGTAAATCTCAGGGTTGTTAAACAAACTATGAGTTATAAATGGAGTTCTTCTACCATGGATTTTAAAACTTGTCATTGCCTTACATTTTGTCATTGCCACCACTCATAAATGCTCTGCCAGCAGTCAACACTAAATCCTTTGTTGATTGAATGAGTAAATGATGAAGATATTGAGTGAGATTTTGATAAGATTGGAGCTGCTTGAAACACGGATACTCTAGTTAAACTAAAAGGAAAATCACGAGGATCGTAGCAAAAAATCACGAGGATAATTGCAAAGATAGGTAAACTTGAAAACGTCTTCATGCACAGTCTTCTATTTCAATTTGAATATAGATAGAGAATGGAGAGATTGGTTTGAAATGCACAATGAACTCCTTGTAATTGGGTTGAGTAGTGAATTCATTTAATTTTCACACTCAGTAAGAGAATTCGAACCAGCTATTATGGAGAATGTTTGGTTTAAAAGGCACAGTCAACATGTTTTTACATTTTTTCATAACAAGAGGGCAGAGTCTAGTGAATTTTGAAGAAAATGGTGAACTCATTTTATGATATTTTTGATGAAACACGTGAGCTATTTTTACAAATTCTCTTTCATAAACAGTGAGCTTATATTAGATATATAATGGTTTGCCTTTGAAAAATAATTTTGTATGGAACTGAAGGGTTAGAAGACACTGTTGTATAAAAAAAAATGATTTTTTTACACAGTGAAACAAGAGAAAAAACTTTACAAAATAGAGGCAAAGGATTTTTATTTTTTAAGAGATAGAGGATCAAATAAGAGAGTAGGATAATAGAAACATGATTTTTTTATGTTTTTATAAACCTCTCTGTTAGTATGAATCTTAATTGCAAGTGTACGAAAAAAGATCAATTTAGCTATGCATAACAAACAGCCCTAACAGCAAATATGGTTGCCAATATCCTCAAATCTGAAATTAAGTGATCAAGATAAATGCTGCAAAAATCTAGATCTATGCATCAAAAGACATTAAGCAGTAAATAAAATGAGATTTACTCCATGCATCCAATAGACAAGACAAGAATATGTTGAATGAATTTTGTATTAATGGCACTTGGGAGAAAAACATAGAAGGATGTTACCAGTTCTCCTCAATGGGATGGGTTCTTGTAAGTCCTCAACACTTCAGATCTAAAATCCCTCTCTCTTGATGGTGTAGAAAACCAAGACAAAAATGGTACCAAAATATGACTATGATGGTGGATCAAAGTGAGACCAAAAGTATAGATCCAAAGTGATCTTTAGGCAACAAAAGGTAATGAATGAATGGAAAAACCCTTCTATTTATAGCAAAATATTGAGTTAGTCTAGATATTGGTGCATAATTAAAATATTATTAACCAAATCAAGATCCAACTTTTATGGAATATTTTATTATATTTGTTGGAGGGAAAATGAATTTGACTTGGGTCAAATCCCTTTATTTGTAAATAATAAATAAATAAATGATTTATTTATCATTTTAAAGATGTGGTTGAGTTATAATCAAATAAATAATGATTTATTTAATTATTTGTGAGGGATTTAGTCATATTTAACAAGGAATATTATTTAAATAAGGTTTAAATAATTATTCCTAGAAAATAATAAGATAAATAATGATTTATCTAATTAATTTCCTTGTTTTGGGTTAAATATAACCAAGAATATTAATTAAACTTCTATTTAACTAATTATTCCTTGAGGAAAATCAAACAAATGTAGATTTATTTAATATTTCCTCATGGGGTTTCCTGTTTAGACCATAAACAACTTAATAAAGGTGCTTTACTAAGTTATTTTTTATAGTGAATGCAATTTTACTTGGGGTAAAATTGGTCTTACATGGTGTACTTAGGTCCATCTAATAATAATAGGCTAGATGACCAAAAAAATGGTGTAACAGATTGCCCACCAGCGTGCGAGTGTTAGGAGCTAATCATATGACCGAAGTATGTTGTAAGAACTCAATCACTAGACACCGAAGAGGAAGTCAGAGAGAGAGAAATATAAGGTAGACCAAAGTGCTGAGAGGACTAGACCCTGAGGAGGTGAGACTTACAGGTGCAACAAGTCTCTTTTATGAGTGATTACTTGTGCTATAGGCGGCGGGGGAGTCATACCTATGCCTGTCGAGCCAGAGTACAAAGAATAATGCGTCCAGTAAACAAGGGACTGAACAATATAGTACATTCTGGCATAAACATGAGCCAGATAAAAATATGATAATGAATCCCACATACATATTGTGCCTGGGATAACATCCAAGACTTATACAATAATATCTGAGTACATGAGATACAAATACAACCCAAATGCCCCTGTAAACAGGAAAGGGCTCTGAAAATATGACTAATACACGCAATCAAAAAGGTGTTGTAATTGGCTGAGGCCGACATCATCAAATTGATGGAGCTACATCGAAGGCTGAAATGAAGAGCTTATCCAGGCATGTGGGGGGCTACCTGTAGGGCCACCCCCTCATGAGGGCTGAAACATCTCACACATACCCAGGAATCATCGGTATCAGCTGCTGCATCACTGAACCATCAAGAATACGTATCTTGATCATGTTGAAAGGAGTCGGAGCTAAGAAACAATCAAGTCAAAGGGTTGTAAGGAGTCCCTTTGCCTGATCCGAGGCACCGAAAAAGAGTGGAAGCTAGAACCAAGGTACACCGCCCTCTAGACCTGTCTTTTGGAATGAATAATCTAATGTCGACAGAAGGAGGTCCGCCATAGGTGAGGCAATAAGGGATCCTCAACTAAGGCACGAGAGAAAATATTAGAGCGATTGACAGACTGACACCAGGGATGATGATGAAATGGGGGATACTGAGTAACAGACGGATGACTTCCCTTGGAGATCATAAAGGGTGTGGAATACCTAGTAGCAACTGACACAATATCATTTATGGATAGGGGAAAGTGGGACTGGAGGCCATAATGTGCGATACGAGTGAGGAACCAAGAAATGAAGGATGGAGGACTATAGCGGTAAAAAGGGACTCGGGATAGACTCCATGAATGCGATGATGACTCAACTCGGATGCTCTAAACAAGGGCGACTTGATGGTGCTGCCACATAGTAAAGGTCCAATGGGGACCATATAGACATGAGTACAAGAAGGTAAATCATGACGAAAATTGACAAAAGCATGGCCAAGTATGGAGGCAAAGTGGTGCCCCAAGTACAAGTGTTGTAAGTGAAGAAATTCAATTTTGAGAGTGGTGAAGTGACGCTTCTTGACCAAAATGTGTCCTGGTGAAGTATCAAATCATGAAAAACTAATAGATGCCCATTTGAGGTCTCGGTGAGAGATTTCAAACGGTATGGATGATTTGTGAAGCCGAGCTACAATTTGGCCATAGCAGGCTAAAGAAAAAGCAGGGGTTTCTCTTTTAATAAGGCATTTTCCCTCCAAATTCACTCATTTGCATGTGGAGCTATGGTGAATGTAGAGAGGAGAGAAGGCCCTAAATCTTGCGGCGAGCGTAGCGGACAAATCGACCGTTGGAATCGAGATCCGTCAGTTGCAGGTAAGAGGCATAATCCTTCTCTTTCATTTCAATGGATTTAAAGTTCATTTTAGGTACCAGAGCTCATGAATAGGCCAGGTTGCACTTTTTGGGGTCTGTTCTATGACCTGGGTAGCAAGTACTGGGCAGAAAATTGCGACCTGTCCCAGGAAATGACCTGAAAAGTGAAACTTGTCAGAGAAAGGGGGTTTCAGTGCTATTTTTGGCTGAGAGCTTGGATTTTTATGGTTGGGGAGCATAGGTGCCCCCAAGCATTTTATGGTCATGCCAAAATGTATTTAGAAAGGAGGAATCTAAAGACATTTTAATGATGTGGTGTGCCATTTGTTTTCGTTATGGTTATATAGTTCGAGAAAGGGAATGGAGGATTACCAATCTCTTTTGGTACTACATATATGAAGCAAATGGACTTAATTTTCTGGGTTTGCATACATGGTGTCAGTATCCCAAAAAGAGAATTTGGAGACAATGAACTGATGCTCTCTTAGAAAACTCATAGGTTGGTCAACAACAATGTCGAGGGGACTGGGTTGTAGATGTAAGATGAAGGAATTATGATGGGTATCATCCTTAGAGCAATCTAAAGTGATATGGGACTCTAGAGGTTCTCCTGGTCTCTCAAATATGGGTGCCCCCTTACCCAAACATTGGGTGTAAATTTAATGGCCACAAGGTGTATGTGGTTTGAATTCATGGGTTCGAATTCATGGGTTCGATGTAAGGGGGGATAGATAAAGTCAGGGGTGGTGACTACTTCCATAATTTCTTCATCATAAAAGAAGATGGGGTGATTGGTGGAAGAAAGACCACCTGACGCAGTGAAGCTACCTGACTCATCATCATGAGAAGAGAGGTTCACATGTGCATCATCATGGAGGGTGACGGAAGAACAAGTAGATGAAGGATCCACCGATATTGAGCCCAAGGTGATCGCTGAAGGGAGGTCAGGCGAAACAGAAGGGGAAGGCCCATGGGGGTCTTCCACCAAGGATCTCATAGATGATGACAGGTAGTGGATAGTGGCTGAAGACTCTATCATTTTGACATCTGGAGGGGGAATGTCTATGGGAGTGGATGTGTCCTATGGTTTTTCTGAAGCAAAACACGCAAATAAGGGAGCTGTGAACTCATTGCACTTGGCCTTGAATTGGCGAACTGCCGCTAGAGAGGTGCAGAAGTCCTCGAGGCGGGGACAGAGGTAAGTATAGTGGCCATGGATCACACAAAGCACAGGGGTGATTTGTGCGCAAATACTTTATTTTCGAGACTGAATCAGGTATAATGACACATACCTCTAGGATATCAGGCTCCGGAAATACTTCGTTATCCATGGGCATGAGATGAGGCAATTTAGGACAATTATGGGTGGCATGACTGACAACATCACACAAAGCACACGAAGGTGCACGCTTTGGAGGCTGAGGAGGAGCATGGTTTGTCAGGGAAACCTTGTCTTTAGATGCCTTCTTACAAGCTTTTCCCTTCTTACCCATTGCTGTTGCAACAGGAAAAGGTTCTTGTTGAGGTGGCTGAGGCACTGTAGCAGCAGGAGAAGTCATGGGGACCGGTTGAACCAAGGTCAAAGCAAGATAAGGTTTGGGTTAACCAGGCGGGGTGTCGGCTGGGGGATCAAGGTACCAGACAGGAATCCCCAGGGTCAAGTTAGGAAGAGAGAGGGTAGCCATAACAAGTACCGTGTAGACTCTGGGAGGTGGAGCTAGGAACAGTATCTGACCGGAGGGGTAATGGCTAGGCGGGACGGATCCAATATGGTTAAGGCTTGGAGGAACCATTCCAGGAGGATAAAGAGGCTCATGAGTACCAGCTATAAGTGAAGGGCTAGGAGGAGGAGGTCCAGAAGGCTGAATCGAAGGGCTAGAAGCAAGTTGTGGAGGGCGAGGAGGCTGCTGACTAGTCGAAGCGGGCCGCTTGAGGGCAACCCGAGACAGTTGCATCATGCAAACATTTAATGAGCTGGGATCAAAGACAGGAGTAGGGAGACTAGGGAATGTACCAAGCAAAGAGGAGTCTTTGTAGACTCTGGGTGAGACACTGGTTAAAGGATCGATGGTTTGCTTATTGTCCACCAAAGAGATGATGGACTCAGGGGAGGTCTGAGACTTCGGTTCATAATATGTCAACTGGTCAATGGTGACTATCTTTCCGTTATGAGGGAAGGACATCTTGCGGTGAACCGCAGATGGGATGGAAAACATCGCATAGGTGTAGCTACGATCCAATAGAATGTTGTAATCTAAGGGGGCATCAATGACTTCTACGTCAACGCAAATAGTCTTGCCTGCAAGAGTAATAAGACAATTGTGGAACATGCCAATAAGCTGGGAGGCGTGGCCATCCCATGCTCGGAGAGTGATCGTGGAAGGAGCCAACTCAGGTGATCTGATTTTCTTCCAAACCGAAGCAGACATCACATAGGTGGATGCCCCCTCATCAATGACACACTAGGAAACGTTGGCGTTCCAGATTTTGACTGGGATTTGGAAGGTGACGGAAGCAGGAAGAGGAGAATCTTCTGACCAGTCAGCATCAAAGAAAATCAAGCGATCATCAGTAGGATCTACAGCTCCCATGGAAGATAGTAGAGATTTTCGTTGTGAAGGGCATGACTAGAGGAGTTCCAGTGTTGAGATGGTGGCAGAAGATTGCGCCAAATCATCTACTATACTATACGAATGGGCAGCTTTTCCAAAACCATCATTTTAGCGTAGTGGTCCCTTAAAGATCTTGGTATGAACCTCTTCCTTTGGCTGAGGGATCTACAAGGTACGATTAGGTGTCGAAAGAGGCTCTGTAGGACCTGAAGAATGTGGCTCGGGGACAGACGTATTGGGAGGCTTGGTGTACTGAAAGTACTGAGTCTGAAGGTTGAGGTCAATGATAACAGGTTGGTCAGAGTTCATCATGAGGATCTAGTAATCAGAGGTGCCAGATGGAAGAGTTTGAGTGGCTACCTAACCTTAAGGTGGTTAGGTAGCCACAAATCCTTGCTGAGGGAAATGATTAGTAAGCACGGCCGGCTGACTAGGAGCAGCACTGTGAGGGACAGAAAGGGAGGCTTTTTGTCCTCGCAATATTGCTTGAGGCTCCCACATTTGCTTCTTCTGTGGTAAGAGAGGACAATCATGTGTGTAATGACCATAAACACTGTTAGCCACCTATAAAATTTGTTATAGCAAAAGGTGGCTAAGACTTTTTGAGCCTTCAAGGAACAAATTTTATTACTAAAAAGTGTTGTCTCTTGAAGACTCTTGATGGCCTCCTGCCTCTTCTCTGTCCAAAACTTCACTACTGTGCCCATTCTGCATTTAGAAATCCTGCAGATTTCCAAGACAAATTACTGCTGCAAGCACCATTTCCCTTTTCCCCTTCTTCCAAAACTAACTTTCATCTGCTCCCTTTTCTCCATAAAACTCCTATGTTTTCATGATCCCTTTTCTCCCTTTCATGAAAATCCTCTTTTCATGGTTTAAAACTCATTTTTAAACTATATCGGAACCCTCAATTTCCTTTGAAAACCATTAAAAACCATAAAAAACCCACATTTTGGACATATATGGGTCTTAGCCCCTTCCTGCATAAACCCCCCGGTCGTATGATCCTCCATGTAACCCGAGGCCCCGCAGACGAGCACCTAGCCATATTATATATATTCTACCCCCCCCCCCCGAAAATATTAAAACCTTATGTTATTTTCAAACTTTGGGTTTTAAATTATTTTCTAATTTTTTTTTGCCGGTTCAAAATTTCATTCAATCCCCACCGTTGATCTGATCTGCAGATCGACGGCACGGAGCCCCTCACCCCGATGGTCCCCGCCATCCACTCGTCGTTGCCAAAACCGGCAGTATCCATCGCACCGCCTTCGAGCGGAGGGCGGTTTTCTTTCGATCGACAGCGATTCCACTCACCAATTGATGCGTGGCCTAGGCACTGTTTTCCAAACCACCGTCCATCGCATGCTAAACATCGGACGTGGACCCCGCGCGATATTGGCATCCACCATCCGATCTGAAGCCGCCCATCCGACGGCTTTCGCTCACCAAATATGCCCGACAGTTAACCAACCCATGGTGCGGCTTTCAATATATCTCCACCGTTGATCTGATCTGCAGATCGATGGCCCATATTTCATCTCCCAGATTCATCACCCGGTCAACGTTTTCCGCTTTGACCTTCCGCCTCCTCTCCCGACCGTCGATCTCTGCGCGATCGACGACTCTGATTTAACAGATTATAGCGCCCTCCCTTTTATTCCTCTAATAAAAATCCTGACCATTGGATGATGCCATCCAGCAGCCACACTCCCTCCACGTGCCTTCTGAAGCAGTAAACCTATATATGCATGGATTTTATAATTTTTGTTTGTATTTTGCAGGGTTTTCAATGGTTTTTCCACCATGACCGAAGAAAATTCAGAAGCAAAGGGTGACGATCCTCCCGCCTCTGATCCATCAAAGAAAATCATTTATAGGTTTTAAATTCACATATCATTAGTGGTTCATGAGGCATTGATGCTATATCACCCCTGCGCAGCCCTGCACACTAGAAAAACACAGCAAGTAAATCACAAATCAAAGAGTATCAGTGTCGAAGACCAAAATATATCAGGATAGAGGATGGAAGACATATTTGTGGGGATCGCGACTAATAATGTTTATCAAAAGCCTAATCCCCGATTAAAACACATATAAAGCAAGAAATCATAAAGGTTCATCGAACAGAAGGCCTCCACTGCCACATTTGAGGCAAATTGATTCCTCCAGCTACCACAAAGCCACCTGTGTCTCGAAGTATTCAACCAGAGGCCAAATTTATTGCAAAAATGAAGATATCTAACTCACAACACAGCCAAAAGATAAATTCTGCAGAAAAATTAATGACAAACATCTACAGAGTTACTTCGATGCCACACAGAGCCTCAAAGGTCAAAAAAATCTCCCACCGAGCTTAATCTTTATGTAAAAACATTTAATACAGAGGAAACCTATGTAAGTTTCTTCATTGAGCCCCCAAAGGCCCAAAAGCCATTAAGTTTGTATTAATTGTGATTAATATCTTTTATCGGATCTCACCTCCTCATTCTTCTATATATACTACTGCAGAAGATGAGAGAGGGGTTGGTTGATTAGGATGCTAAAACATTGTAATGTAATTGAGCTGGAAACTTCTGATTGTAAATATTTTTCACTGGCCCTTGAAGCTCTGCTTGTGATAGATTAGTTAGGCTGAATAGTGAAGATGATTGTTGAACTGAAACGTTGGACTTAAAGCTGTAATTGGTTTGGAGCATCAATACAAGCTGATTTATGGGATCCTGGTCTATGTTGATGGTAATGTTTTTTTCATTGTAACTGGTCATTTTGTTTTTGTTTTCACTGTGTTCCATTTTCTCTTATAAATAACAGCATGCATAGAGTTAAGACCTACTGTACATCAGTACCCTTCTTTGACTGAAAATATTTATCTAAATGTTTTCTTCTAATATGTGTTATTTAGGAATGATTTAATTTAGTTCAAGCATAGGAATTTTGGCGTTCCCTCATCTTATTGTCTTAGCTGAATGATTGTTCTTAAATGTTATTTTCATTTCATGTTAAGTAGTGATGAACTAAGGAAGATATGGTGAGCCCTAGTCCTAGTTTTATCCCAAAAGCCTAACTGAAATTTTCCCTTGGAATGTGTTGAAAGCTTGTTAGTTTGAAAGTACTTGCTAGATCTTACGCCATTCTTTGTTATCATTTGTGTTTCCCATGTTTTAAATGTTTTCTATTGAAATTATATCAAAAGCAGGCTAGTTTAAAATCACTTGCTTGATCTTAGATTGCTTTTATGTTTTTCTGAAGTGTATGTCAAAGCAAGATAGTTTAAAAGCACTTACCTAATCTTGGACTACTCTTTGTTCTTCATTTGTTTAAATTTTCCTTCTTATTGTATCATTTCATTCCATAAATCAAACTTCAAAGAGACCATTAGACATATATGACTTTCCCCATGGACCACTCTTGAACCTGTTGTTTCAATTAAATCCTTTTTATGACTCCATAGCCCAATGGACTAAAAACCAGCATTATATTTATCTTTTAGCCAAATATATTCTACTTGCTTGCAAATTCTCACCTTTGAAACTCTTTGCACTTAGAACTTTCCACCTCAAACAGTATTCATGCTCAACCATCCAAAAACAAACAAAACCCTTGGCCTTCATAACTAGCCTAATATTATATTACCCCAAACTTCAAAGACAAATCCATCTTTGCACTTATTGGAGAGATCCCTCTCCGGATTTAGGAGGGCTAGATCCTGGAATCCCAAAGTGGTTGAAACGATGTTTCTCCCTGAGATCGGACTTTTCCAATCTTGCTAATTACAGGGAGCTAACATTTCTGGTGACTCCGCTGGGGAACCTGAGTTATTATCTTGTTGAATACTTTAGACATATCAGAAATCCCTTGATTTAATGACATTTGTTCAGTTAGCTGGTTGAACCGTTAGGCATAACATCCCTGACCAACGAACATTGTTTAGTAACTAAAAAGCAGCCTTTTCAAGCACTACCAAGAACTGGAAATCATAATAAAACTTGTTTGAATTTGTGACAAACTAGGCAAACCCTAGGATTCTCATAAGACTTTATCTAACCTTGAAAGATCAGCTGGCTTCGCCATAAGAGTAAACTGTCTTTGTCTCATAACCATACCTAAGTTTTGAAACAAAGATAGGTTATTCTTAAAACCCATACAACTGAAAAATAACTCAGAAAAATCTAAAAATATTTCAGATTGGTATCAAATAAACATGGTGGTGGACCATAAAACCTTTTACCTCCTTAGGAGCTAAAAAGCTTCCACCTGGCGACTCCACATTCTGAAACTCCCAGAAGATCAAATGACTCCGCTGGTAGAAGACCCTGAACTGATTGACTAGACACAGTGACCTCTTTCTTGATTTACAAACATGATTCCAAGGATACAACGAAGGTATGACCCAATGAGTAGAGATCATATCCCTGGGTTTCCACATAAGATGCCCTAGGTGAATTGGGATGACAACCTGCCTGTTTTTCAAGGTGAAAAGTTTGATGACCCTCTATTACATCTCATCAAATTTCATATACATGTATGGAGGTTGAAAGTTGAATGGCATGAAGACTGCCTAATGAAAATGTTCATGTTAACATTAGAAGGAAAAGCTAGGGATTGGTATGAATACTTAAGATCTAGTAGTTTGTTTTCTTTAAGAGACCTTGAATATGTGTTCTATGAGAACTATAAAGAAAACACTACATCATTATCATTGGGTGCAATATATTATGATCCATCACAAAACATCACCCAACACATTATATATAATGATGAAGCTTTGGAAGAGATGCATCCTGAAGATCTTTTAACAACCATTCATGAGTTTAATATCTTATTGAAAAATTATAAAAATATAGATGAATCACTTGAGGAAGAAAACAAATGAGAAATAATGGACATTCCTCAAGATATCCCTAAAAACTCAAATATTGATTCGTCATCCCTTATAGCTGAGGCTCAAGAAGACATCCAGCCCCAAAATCAGTCTTCACAAGAGACAGAGAATTTTTGTACTCATGTTCAAAGGAACATAGAAACATCTTCCCCTTTGACAGAGAAAGAGATAGATCAGACTATTTATAAACAGTCAGTCTCTGAAACTTTCTACAAAACAAACGCTCTTGCCCATTCACATAGAGAACTTTGTTGTACAGATTTAGAAAGTTCTTTTTTAGATCAGAATGAAGAAGGACCTACTGATGACCCAATATGTTCGACTGATGAAATTGTTTATTCAGATGATTTTCCGAATTTTGATCAGTCTCATGAAGATGATGAGTTTCAAGCATAAATTAATCACGCAGGGCAACCCACGTTCGATTGGTGTTATTAGTTTCACCATCGTCAAATTGAAAGCAGAAATCACCCATTTCAATCCATCACAAAAATCTTTCACATAATTGGGAATCAACAGTCTTGCAACTCGATGGGTGAAGAGCTAAGCGATAAAGAAATTTTTGAGCAAAAGGAGCTTTCTCTTGAAAAATAGGAAACCTTTAAATACTCCCCTTCTCAAGAATATAATAACCTCTTCATAGATTTCAGTTCACTGAATCCAATCATACCAGGGTTACAAGAGGATGACACTGCCAAATATGATGAATCCTCTAGTTCAGATAATGAAAAATATGAGGGAGAAAAACAAATACCAGAATATCCTACTGTGGATATACCATCTTCCCAAGAAGATATTTCTCCCTTCATTAAGGTCAAAATGTCATCCAAAGAACCTGAATGTATATTAGAATCAAGCATATATTTAGACAAAGAAAAAATTGCACTGTTTTCTATTGTGCAGGTTAAGGATGACAATACTTCCAAGCTACATACTGAAGAGATAGTCCTCAAAGCTGATGTCTTGGGAGTAGATAATCTACCAATTGTGGAGGACCAAAAAGAAGAGAACCTTCATATTTTCTCTGTTGATCCTTTGGAAGAGTGTGTGGAAGTCCTGACTGGCTCAAATTATCAAACATTGATCCTTTGCAAGAGCCAGAGACATGAAAAGCTGTCACCTCCTGTGATAGTCTTGGTATTGAAGGTTAATCTTCAATATGTTCTATGGATACCTCTGAAAAGTAGCCAGAGTTTCTTCTTCTTCTTGACATTACTCAGCTAGCTGCATTGGCACTTTTGTATCATATGAATATGTAAATACTCCATGTTTAGAATAGGTTAGATGGGAATGTAAATAAAGCTCAGTTCTGAGCATGTAGTTAGTTGTTGTTTTCTTCTTTGAAGAAAAATAGAAAAATCAAAAATACAAAAACAAAGAAAGAAAGAAAAGAGGGCAGAATGAAAACAAGAAAGGTACAGCCCCATACCAAAAAAGAGAAACAAAATTTGAAAGTGTGCAAGCTTAAATGCCACTCCTACAAAACACACTTCTAGTTAGTCAAACAGACTAATCTTGACTAATTAGCTTTAAATTTTCTGCTGATAGGATAGTGAATTCGATTTGCCAAAATGTTTAATCTTGGCTTATCAGTAGATAGTTTAGATAGAAATTAAAGGTTCAAATAAGATCAAAAACTGAACCTAAGGTTTCAAAAATAAAATGACTCAAATCTTCTTGAAATTCTAAGTCAAGAGATGTAAAAATCTGGTTCTAATCAGCTCAAAATCTGAACCAGAGAACAAGGAAGAAAAATCTCAAACAAGAGCCAAAACAGAGTTGTAAGAGGATGAAGGAAGTGCTTTAAACTTTCAGATCTTAAGCCTTCCATTTTGATTTAATTTGCTGCAAAATAAATGTCTATGTGCATCTTGTCTTTTATGCCATGGACCAGCTTCAAGTTAGACTGTTTAATCCTGACTTGAATGCTTTTAAATTTATGTTGTAGAATTTAGAGAATAAAGTCTTTTGGACAGTCTAATCCCAACCGACAGTAGATTAGGTAGAGAATCATTTGGGCTCAACTGTTTAATCTGAGTCCATGGAGAAATAAGGAGTAGAAATAGATTAGTTTTCCTGCTTTCCAAAGAATAAAATGTTGTAAAAGAGTTTTCCAATCCAAGTTCACTCTAAATTTAAAAAAAACAAAAAAACAAAAAAACAAAAAAAAATGTTAGATCTGTAGGATTGGGTAGGTAGAAAGCTTGTTGATGAAAGAACCATTGTTTTTATGGCTACTAATATGTTTTCAAAAGAACATCATCTACAGGAAGAAAGGCAGCCCAATGGATCAGGCACTGGTCAGCCTCCTAGAGAATGCAAGTCTGAAGTTCTTGATGCCTTCAAGAAGGCACCATCCCCAAGTGGAGCCACTGTTAGCCACCTATAAAATTTGTTATATCAAAAGGTGGCTAAGACTTTTTGAGCCTTCAAGGAACAAATTTTATTACTAAAAAGTGTTGGCTCTTGAAGACTCTTGATGGCCTCCTGCCTCTCCTCTGTCCAAAACTTCACTACTGTGCCCATTCTGCATTTAGAAATCCTGCAGATTTCCAAGACAGATTACTGCTGCAAGCACCATTTCCATTTTCCCCTTCTTCCAAAACTAAATTTCATCTACTCCCTTTTCTCCATAAAACTCCTCTGTTTTCATGATCCCTTTTCTCCCTTTCGTGAAAATTCTCTTTTCATGGTTCAAAACTCATTTTTAAACTATATCGGAACCCTCAATTTCATTTGAAAACCATTAAAAACCATAAAAAACCCACATTTTGGACATATATGGGTCTTAGCCCCTTCTTGCATAAACCCCCCGGTCGTATGATCCTCCATGTAACCCGAGGCCCCGCAGACGGGCGCCTACCCCCCCCCCCCCCCCGGAAAATATTAAAACCTTATGTTATTTTCAAACTTTGGGTTTTCAATTATTTTCTAAGTTTTTTCCGCCGGTTCAAAATTTCATTCAATCCCCACCGTCGATCTGATCTGTAGATCGACGACGCGGAGTCCCTCACCCCGGTGGTCCCCGCCATCCACTTGTCGTTGCCAAAATCTGCGGTATCCATCGCACCCCCTTCGAGCGGAGGACAGTTTTCTTCCGATCGACAGCGATTCCACTCACCAATTGATGCGTGGCCTAGGCATTGTTTTCCAAACCGCCATCCATCGCGCGCTAAACATCGGACGTGGACCCCGCGCGATATTGGCATCCACCGTCCGATCTGAAGCCGCCCATCCGACGGCTTTCGCTCACCAAATATGCCCGATAGTTAACCGGACCATGGTGCGGTTTTCAATAGATCTCCGCCATCGATCTGATCTGCAAATCGACGGCCCATATTTCATCTCCCAGATTCATCGCTCGGTTAACGTTTTCCGCTTTGACCTTCCACCTCCTCTCCCGACCATCGATCTCTGCACGATCGACGGCTCTGATTTAACAGATTCTACTACCCTCCCTTTGATTCCTCTAATCAAAATACCGACCGTTGGATGATGCCATCCAGCGACCACGCTCCCTCCATGTGCCTTCTGAAGCAGTAAACCTATATATGCATGGATTTTATAATTTTTTTTTGTATTTTGCAGGGTTTTCAATGGTTTTTCTGCCATGACCGAAGAAAATTCAGAAGCAGAGGGTGATGATCCTCCCACCTCTGATCCATCAAAGAAAATCATTTGCAGGTTTTAAATTCACGTATCATCAGTGGTTCATGAGGCATTTATGCTATATCGCCCCTGCGCATCCCTGCACACTAGAAAAACACAACAAGTCAATCACAAATCAAAGAGTATCAGTGTCGAAGACCAAAATATATCAGTACAGAGGATGGAAGACATATTTGCGGGGATCACGGCTAAGAATGTTTATCAAAAGCCTAATCCCCGATTAAAACACAGATAAAGAAAGAAATCATAAAGGTTCATCGAACATAAGGCCTCCACCACCACATTTGAGGCAAATTGATTCCTCCTAGCTACCACAAAGCCACCTGTGTCTCGAAGTATTCAACCAGAGGCCGAAGTTATTACACAAATGAAGATATCTGGCTCACAACACAGCCAAAAGATAAATTCTGCAGGCAAATTAATGACAAACATCTGCAAAGTTAATTCGATGCCACACAGAGCCTCAAAGGTCAACAAAAGCTCCCACCGAGCTTAATCTTTATGTAAAAACATTTAATACAGAGGAAACCTATGTAAGTTTCTTCATTGAGCCCTCAAAGGCGCAGAAACCATTAAGTCTGTATTCATTATGATTGAGATATTTTATCAGATCTCACCTCCTCATTCTTCTATATATACTACTGCAAAAGATGAGAGAGGGGTTGGTTGATTAGGTTACTAAAACATTGTAATGTAATTGAGCTAGAAACTTCTGATTGTAAATAGTTTTCACTGGCCCTTGAAGCTCTTCTTGTGATAGATTAGTTAGGCTGAATAGTGAATATGATTGCGGAACTGAAACATTGGACTTAAAGTTGTAATTGGTTTGGAGCATCAATACAAGCTGATTTATGGGATCCTAGTCTATGTTGACGGTGATGTTTTTCTCATTGTAACTGGTCATTTTGTTTTTGTTTTCACTGTGTTCCATTTTCTCTTATAAAGAACGACATGCATAGATTTAGGACCTACTGTACATTAGTACCCTTCTCTGACTGAAAATCTTTATCTGAATGTTTTCTTCTAATCTGTGTTATTTAGGAATGATTTAATTCAGTTCAAGCATAGGAATGTTGGCATTCCCTTATCTTATTGTCTTAGCTGAATGATTGTTCTTAAATTTTATTTTCATTTCATGTTAAGTAGTGATGAACTAAGGAAGATATGGTGAGCCCTCATCCTAGTTTTATCCCAAAAGACTGACTGAAAATTTCCCTTGGAATTTGTTGAAAGTTGGTTAGTTTGAAAGTACTTGCCAGATCTTACGCCATTCTTTGTTATCATTTGTGTTTCCCATGTTTTAAATGTTTTCTATTGAAATTATATCAAAATCAGGCTATTTTAAAAGCACTTGCCTAATCTTAGATTGATTTTATGTTTTTTTTAAGTGTATGCCAAAGCAAGATAGTTTAAAAGCACTTACCTAATCTTGGACTGCTCTTTGTTCTTCATTTGTTTAAATTTCCTTCTTATTGTATCATTTCATTCCATAAATCAAAATTTAAAGAGACCCTTAGACATAGATGACTTGCCCCATGGACCACTCTTGAACCTGTTGTTTCAATTAAATCCTTTTTATGACTCCATAGCCCAATGGACTAAAAACCAGCGTTATATCTATCTTTTAGCCAAAGTTGTTCTACTTGCTTGCAACTTCTCACCTTTGAAACTCTTTGCACTTAGAACTTTCCACCTCAAATAGTATTCATGCTCAACCATCCAAAAACAAACAAAACCCTTGGCCTTCATAACTAGCCTAATATTATTACCCCAAACTTCAAAAACAAATCCATCTTTGCACTTATTGGAGAGATCCCTCTCCAGATTCAGGAGTGCTAGATCCTGGAATCCCAAAGTGGTTGAAACGATGTTTCTCCTTGAGATCGGACTTTGCCAATCTTTCTAATTACAGGGAGCTAACAAACACCACAACAAGAACAAGGCTTATTCGTACGAATAGGCCTGTCCTGCTCGGGCTGAGTACCCTGTTTTTGGTTAGCAGTGTTAGGAGAATTAGTTTGTGGATTAGGTCCAGAATTACCAAAGGCAGATTGACTTTGAGTTCCTTTCCTCTTCTTTTTGGAAGGAGGAGGATTAGTCGTGCCCTGTTGTGCATACACCTGCCCTTGAGGGGGCGGTGGCTACTGTTGCGGGGGTTGAGAAGGCAAGGGAGGCGGAGGTGCTAATGTTAGAGGAGATGGAGCACCAGGCTGTGGATACAGATAATAAGGAGGTTGGGTAATAGTGTGGTAAATAGGAGGTTTTGCAAAAGGAGGAGGCATGTCGTATCCTGGATACATGCTACTAAGAGGGGGAAAAGTGCAGGAGGTGCTGGCCCCCCCTAAGGAAAACCATAGCCCATGGGAGGCTAAGCATATGGATTAGAGAGAGCTCCAACAATACCGTCAGTGGCATGATATGCCCCTGGTGCGTTGGCACCACTGGGTCTGGGAAGATCACGTAGAATGGTATAAACATAACCTGTAATATTCCAAAATTTGCATGCAGCAAATTGGAATATTAATTTTTGCTAATTTCACTTAGGAGAAGAATAAATGGGTAAGGAGGCCCATGCATAATAAAAGTCTAAGTAAAATCCCTCATAGTATGAAATGGGATCATCATTGGAGTTGTATTTCACACCCTCATGTGTGAATAGGATCATTTGCAGGTGGACAAGGTCAAGTTTGACCAAGTCAACAGCATTGGGATAGGAGGTGGACGACACTTAGAGAAACAGTGCAGTATGAATGGGAAGAGGTTTCTTTGGTAAAGGAAACCCTAATGGGTGGGACACATGGTGAGAGATATATTACTTGTTTAAAAGGAGGGAAAGGCAACAATTGTAAGGCATGTTGAAGATTATTGATTTCTTGGTTTGTTTAGACTTTGTGCATTCTCCTACTGTTTAGAAGAGTTGCAGTGCTGCTTAGCACAAGGCATTCCTGTTTAGGAATTCCTTCTCCTTTCAAGAGAGGCATCTTGAGGGAGTTTCTCTCCATTTCTCCACATTCAGGCTTGAGGCCAAGAATCCTCCTTCAGCTATAGCGTTATTCCTGTATCATGAAATGTTGTGTTGCAGGGTGTTGCAGTGGAGGTTCTACAACACCACTTCCGGAGTTATTTTTCAGAGGAGGGAGAATCCTTTCCTTTGGATGATCAGTGAGGGAGAATTTGAGATGATTCCCATCATCTTTGGCATCAGGCCAACCATTGTTCTTCACCTACAACGTAGTCCCTCTCATTGACTGTGTTATTTTCATAAAGCATCTACGGTGAGGGTTGCAGTATTTGTTTGGAGGGTCAGATCTTCAGTGTTAGGATCAGCCTTTCACTTGGAAGATCCATTGGAGGAGGTATATTCAGCTTGTGCATCATCTACAACCATCTCCATCCAGTTCTTGAGTTGCAGCTACTACTCAGCGCTGCTACTCCGACATTTTCTCCATTTTGTATATTTCATCCAATCCTTCCAGGATTGTCTTGATATTGTTTTCCAGGGGTTAGAGCTTTGCTCCCCACTTTTTTTGAGCCATACATTTCCATATCTATGTATTGACATTATTTCTATAGCAGTGCCTCCTATAAACTACGCAGTGATAGCCTTGGGCTTTCTATATGTAGCAATGTTCTTCATTTTCTTGTACATGTTCTATTGAGGCTTGCATTGCCTAGCTTGAGTGATCATCACCTCAAGGATTTGTACTCTTTTGATGCTATAAGATCAATTTTATGGCTATTTGGATCTTCTCATTATGTATGTATTGAAATAACGCTGCTACTCCAATATGTGCTTTTACATTGCTACATCTCTAACCTTGGAACATATTAAGATGTTCATATTGTTGTAGAATTTCCCTATTTTGGAATATTATAGTGCTATCAGAGAATCATCTTGGCTTAGCCTGTGAGTTTTATCCAAATAATATAGAAGAATATCAGAATTTTGGAGAGGATGAGTTTTGTCTCATCATTCTTCAGATCTATGAAGAACCTCCCCAAGGAGGATAAGCAAAAAGAAGAGGAAGGACCATGCACTTCCTATCCTCATCAAGAAGAAGACAATGAGCATGGAAGATACTTGGATCATCTGATTCTAAGTAAGTACCTTATTGAGTAAAAATCTCAACCTAGAGCCTTCAAGGAGACTCTATCTCTTCCAGAGTTCATTCAGTTGAAGGAAGAGAGGAGGTCCTGTAGCAAGAGAGGAATCAAAGGTAATAGGTTTCTATTGCCTACATATGATGGATCTTCTACAGCAAGAGCTTGGGCAAGGAAGGTTGAGGCATTCTTTCTACTACATCCAGTGGTAGAGAGGGAGGCAGTAGAAGTTGTAGCGCTACACTTGGAGGGTGAAGCCAATCTTTGGTGGTTCATCCACTTGAGTCATGCAAGGGTGAATACTTTTGTAGAGTTCACTCAAAGGTTGATTAGAACCTTTGATGGAGAAAGATCAGAGGAGAAAAAGCCCACACCACCATGGGAGGAGACTTGTACTAGCGCTATCACAGCCTTGGAAGAGCATCCTTCTACATCCGCAAATGGGGCAGCCATTTCATTGGAGGAAAGAACTATTGCAGCCATACAAGGAGATCCCAAGTTCCATCAAGGTATGAATGAAGTTCCACTTTCTATTTCAGAAAATTCTTTTGAGGATTGTGGAGACCCATATTTAAATGACCAAGAATCAACATACATTGCTAACCTAGAGCAACAAGATTGCACTGCGCTGTGCAACATGGAAACATTCAAGAAAGAAATAAACCATCATCCTCATGAGCCATTGTTGGATTGCATATCACACTTGAGGTTGGGGTTTGAAGACTTGAAGGGAAGGATGGAAGATAGTAGACATCTTGAGTGAGAAACCCTTTATCCTTTCTAGATGACCCTTTCTCAATGAGCTCCTCTCAGCTCAAAGAGAAACTTCTACTTTCAGCAAATCCAAGACCTCATTGGTTTTGGAGGGCTATTGTTGAGAGGGAGATCTCATGGAGAGATTTCATTAGAGGTGCACTTCAACACATCATGGAGTGCAAGGTTTTTCTTCCCTTCTCACACTTGGATCTTCATGGATTCAAGGAGGAACAGATAGATGATGGAGGACATCTTCGTATCGATAAAATCTCTCATGTCTATGTTGGACACTCCTTGAGCCATACACATCATGATAGGAGGTTTTTTCCTACCACCTATTTGGGTCCTTATGGGATCAAATTGATCCTTGAGAAAATTGCATTTCAAAATCCCATGAAATGCAAAGACAGGAATCTGATTTGGGAGGATGGTAGCTCTCATGGGAGGGGTACCAAGATGGAGGATGGAAGGAGGCACCCACAATTGGTTGAGTGGATGTCAATGGAGAGCAATAATTTGGTGAGCTACTTGCAAATTTATGATACCGGGCAGCAGGAGGCTTGGTTGCGCTGGTTACTCTTGAAAGAGTTTGGTCATCCTCCTCTTTCTAAGGGTATGTGGCAGGATATTTGCATCTTTGAGTAGCAAAGAGCATGGATTCACGGTGTTGATGTGATCTTCATATCATTCATTATGTTTTCATCACATGATTTTATGATGAAAGTATGAGGAGGCAGAAAAATATTTTGTTGCTTTGCTTGTTTTTGGGAGAGCAAGGGAATATTTTCTCTCACACTTTGCATTATGTTGCAAGAGTAGGGGATGGCACTATCATGGTGTAAAGGGGATACTCCTTGGCCTTAGTTGATCAAGAGGTACTTCCACCTTGGAAGGAACTTCTTATGTGTGGCAACATTATGGGAGATCTCTTTGACAAGGAGCATGTCATAGAATGGAGCTATGATTTGGCAGGAGCTTATTTGCATAGGCCAACAATGTTGTCACTTGAGAGCATGGGTTTATTGATGGAGTATCCCCAGGATCACTTCACATTGGATGCACTTGGTGGACAAGGAGGAGGTGAGAATGATGGAGTAGTGGATGGAAACATCTATTACATTGGTATGATCTTACTTGCTATGGTCTTCTTGACTTGGATTTCCAAGTATAAGGAGGGTGATCTTCATGCAGCATATGCTTCATTCCTCTTCATGGGAGTGTGTCATACCACTATGGAGGAGTCATTCATATAAATATGCATTATCTTACTCTCAACACATGGTAATAATATTGTTTTTGCATCCATGAATTATCTAACACAATATTTGGATACTCTTACCATTCATATTCAGTGCATTGCTTCACAAGAGGGCAAGCTTTTCATTGAGCTCCATGGTCAACATTGGGCCAAATTGTATGATGGAGACAACCATATCTTATATGGCCTTGGGAAAGTGTTTTCTTTCATGTATGTTCAGTTGATGTACCTAGCCATTTGCTATTTATCAGTAGATGTCATGACATACATAATTATCCATGTAAGACAAAACAACTTGCCATGTAATTTTCTGAAGCAGCAGTTTGGAAAACTGCACTGTCACTGTTGGAAAAACTGTTGGTACCGTCTTGCACCACATGAAACCTTCAGCATTTTTCTCATTTGGTTGTTGATAATGAACTCATTTTCTGATATGGATCTTATTTTTATTGGGAACGTGATTGAGAGAGATACACATGATTTGGATGTTTCATTTGGGGGAGAGGATTCCCACACTTTTTGCATTGCATGTTCTAATGGGAGCATGAGAGGAGATATGGCCATCACTGCCAAACACTTGTTTCCTTTTGTTGAGGTGGGCCATATGATTATTTGGATGTCATATGGTGATGTTTTACTATCCATCTCATATGGGTTGGTTTGGGCTAGCTTGATTCACAACGTTGGAGGAGATATATTTGGGGATCTAGTCTTCATCTTGCCACCTAAGGGAAATTATTTTGCAGCCCAGGATCAAAATTTTATTTACGCTTATCATAAGTGGAGAGGAGGACAGTGTGGGGTAGGCTTCTATGTCTACCGTGTTCAGATTTTAAGCCCACCTACATTGCATGAGCTCAAGGTGGAGGAGCATTTTCAAGAGTTGCCATGTTGGGAGGTGACTCATTTTGTATGGATGATTGCTTGGAGATGGAGGATACACTTGGGGAAGATGTTTTCCCAATATTTTTCAGTCTCCATGCCTTGGGAGGAAACTTCTCAGTTCTATCCTTGCAGTTTCTTGAGGACAAGCAACATTTGGGAGGGGAGGAATGTAATATTCCAAAATTTACATGCAGCAAATTAGAATATTATTTTTTGTTGATTTCACTTAGGAGAAGAATAAATGGGTAAGGAGGCCCATGCATAATAAAAATATAAATAAAATCCCTCATAGTATGAAATGGGATCATCATTGGAGCTGGATTTGACACCCTCATGTGTGAATAGGATCATTTGCAGGTGGACAAGGTCAAGTTTGACCAAGTCAACAGCGTTGGGTTAGGAGGTGGAGGACACTTAGAGAAACAACGCAGTATGAATGGGAAGAGGCTTATTTTGTAAAGGAAACCCTAATGGGTGGGACCCATGGTGAGAGGGATCTCACTTGTTTAAAAGTAGGGCAAGTCAGCCATTGTAAGGCATGTTGAAGATTATTGATTTCTTGGTCTGTTTAGACTTTGTGCATTCTCCTGTTGTTTTGCAGAGTTGCAGTGCTGCTTAGCACAAGGCATTCTTATTTAGGAATTCCTTCTCCTTTCAAGATAGGCCTCTTGAGGGAGTTTCTCTTCATTTCTCCACATTTAGTCTTGAGGCCAAGCATCCTCCTTTAGCTATAGCATTATTCTTGTATCAGGAAACATTGTGTTACAGGGTGTTGCAGTGGAGGTTCTACAACACCACTTCCGGAGCTAATTTTCAGAGGAGGGAGACTCCTTTCCTTTGGAGGATCAATGAGGGAGAATTTGAGCTGATTCCCATCATATTTGGCATCAGGCCAACCATTTTTCATCACCTACAGCGCGGTCCCTCTCATTGACTTCGTTATTTTCATAGAGCATCTGCAGTGAGGGTTGCAGTATTTGTTTGAAGGGTCAGATCTTCAGTGTTAGGATCCACCTTTCACTTGGAAGATCCATTGGAGGAGGTATATTCATCTTGTGCATCATCTACAACCATCTCCATCCAGTTCTTGAGTTGTAGCTGCTACTCAGCCCTGCTACTCCAACATTTTTTCCATTTTGTATATTTCAGCCAATCCTTCCAGGATTGACTTGATATTGTTTTCCAGGGGTTAGATATTTGCTCCCCACTTTATTTGAGCAAGACATTTCCATATCTATGTATTGAAATTATTTCTGTAGCAGTGCCTCCTATAAACTGCGCAGTCATAGCCTTAGGCTTTCTATATGTAGCAGTGTTCTTCATTTTCTTGTACATGTTCTATTGAGGCTTGCATTTCCTAGCTTGAGTGATCATCACCTCAAGGATTTGTACTCTTTTGTTGCTATAAGATCAATTTTATGGCTATTTGGATCTTCTCATGATGTATGTATTGAAATAACACTGCTACTCCAATATGTGTTTTTACATTGCTGCATCTCCAACCTTGGAACATCTTAAGATGTTCTTATTGTTGTAGAATTTCCCTATTTTGGGATACTAGATAACCTGACTGAGTGTATATCAGGTCATATTTTATCGCAATTTTGAGGGCGGCTTCTTTGGTTTGAGGGAAATGCGATGCAACATCTTTGCTGACAGCAGGCAAGAGAGATCTAAGGAACCAATCCATGTAGACATGGTCTTCAAAGGTAGGGGCTCGACATAGGCTCTTTCTTCTCCGCCATTCTTGGACATGATCGGATAGGCAGGTCACAGATGATTGACGGAAAGAAGTTAGAAGTTCGGTACCATTGTCATAACGAAGGGGAAGCTGGAAATAAGATAGAAAAGTCCGAGCAAGAGTCGCAAAGGTGGTATGAGAGGCTAAGGCCTGATCAACATACCACTTAGAAGCTTCGCCTGTAAGTGTACGTTGGAACAACCGAAGATGGACAGAGTCATCGGTAATGGAGTTAGACGAACACCACATGTGGAAATATCGAACACTGATTTGTGGGATCTTCGCCGGCCAGAGACCTTCAAACTTGGGGATGTCGGAAGGAGCTTGTTTGGAATTACGGGCCAACCAACATTATGATGTATGGGATCGTTCATCAGCGTTTGGTCAAAATTGGGAAGACTAAGGGCACACATGCATATGGGGAGAAAAGGGAGCGATTCGAGTTTGTGTCATTGCGGTCCCACTAGTATTCCCGGCGTTAGGTATGGGGTTAGCACCAGCGTTAGGTCTTGAACCGGACATGGTGAAGGTGATAGGAGCAGAACTGAGGGTAGAATGAGAAGGAGAACCTAAAGGACTAGAAGAAGAGTCAGAGTGCATACTCGGTGGAGGACTAGCTTGAATCCTACGCTGAGGAGTAAGTCTTCCTACCGGAAACTGAGGATGAAGGCCAAGAAGTCTCTGAGATAAATGCCTTGGTGGCACAATGATGACGACAAAAACATGGAAAAAAGGAAAAAGAGACCAACAAGGGCAAGGAGGTACAGGATCAACTGATTACAATGCCGAGACAAGGGCAGAAAGGTGCACGATCAATTGATTTCAATGTTGAAACAAGGGCAGAGAGGTGCAGGATCAATTGATTTCGATATTTTAGAGTCTTTGCCTGGTGTTGTTAACCAAGCTCTTTTTCGCTTAGGGTGTGTGTGTGTAAAGTGTGTAAATTTTAATTTTTAAACCCAAACGTTTGTAGAGAAAAATAAAAATTGTGTTGTATAACTGTAAATAAACTTGCAGATAACAGTATATGAAACTGAAACAATAGAAAATAAACAGCTAATTATGCAATAATCTAAACCCAAGGAGGAAATCCTCTCCACAACTAGTCTGTAGGTGGGTAAAAATCTAATCAAAACACACTAAAATAGCCAATAGATCTAAGGTCGAGAGGGACAAGGATCTAAAGGTTAGATCTGCTGGAAAGTGGTGCAGAAAAAAACAACAAATCAGAGGAAAGATTGTTGTAAATGAGGTGACGAAAGGCTATATCCTGGAGGGAAGCGGAGGTGACCCTAGAGGAAAACCCAAACAAAAATAACTAAGGTGATTTGGATGGATAAAAATCCAATATGAAGTGGATCTGAAGGTGAGGTATCAGATCTGAAAAACGGTTGAATGCTCTAAAAATTTCAGACAACCTGAAGCAGCTAAAACTCTTCCACCGAAGGTGAAGGGTACTGAATCCCTAGGGGGCTAGGTTCCCACTTAGTTGAGAAAAACGGAAACCGGATGCAGGTCCAAAGCAAGCGGAGATAGAGCGAAAAACCTAAACGAGGCTCGAACAAACCCGGAAAACTTTAAAATTCCCATAAAAAAGTGGTCGCGATTTTGGGCGGTTACGCTTCACAAAGCTCCGAGTCCCCGATTTTAGGGCAAAAAAGTGTGACACACTTCTGACTTACTCTCGGCGATGAATTTCGGAAGAATGTGCGTCTTAGAGCGGTTAAAGCCGATCACACTGCGCAATAGGTCCGAAAACACACGGTTAAAATTTTTAATGTTTTAGGGTTTTATGGGTTAAAAACAACATCGAAAAGTAAAAAAAAAAGAGGCTAAAGATAGATACAATTGTGAAGCAAGCGGTCATGAAAGGATCTAAAAAACGACGATGTATTAAGTAATCGTAAACAAGTGACAAGTCGCCGATTGTTAGTATGATATCCTAATGGTACAGAGTGTACAAAAAATGAGCACTTTAGTTGTGCATAACAAACAGCCCTAACAACAAATATGGCTGCAAATATCCTCAGATCTGTAATTAGGTGATCAAGATAAATGCTGCAAAAATCTAGATCTATGCATCAAAATACATTAAGCAGTAAATAAAAACGAGATTTACTCCATGCATCCAATAGGCAAGACAAAAATGTGTTGAATGAATTTTATATTAAGGGCACTTGGGAGGATAACATAGAAGGATGTTACCAGTTCTCCTCAATGGGATGGGTTATTGCAAGTCCTCAGCACTTCAGATCTAAAAATCCTCTCTCTTGATGGTGTAGAAAACCCAGACAAAAATAGTAGCAAAATATGACTATGATGGTGGATCAATAGTCAGACCAAAAGTATAGATCCAGAGTGATCTTTAGGCAACAAAAGGTGGTAAATGAATGGGAAAACCCTTCTGTTTATAACAAAATATTGAGTTAGTCTAGATATTGGTGCATAATTAAAATATTATTAACCAAATCAAGATCCAACTTTTATGGAATATTTTATTATATTGGTTGGAGGGAAAAGGAATTTGACTTGGGTCAAATCCCTTTATTTGTAAATAATAAATAAATAAATGATTTATTTATCATTTTAAAGATGTGGTTGAGTTATAATAAAATAAATAATGATTTATTTCATTATTTATGAGTGATTTAGTCATATTTAACAAGGAATATTATTTAAATAAGGTTTAAATAATTATTCCTAGAAAATAATAAGATAAATAATGATTTATCTAATTAATTTCCTTGTTTTGGGTTAAATATAACTAGAAATATTAATTAAACTGTTGTTTAACTAATTATTCCTTGAGGAAAATCAAACAAATGTAGATTTATTTAATTTTTCCTCATGGGGTTTCCTGTTTAGACCATAAACAACTTAATAAAGGTGGTTTAATAAGCTATTTTTCATAGTGAAGGAAATTTTACTTAGGGTAAAATTGGTCTTACATGGTGTACTTAGGTCCATCTAATAATAATAGGTTAGATGACAAAAAATGGTGTAACACTCTCTATATCAAATCTTGTGTTTGTTGAAGCAGTAAGCTCACTTCTATTAGACTCCTGTATTTCACAATCACAAGATGACTGATTAGTAGATTTTTCATTACTGAAAATAACATTATATGGCTATCATTTATTTTCAGAGAAATAAAGGGAACCCCTGACTGTAAAGAGCTTCAAAGGAATCAATCTACCTCTCCGACCAGAAGAAGGAAGGAAGTGTTGCTAACAAGGTGTAATGGGGATCAAACCTCATTTTTGCCCTCGTTTCATTTCATTTCATTCACCTTCTTTCACCCCTCCTTTCCTCCATATTATCCCATGCTCTGAATCCCATTCAAAACCCCCAAAACCCACAAGTTAACTTTTCGGGGCTTATTGCTTTATAAACCCTTTTATTATAAAGTTTCAGACTTTATAATTATAAGTTATGCCACCCACGAATAGTTGTGTTATATTAAACCTTATCGTTATATCATATATATATAACAAATACCCATTTAAAACTTTTGGTCAGACCCCTTATACCTCATCGCATATCACCATTGCAACATTGTGTTATGAATCAAATGCCAAAACTTATAAAACCACTGATGTGATACAATGTAGGACACAATCCATGCCTCCTTTTCCTTTATGTTTCATTTTTCCTTTGAAAAACACTAAACTTTCCAATTTCATTGCTTTTCCCTTGTTCCGCTTCCTAATTCCCTATTGCGGTCGAAAGTGGGCCCTTGTCGCATTTCGCAATCTTTAACTTTTTGGCATGGAAACTAAACTCTAAATGTTGCGATCACTGATTTGTGATTGCGATATCGCATTGCATTTGAATTACCATTGTGCGCACCCGCAAGTCTATCCATTTATTTTTGTGATAAGCCGGCCCCACCTCCGTTGCTCTGCTCCCACTTCATAAGTCGTTGCAATACATATGAATATCATATAAATTCCATAAATCTTGTCACTTTAAACCTTCGCCAATTCATAAAAACCCTGCCGCATAGCCAGTGGTCCCCTCTTCTCCGCATTTCACAAAGTTTAAAAGTTAACCCCCACATCTTATAACTAAACACTATACATTATGATGTGCACTACAATCGCGGTCCCACTTCCGCCCTGCCATGTCACTCATCCCCTCCCCCACGTATCACCCTTCACACTTTTCAAAGTTTATACCATCCACGCTTACAACTAAAAGTTAATGGTTGCAATATGCGATGCATTCTAATCCCGCTAACTCTCCATGTCACTTACCTTCCACAGCACCTCCCCTTCGCATCACACCGCCTATCATATTCTTATGACTTAAAATTTAAATATTTCGAAGAGCGCAGATGCGACGCCACTTCATAACTGCCATATACAGAATTTCTAGTCCAAGTAAATGAGGTTGCCACATTGATTTGCGTGTATAATAGGTTAAGTCAGGCCTACAAATTGTGGAGCTCGTTTTATGAAGAAAGAAAAGTAAACACGGCCAAAAGGGCTCAGGTAGAAAAAATATAGTAAAGGCCAAATCTGGCATTTATGCAAAGATCAAATAGCGGAGACTAAGGGGGTAGCCGAACACACCAGCACCAACACCAATCAATGAGAAGTAGCCAGCACTACACCAGATTAATTACTAAATTCCAGTTTTCTATAGTTTAGAGCCAGATGTCAAAGCCTCTATTGGTTACCTCTTCGAAACCCTCACAGCCACCTCCAGGCCACTTTTTTGATTCACGAAGAGCCACCTGAGTTTTTCATTCTTGAAGAGTTACCATAGTAAATTATACAGGCAGTGTTCGTCAGATATTTTCTTGATATGGGCCTTGCATGGCCAAATTTTTTAATCTCAGTTTGTTTGTAATAAATAAAGGTTGCCAGAGTAGATTAGGGTAAACCGAACTAGTTTTATAGTTAAATACTACTAGAATTATCATTAGCAAGGGTTGGATAACTTAGCATCTATAGTGTAAGAATTACTATTGGAGCACCATAATTTTTTAAGGTTGACATCAATAATTAAAGATTGGTTATAGGATTCTTGAGTTTTGTTAAAATGGTGACGTGTTTCTTCTTTGTTTAAATGTTTCTGTTGTTTTCTCTGCTTTGTATCTGCTCATCTAATTGTAAATCAGAAACTTTAGATTAAGATTCGTTGTCAGAGCGTCTTAATTCTGTCTGCAATTTACAATCTGCCTGTTTTCTACTGAATTCTGATTAAATAATTCTTCATTTCTTTTTAGTCACTACTGAACTTTACTATTTCTTTCACCTCATAATTCATACAGCTCTTAATATCCATTTAGCACAGTTAGCTTGCCCTGTGATTTTCTCTTGAATTTGATGTGCCATTCCATCCTTCGACTCCATCGCCCAATGGAATAGCCTTTTATTTGTCCAACCACCCAATAAATCAAAAAAAAAAACCATCACTGTAACTAGCCTAATATCAGTATTTATAACCAGCAAGTCAAATCGATTTAAATCATAAAACATAGAGATCCCTCTCCGAGTCTAGGAAGGCTAGGTCCTGGACTCCAGAGTGGTTTGATGTTGTGCTTTATAGTTTAGTTTTTCCAATATTCTAAATTATAGAGTGCCAACATATTGGCGATCATATTGGGGAGCTATTGAGAAGCTTAAAATTTCATCTGGACTCAGAAAACCTAGTCGAAATACTGTGTGTTTTAAGTAATTACTACAGATTTGTTTTTGAAAAATATTTGGCATGTTTGTGCCTTGGGTCTAAATTCTGGCTTCCAAAATAATCTTCCCCAGATCCCATCCTGACCCAAATCCCCCTACAATAGTTGAAAATCCAGATAAAATTCTAAGAAAAACTCCCAGATTTGAAAATCCAACTATTAGCAGGCCTATTCACAAATCAAGTTCCCTCCCTGAAAACCTTGCAACCTTACAATATATCCAGTTCGACCTACACTTTGAGCAAATCTTGTTTAGAACCAAATCTCAGAATTAGATAGACCAAGCTGTTTTTGATCCAGAGATATTACAACAAAGTTCATTTAGGGAAGCCTCTACCAACAATCAAACTAATCTCCAGCTTCTCCAACACTTTGACTCCATTCAAAGTCTGGTGACAGAGCTCACCTCAACTATTGATGATGTTTATCTTCAGCAGTCTATATAATTATCCCCTCTGACTATAGTATCTCCTTCTGTTGTTTCCAAGTTTGCTCATCCTCAACTGAATTACTCAAGTGTAGCTTCAGCTCCTACCTTTCCCCCAAACCTTCCCCCCCAGAGTTCCCAAACCTCCACTCATACGCCCACTGCCCACCTTCCTCCATTTAACTCCCCACCCCCCTTGGAAAACCCTCCTTGGGTTCCCCCACCACCAATCATGGCAGCTTGGTATGCTCCATTAGTGATACCACAACCTATGGTTTCTATGCCACGGGATTATCAATCCAAAATCCCACATTTTGATGAAACTGGTCCCAAAACTACTCAACAACATGTGGACAAAATTAATGGTGCATTTGACTACCAAGAGATAGAGGATGAAACTATCCAAACGAGAATGTTTGCTCAAATTTTAGGGGGAGAAGTAAAAAAATGGTTCAAAGGCTTAACCCCTAATAGTATCCATGACCTCCCTGCCCTTCATGAGTTGTTCATAAATAAATGGGAAGTTAAGAAAAATCCTCTCCAAATCCTGTCAGAATATGAAAACATCAAGAGAAACGCTGGAGAGAGTGTCTAAGATTAGTGCACTATATTCAACAATATATACAATGCCCTCCCTCCTCACATGAAACCTCCACAAGGCTTAGCCCTAACGAAATTTTCATATGGTTTCGACCTAGAGATGGCCTATCAGCTGAAAGAAAAAGATATGGCTACACTAGAAGAGATGTAGAGGAGTGTTGTAGGAGTGGAAGCAAATCTGATTGCAAAAAGGGCTAGAATGAGAAGTGATAAAATAGTCATGATTAGGGAAGAGCCTGTAGCTTCCACTTCTAATGCCAATATTGATAGTCTGATGAGAACGATGGAAAGAATGATGGAGAGAATCAACTTGAATGAAAGATATGTCCTCAGGAAAAATCAACCAGCTCCTCAAAATAGAAACCAAAACTATAGAAGAAACCCCCCTCAAATAATACAAAGAAAACAAAGAGGACCTGACCAGAAAATTAGGCCTCCATTCCAAGAAAATTATGTTGATGAGGATGAGGGGGTGGTTGAGGAGCCAGAGGAAAGTCAAATTAATATTATGGGAATTCATGATGAAGATAATGTTTTCCTTACCTAAGAAGAACAAGATGTATTTTCTTCAACTCAAACTGCAGAAGAATTTGAAGAGTTAGAAGATTATAAACAAATATTCAAGAATGCCATCATGGAGGTGCATAGACAATATATCCTCTGAAGCAAGAAAAATTTAGATATCCCCAAGAGAAAGAATTCTCAAAACTTAGCCACTAAAGCCCCTGAAGTTGATCCCGAGAAAGCAGCGGAGAGTTCAAAGAAAATTAATAAAATAACTGGAAATAATGATCTAGAAAGCAGAACTAGAAAACCTGTAGCCAACCCTAGTAAAACTATTTTGGTTGATATCCCTAATACAAGTCAACAATCTCAAGTGGCTGCAAAAATAGTGCTTGAGAAGAGTGATTCAAATCTGCCAAAGACACGGACACCATTCGGCATTTAGAATGAAATTGCTAAAATAAAAATCTCTGTCCCTCTCACTGAATTGGTAAACTAATATGTATATAGGTATCAAATCCTAAAAGCGCTTAACATAGGAGAAATCACTGATACTGTCAATGTAAATGATGACAAACCTGAAATTTTTTTTGGACCGAAAGTAGAGGGAAAATTCCAAGAGGGAGGTGTTCCCCCATTTTATCTCAGTTTGAATATTCATGAAAAAATTCTCCACAATGCCATGATAGACTCAGGTGCATCTCATAATCTCATGTTAAAGGCTGTTATGGAGAAACTTGGCCTGGAGATAACTAGACCCTACAAAGACCTGTACACTTTTGACTCCAGCAAAGTTAAATGTTTGGACCTCATCAAATATCTCGGTGTTACATTAGTCCAGATACCAGCTAAGAGTTTAGTGATGGACATCGTGGTGGCTGACATCCCTCCCAAATATGGTATTCTTTTATCACGCACAAGAGGAGCCAAGCTTTCAGGTACTCTCCAAATGGATATGACTTATGCTACCATACTAGTTTTTGGACAGCAAAGGAGGTTGTATAGGGAGACTCTGATGAAATACATGGTAAGCAATCAAGAAAAGCCTCATAATTACCCCTTGTACTCTATCCACTCTGACCTTGATTCATTTATTCTGTATAACGATGTAAATATTGATGAACAAGTAACTGAAGAAGAAGAAGACCATAAGAAATAACATTCAGTCCAAATGGAAATCGTGCAACACCAGTCTAAGAATGTACCCTTTTGGAACATGAGCTTTGATGGTTCATGTGGCAAAGCTGGCTCTGGAGCAGGTGTGTGGATATGAAATACTGCCAATAACTGCACAAAAGGTCACTCTTACAAGCTAAAATTTCAGTGTGCCAACAATATAGCAGAGTATGAGGCACTCCTTTTGGGTTTACAATTGCTCAAGAAACTAGGAGCCAAGAGAATCTCTGTACATGGGGATTCTGAGCTGGTCATTAAACAAATCATGGGAAAATATTCATCCAAGCATCCTAGATTGTGAGCATACAAGAATGATACCCTTGAAATCCTGAAAACATTTGAAGAATATGACCTTTCTGCAGTTCCAAGGAATTAGAATGTCCTGGCTAATGGGTTAGCATTTTCAGCCAACACTTGTCAATTTCGTCACCCCAACAAGCAATATACAATGCAAGTTAAACACTGCCCAGCATTCCCTGATAATATGATATATTGGCAAGTCTTTGAAGATGACAAACAAATTGAGAATTTCCTCCAATCTAAGGGTGAGTTTGAAGATTCTGATTTGGACCGAGAAGGTGAAGAAGGTTTTTCCACTAGAGAGAAAATGTGTAGGGAGGAGCCCCCTCACCATTCTGATGTTATTTTTTTAGCAAGTGAAGATAAGCATAGGATAGAGGTGCATGAAGATCCAGAAAAGGAAGAATTTGAAGTACTGGAATTCAAAGACAACACCCTGTTGAGAGGACTGGTCCCTCTCGAGGAGCTATTCGATTGCAATGATGTGGCTATGAAACCAATAAAATAATCTACAGAAGAAAATATCGAAGAATGAAATCTGGGCAATGAGCAAGATCCCAAGGTGGTAAAGTTGTTAAGAACATTACCTGCAGCCATAAAACAAAAATACATCTCTCTGTTCAAAGAATTTATTGATGTGTTTGCCTAGAGTTATGAAGACCCCAAAGCTTATGATACAGATATTATCCAGCATAAAATTCCACTCAAGGAGAATCCTAAGCCTTTCAAACAAAAACTGCGCCAGATAAATGCTATCCAAATGCCTCTGGTGGAGAAGGAGATCAAGAAGATATATGATGCAAAGATAATAGTCCTAATTAGATATTCTAATTGGGTTTCCAATCTTGTACCTGTAAGAAAGAAGACAGGTGAGATCAATCTTTACATTGACTTCAAAAATCTAAACAAGGAATCTCTCAAGGACAACCACCCTTTACCAAAGATGGTCCACATATTACAAAAGGTAGTGGGCTCCAAAATAATCTCTCTGCTAGATGGTTTTCAGGGTAAAATCAAGTTTTGGTACACCGAGATGATCAACACAAAACGGCTTTTACCACCCCATGGGGAACTTTCATGTATGTAAAAATGCCCTTTGGATTAATAAACGTTGGTGCCACCATTAGGGAATTTTGAGGTCTAAAATGGGCCAACTAAGAAAAATGTACAACCAAAATAAAATTTATAAGAAACAATAGGATTCAAGGTGATGATCTCAACCGTGGGGGATGATTCACCATTTTTTAAGTAAAAGGGTAAAAACATTAAAAAATAATAAGTTAATAAAACTACTTTTTCGACTCGTATTTTCAACTTATCTCCCAAATTTTTACTCAAATTTCAAGCGGGAGTACTCGTTGGATGAAAAATTTAATCCTCATCCAAGGAGTACCCATGTTGCATATTTTTTATGGACCTTGCTACATGAAAAATGAGAAATACATTAAAAAATGTGATTTCAATAACGTTTTTCATGTATTTCTCATTTTTTATGTATCATTGTCCATCGAAAGTATGCAACATGGGTACTCCTTGGATGAGGAATTAAATTTTGTATCCAATGAGTACTCCTGCTTGAAATTTGAGTAAAAACTTTGGGAGATAAGTTGAAAATACGAGTTGAAAAAGTCCTCTAAAATTTGATGATGTAAACATATCTTATTTTATTATTTCCACTATTATTTTATAATTTCCTTAGGAGGCCCATTTTAAACCTCAAAATTCCCCTAATTTTGTTAAAGAGAAATGGATATTTCTTTTTCAGAATACATTGGTCTCTTCATCATGATATATCTTGATGATATTACAGTATATTCAAAGACTGATGAAGAGCATCTAGCCCATTTGAGAAGAGTGTTTGAGAAATGTAGAAAGTTTGTCCTATCTCTGAATCCTAAGAAATCATTATTTGGTCTTAAAGAAGGAAATCTTCTAGGCCACATCATATCTGAAGAAGGGATCAAGATTGACCCTAGCAGGATTGAGGGCATTCTACAAATCAGTCATCCCAGAAACATTAAAGAACTGCATTCCTTCATTGGAAAGATAAATTTTTTGAGGAGGTTTATACCAAACCTCGCAGAACTCCTAAGGAATATCACTAACATGCTCAAGAAAGATTCAGGAGTCAAGTGGACCAGAGAGGCTAAGTAGTCCTTTGACCTGGTAAAGAAGGCACTTACTACAGCACCGGTTCTCATCAACCCTGATTTCACCAAGGATTTCATCATTTTCTATTTTGCCTCAGTGCACACGATTGCTATTGTTTTGTTGCAGAAAAATAAGGTTGGACAAGAGTAGCCCATAGCATTTTTTAGTCAATCTTTAAGAGATGCATCATTGAAGTACAATATCATGGAGAAGTAGGCTTTTGCCTTGATCAAAGCACTGAAGGATTTCAGATTTTACATTTTGCATCCGCGCATCATTGCATTTGTGCCCAGTACCGTTTTCAAATACATCCTAACATAGGATCTAGATGGAAAAAGAGGCAAGTGGATTGTTATCATCTTGGAGTATTATTTAGATATTAAGCCCACCAAACTAATCAAGGGACAAGGACTAGCCAAATTAATGACTAAAACAAATTTTCAAGCACTGGATGTTAACATGATTCATTCACTGGATGAACAAGAGGAGCTATAAACTCCACCTATTGAGGAAGCATACCTAAATTCTCCTTGGTACATAGATATATTGTATGTTCTGTTCTATTTAAATGCTCCTCCTGATTTGTCCAAAACAAAGGCTAGATTTTTGAAATTAAAGGCTGTAAAATTCTGCATACTTGAAAAAATTTTGTATTGGAAAGATCCTGGGGGCATATTTCTTAAATGTTTGCTTCAAGAAGATGAAGATATAGTTACAAAGGAATTCCATGAAGGGGATTGTGGAGGTCATCTCTACTGGAAAACCACTTCTAATAATATCCTTAGAGTTGGTTTCTAATGGCCTACCCTTTTCCTAGACACCCACATTAAAATTGTAACCACCTGTCATAAATGCCAAATCTTTGAAGGAAAAAGAAAGTTGTTGCCTCTGCCTTTACAGCCTATCTCGGTTGAATTTCCTTTCCAAAAATTGGGTTTATACTTCATTAGAGAAATCCACCTTCCCTCCTCTGGCCAACATAAATGGATCCTCACAACCACTTACTATTTTACCAAATGGATAGAGGCCATCCCTTCCAGGAATGCTACTGATTCAGTGATTATCAAATTCCTTGAAACCAACATCCTGTCCAAATTTGGTTGTCCTAAGAAAATCATTACTGATAATGATGTTGCTTTTAAATCCAAGAAGATGATATATTTTTTCCACAGGTATCACATTTCTTTGGGGCATTCAACAGCTTATTACCCTCAAGGTAATGGGTTAGCCGAGTCCTCCAACAAGAGCCTAGTCAATATCATCAAAAATTTGTTGGAGGATAATAAGAAACCTTGGCATAACAAGTTGATACATGCATTGTGGGCTGATAGATTAACCACCAAGAAATAAATTGGCATGTCACCATACCAGTTAGTCTATGGAATGGATGCATTTTTCCCAACATCCTTAGGAGTGCAAGCCATGAAGCTCTTTCAAGAAGTGCATACTAAAGAAAATGATGCACAGAGAAGAATAAGCCAGACCATTTAGCTGCAGCAGTCCAGAGAAGTGGTGTACAACAGAACCCAGGTTGTACAAGAAAATATGAAGAAGATTTTTGACAAGAGGACAAAAGCCAATGATTTCAAAATAGGAGATAAAGTGTTGAAATGGGACTCTAGACGAGAAGGTAAAGGTAAGCATGGAAAATTCGACAACTTATGGAAAGGGCCATACACATTCATTCTTTCAGAGGCGACAATGCATTTTTCTTGCAAGAAATGGATGGAACAGATTTTTTTGGAGGTCATGTCAATGGCAAGATGCTAAAATACTATCTCTGCTAAAACAGATAAGAATTTCATCATTGTAATTACCATAGCATTACAATTTTTAGTAATCCATTGGACCAGGTTGAAGCTTGGAGTGAAGGCCATAATTCTAGTCTAATAAGAAAGGATGTATATAAATTTTTCTGAAAGTGTCGCAAATTAAAGTGCCACTACTATTGAAAAAAACTTTTGGCAGTCATACAGCTTCAGCATGATTGTACAAATTTTGAATTTTCTTCTGATAGGTTAGAAAATGAAGATTTTCCAAACCATTTAATCTTGGCTATCAATAGGTAGGTAGAAAATGACATTGGTTCAATAGCCTAATCTGAACCAATAGGAGAAATAAGGGATAGGTAATAGGTTAGCAATTCAAAAGAAAAATGATGTCAGGGTTTGCAAGTCTAAATGCACCCCAAAAGGAAGAAAAATGATTAGAATCATAGGTTGGGTAGGTAGGTGTGCAAATGAGATCTTAATACTATGAGCATGTCTCCAGTTTTCAATTTTAGGTTTATTTTCTAGTCTCAGGATCAAGTGTGTTTTAGACCTTAGTTTACATGAAGCATCGACATCAGCCCAAAGGTTGCAGCCACAGAATTTGCAGCAGATCAGGCTGCAAGGTTGGGATCAAACCAATGGACCAGGCCACTAGTCTGCGGTGTTCTTGACACCTCCTGAAGAAGTTTCCATCCCTAGTTGGAGCCACTGTTAGACTCCTGTATTTCACAGTATCACAAGATGACTGATTATTGATTAGATTTTTCATTACTAAAAATAACATTCTATGGCTATCATTTATTCTTAGAGAAATAAATGGAACCCCTGATTATAAAGAGCTTCAAAGGAATCAATCTGCCTCTTCGACCAGTTGAAGGAAGGAAGTGTTGCTGACAAGGTGTAATGGGGATCAAACCTCATTTCTGCCCTCGTTTCATTTCATTTCATTCACCTTCTTTCCCCCCTCCATTCCTCCATATTCTCCCATGCTTTGAATCACATTCAAAACCCCCAAAACCCACAAGATAACTTTTCGGGGCTTATTACTTTATAAACCCTTTTATTATAAAGTTTCAGACTTTATAATTATAAGCTCCACCACCCACGAATAGCCTTGTTATATTAAACCTTATTGTTATATCATATATATATATATATATATATATATATATATAACAAATACTCGTTTAAAACCTTGGTGAGACCCCTTATACCTCATCGCATATCGTCGTTGCAACGTTGTGTTATGAATCAAATGCCAAAACTTATAAAACTTCCAATGCGATATAATGTAGGACCCAATCCCTGCCTCCCTTTCATTTATGTTTCATTTTTCCTTTTAAAAACATTAAACTTTCCCGTTTCATTGCTTTTCCCTTGTTCCGCTTCCCAATTCCCGATTGTGGTCAAAAGTGGGCCCTCGTCGCATTTCGCAACCTTTAACTTTTCGGCATGGAAACTAAACTCTATATGTTGCGATCCTTGATTTGTGATTGTCATATCGCATTGCATTTGACTTACCATTGTGTGCACCCACAAGTCTATCCATTTAGTTTTGCGATAAGCCAGCCACACCTCCGCTGCTCTTCTCTCGCTCCATAAGTCGTTGCAATACATATGAGTATCATATAAATTTCATAAATCTTGCCGCTTTAAACTTCGCTGATTCATAAAAACCCCCGCTACATAGCCAGTGGGCCCCTCTTCCCCGCATTTCATAAAGTTTAAAATTTAACCCCCACATCTTATAACTAAATGCTATACATTGTGATGTGCGTTGCAGTCGTGGTCCCACTTCCGCCCTACCATGTCACTCATCCCCTCTCTCACGCATCGCCCTTCGCACTTTTTAAAGTTTATACCATCTGCGCTTACAACTAAAATTTAAAGGTTTCCATATGCGATGCGTTCTGATCCCACCGACTCTCCACATCACTTACCTTCCATGGTACATCCCCTTCGCATCACACCGCATATCATATTCTTATGACTTAAACTTTAAATATTGCGAAGAGTGTGGATGTGACGCCATTTCATAACTGCAATATACAGAATTTTTGGTCCAGGTAAATGAGGTTTCCACACTGTTTTGCATGTATAATAGGTCAATTCGGGCCTACACGGTGTGGATCTCATTTTATGAAGAAATAAAAGTAAACATGGCCAAAAGGGCTCAAGTAGCAAAAATACAGTAAAGGCCAAATTGGGCATTTACGCAGAGATCAAATAGCGAAGACTAAAGGGGCAGTTGAATGCACCCACACCGACATCAATCAAACAGAAGTAGCCAACACTGCACTAGATTAATTACTAAATTCCAGTTTTCTGTAGTTTAGAGCCAGATGTCAGAGCCTCCATTGGTTACCTCTTCGAAACCATCACAACCGCCTCCAACCCACTTTGTTGATTCACGAAGAGCCGCTTGAGTTTTGCATTCTTGAAGAGTTACCATAATAAATTCTACAGGTGGTGTTCGTCAGAGATTTTATTGATTCGGACCTTGAATGGCCAACTTGTATAATCTCATTTTGTTTGTAATAAATAAAGGTTGTCATAGTAGATTAGGGAAAACCGACCTAGTTGTTAGTTAAATACTGCTATAATTCTCATTAGCAAGGGTTGGATATCTTAGCATTTGTACTATAATAAATACTATTGGAGAACTGTAATTTTTGAAGCTGGACATCAATAATTAAAGACCGGTTACAGGGTTCTTGAGCTGTGTTAAAATGGTGACTTGTTTCTTCTTTGTTTAAATGTTTCTAGTTTTTTATTTGTTGTGTATCTGCTCATCTAATTGTAATTCAGAAATTTTAGATTAAGATTCGTTGTCGGAGCGCCTTAATTTTGTCTGCAATTTACAATCTTCATGTTTTCTACTGAAGTCTTATTAAAGAATTCTTAATTTCTCTTTAGTCACTACTGAACCTTACTGTTTAATTCACCTCATAATTCATACAGTTCTTAAGGTCATTTAGCACAGTGAGCTTGCCATGTGATTTGATCTTGATTTTGATGTTCCATTCCAGCCTTCGACTCCATCGCCCAATGGAATAGCCTCTCCAACCCTATCTTTCCAACCACCCAATCAATCAAACAAACAACCCCATCACTGTAACTATCCTAATATCAATATTTATAACCAGCAAGTCAAATCGATTTAAATCATAAAAAAAAAGAGAGCCCTCTCTGAGTCTAGGGAGGCTAGGTCCTAGACTCCAAAGTGGTTTGATGTTGCGCTTTATAGTTTAGTTTTTCCAATCATCTAAATTATAGAGTGCCAATAACTTGTTCCAAAGAAAACAGAGGATTGATTTCAATTACTTGGCAAAAGTAGCAAACAGAGGTAAGCCTCAATACTGTGATAACATCTAGTACTTGAATTTTTGTTTTCAAAAATGAAGTTAATGACAATAGATGGGTACATAAAATGGTTTTTAGACAATATGACATCAATAACAGAGCCCAAAGTTTTTCAGATTAAACATTGGAGTAGGAACATAGTTGAGAAACTTTATCAATCAAGCTTGATAGGCTTCCTTCAAAAATTCAAAGGGCATAATGAAGATATCACAAGGGAGTTTATAAAAAAATTGCAAACAAGATGAAACTATGGTGGGTAGTTTACACATTCCTTTAACTCTAGAATCTATTTCTGAAGCGTTAGAGTTGCCATTATTAGGTGAACTTTACCACAAAGGATTGCATTTCAAGGACAAGGGTTGGACCTTCTTCCTGGATAAGAACAAAAAGGGTTCCTTTGATAGGTCAAAGGGGATTCCAAGGGAATGGTTCAATGAACCTTGGGTTGAGTTAGTTTTGATAATCCAAAAGTTTTTCACTTGTGATAGCAGACATAGCGTAGTACACTATCACATTAGGTTGCTACAGCATATTAAAGGAGATATTAGGATCAATTTGCCATACTTCTTTTATGTAAAATTGATGAGGATGATTGAAAGAGTAAAATATGAGACCAAACCCAAAGAAGCCCAAATTTATCACCAGAGACTCATAAAAATCATTCTTGATTACCAGCTGAAAATTAAGGGTATGATTTGGAAATATTTCCTGACTCAAAATAAGTTTGTAGAGCAGGCAACATAAGAAAAACTTAAACCAATACAAGAAACAATAAATATATTAATTTCACCTCTCTATCCAAGGACCAGATGAAAGAAACAACAGGAAACAGTCATGGCAGAGAGAGAAACATCATTCTTGACAGTTTCTAGGAGACAGAAAAAGATGAATTCAGTAGATAGAAGCAGTAATGAAAAAGAACCAAAAGTGAAAATCATAGATACATCTCCTTTAACCAAACAAGAAAATGAAATATTTGAGAGGTTTCAACAATAAGTTTATGAAAATCTCATAGAGAGAGATTCTTATTTTGAAAATGATGAGGTTGAAGTTACTCCAGCTTCCAAAAATACAAAGGAGGAAGACCAAAACCTTAGCAGGATTGGAGATTTAACTGATAATATGGAGGTAAGAATAACAATGGAAAGGCACCTGAAAAGAGAGAATGAAACGTATAAGACAAATATTGAAAATTTGATTAAAGAAAATGAGAAGATAAGTGAAAAAATGGGAAAATTGAAAGACAAAAACAATCTTCTTTACATACAAGCATTCAAGTGGCTTAAGGAGAAGAATTCTTGGAAAGCCAAATATGAGAAACAAAAGGTTAAAACTTCAATCTACAAGGAATAACAATGCAAAGTTATGGATTCTCTTCTACAAGAAGCACAACAGGAAATTTCAGGGTCAGGAACAGGATCGGCATCAGAGCTCAGGAGGTCCAAAAGGAAAAAGCAAGCATGAGGACATGCTTGAGCATCAGCTTGGGGGAGATGTTAGCCCTCATTTTTTATCTCTTTTTGTTTATGAAATACATATTATTTTCCATAATATCCATCTATACACCATCATATCAACCTTATTTTTACCAATAAATGCATATGTAGGTATTTAAATTAAGTTTTTCAATTCTTAGAAGTTTTTGTAAAAATTGAATTTTAAGTGCATTTTTGGAAAGCATCAAAAATTCCTGTAATGGCCTCATGGTTTTCATATTTGCAGGACACTTGGGCTTGATTTGGATATATTTGTAGAAATATTTGGAACTAATATTAAGTGTACACCTATTGGTTCAATCAAACCGAGCTTTATTAGGCCCGGTCAAACAGGACCTGTTTTTATGGAGGATCCCTAAGAACTAGGTCAAAATTATTATTTTGTGGGATTTTCAAGATTTTGATGGATCTAATGGATGAATTCGACCTGATTGGATAAGATAAGGATAGTTGTGACTATAGGATATATTTTAGATTTGTTGGATATTTTATCGATTTAAGCCTCAAACTTTGAAGGCATTGAGATGTAGCAAATGTATGACTTAACATTATTATTTCTGAGACTTTGGAGACCTAATTGAAGATATGTTATATTCTATTTGTTTTTGTTATATAATGATTGATTGGCTAAAGTTTTAAGTAGCTGAAAACACCTTCAGTGTGCGAGGCAAGGGTGGAGGGGCCCCACACCGAGCTAAGTGCACCTCCTAGTTTATTTGTACTTACAATTTTTGAATTAGTTTTCTTATGCTTAACTTGTTTATTAGATTTATCCTGATGATTTGTGAGTGTTGATGAATCTAATTATAATTCTTATTTTGCATATGTAAGGACAAACAAATTTTTAAGTTAAAAATTATTTCTATCTAATTAGGATCCTAAGATAGAATTCATATTTTCATGCTTTTAATGCTTTTCTGAATTCCTATTTTCTAACAATAGCATTATTGATAAATGAATATATGATGAAGGACAACCAGGACCTCTTTAGTGAAGAGGCTCTTCAATTATTTTTTCATGTATCTTAATCTATTTCTCAATTAGTGGTTTTTGATTTCTAATTCGTAAAGTAATCTTGTTAGAGAAGGACAAACAAATCTCTTAAGTTAGGAGATTCTTCTACTTCCGATTGCATACTTGAATTTAGAAATTATTTAAGTTAGATTTATATTTATAATATGCATTTCCTTAATCTTTGATAAATCATCTTCTAACTTGATCATAACTGAAACCCATATACTTTGGGGATGCTTCTAAGTCCTACTAGCTTGGATTGATAATAAATACTTGTGTTTGTTTACTTGTTAAAAAACCCAACACACACCTTTCACACAAAGCCACCACGACATTCATAACCAACATATACCCATCCTGGATCTCCTACCGACTCCAGGGCTTTCCTCATTAGAAATAGTTATGACTGCCGCCAAACTACTTTTTTCATGCTCCGACCTTGGGCCACTGAACTCCCATCATAAGTGTTCAACCAATTCTCGCCATCATGCCTATGTTAAAACTATCATATCAGAGACCCCGGTCCCTTGCATCCGTAGCTCTCTCATTTGGTTGAGGCTTAATTTTTGTCAACTTCAACAACCATTCTCCAAAAGGGAAGCAGTACCTTGGATGGCTCCTCATCTCAATAGGGGCATCCTCGGATGGCATTGTGGGAATCATCATTACCCATAGAAGTCATCGATCCTCCTGGAATTTGACTACAACACAAGCTTTCATGTCAATATGGTATCGTACTTCACAACCATTGCACTTTGTCCAAATTTGTCGAAGACCTGTGCCATTATAAGCATCTCTTCTAGGAATTCTTACACGAGAAGGTCCCAATCATACACCCATGTATAAAATGAGCATTTATATGCCATACCAATATTATGCATGTGGGCACCACATTCAACCTATTGTCAAAGAAAAATTCCCCTGAGGGCATCAAAAATCGTCATCATCAACCAAATCAACATATCACTACCATATCATTGACACAGACGGAAACTTTATCTGTCAGATAGGATTTTTAACTAGACAAAACATCACGAGCATGGGACATGCCCGCCTCGTAGAAATATTTTATTTATTGTATCATACTATATCTTGCAGGATTCCAACATAACATGGTCCCTCTTTTACCCACAATAAGGGGTCTCCAACCTTAGGCTACACGTAGGTCTCTCTCTCTCTCTCTCTCTCTCTCTCTCTCTCTCTCTCTCTCTCTCTCTCTTTACACGGGTTATACAGAACATAAACTATAATGTATTTCAGCTATAAAATTCTTCCTAGACCTCACACGTTAGGGGGAAACTATTATCATTGGAAAATCGGACAAGAAAAAGACATCATGAAATGTCCTGCAAAAGGATTTATAGGGCTAAGAAATATTAGAGAATCTGGAAAATTTAAAAATCTCTAAGGTCAAGAGGAAAAATTATCAAATTGCACATAGAAGACACAGGAAAAGTGCACTCCATGTGAATTTTTCTTCGATATTTGCATTGGTCTGTGTGGCTTTCCCTCAACAAGTTGTGCAATCCTGAGCATGTAAGAAGGCCACCATCCGAGACCACTTGACACACCTCAGGAGAATATTCTCCACTTGAGGCTGCCCAAGGATAGCTGCCTAGAACCACCTTGAGACCTCAAGTGAGCACACAATGGAATCAACCCCCACTCTTGGGTCACTATCCACAATTTTACCAAGAGTGGGAAGAAGGATTTGAATTTTTCCTATAAAATGCCACCATGAGAAGAAAAAAATGAGAATACATTGTTATGCTGGCCAAATTTCCCATGAGAAAAATAGAAGTGTGTTTTCCTAAGAAGCAATAGAGTGAGGGGATTTAGTTGTTGGCCATCCAACACCTCAAAACCCTAAAGATAAGTTCACCAAGTGTCCAGCATCCAATCACTTGTTCGAGGAGAATAGAGAGGCCTACAGACCAACTCAAGGGGAAATCCCTCCTTTCCTTAGGTATCAAAGCTCCATAGCTCTAAGGACCCACTGCAAGTGTGTAACATTATACTGCTTCTTTACTAATAGTGGCTAATAAGAGGGGATTAGTTCTCTGTTCAAATTATTAGCTCATTTGACTCAATTGAACTTGTGTTTATGTTTTATTGTTTTTTTGTTTCCTCTTCTTGTTTGTAGCATACTATGTTCCATAAACTAGTTTTTCTACATGTTAGTATGTTTCAACTAACCATCTAACAACTATTTTTTCCCTATGACCATTTCTTGTAGGTTAGCAATCACTCCTATCAAGCACCGGTGTTTTAGTACACTTGTGCACTAAACACACCAACACAATTGTTTTAATGAATCTAAAAGAAACATAATGAGAAAAAGGTATCCATATGTATTATCAAAAATATAAAGAGAAATATTACAACATGAGCCTTGATGTCATATAGATTTCTCCCATATGCCTTTACAATCGTCCTCCTTGGTTTGACAAGCTTTCCTCTCTAGAATGAATAGTATAGGTTTATCTTCAGCGAACCCTTATGAACCCTTATATTTACCCCTAACCCTGAAGTTTCAGCTCAATTTATAGGAGAAATTAAGGAGGTTTCAGATCCACCAATAGAGGGATGGGATCCTCTAAAAAAAGGGATTAGGGTTCCTTGATCCAAGGGGATAAGTTTCATGATTGGAGGGGTATAGCTCGAACTAGCGCGACTCAAGAGGCTTTTAGTTGGAATAATATGCACCCAACTATGCTTCTAGAAGTTACTTTTCGCTTTTACTTTATTTTAAATGGGGTGTGCAGGTTTTATCAAAAAATAGAGCGCAGATGTCTGCAGGTAAGGCTAGGAATATCCGCGCATGCACAGGAAGTGACTGCAAAAAGTGCACAGGAAATATTTAAGAGTATTTAAGATCTTTTTCCTAGTTCCCAAGAATTGGTTAAGGAATATAAGTGTTTTGACTTCTAAGGAAGCATGAGTATGGATGGTGATAGATCCACAATGACGGTCAAATATCATGGTGACAAAATGATGTGTAATATTGAGGCTCTAGGGGCATTCAAATTGAGTGATTATATTCTTGAATATGAACTGGGCAGTGGTGTCCACAATGCAATTTTTAACTGGTGCGACTTTGGCCCATCGGATGAGATAATATGTAGCCATAATAATGTACCTGGCATGTGAGTGATGCGCCGACAGATTAACAGGCCCCACAAATTCTACATCCCACTTTTCAAATGCATAGAGTGCACGTACATGCTATAGAGGAATTTCATCCCGGTGTGATGGCCATCCCACCCATTGGAAAACATCGCATTTTTTGATGTACTACTTCGCATCCCGGAAAACTGTGAGCCAAAAAATTCTGGCTTGTAGTAATTTTTTCACGGTGGCTTTTTCCCCTACGTGTCCTCCTGCAACTCCAGAATGGCATCCCATAGCACATCTTGATTTTCATGGTTGAGGACACATCGTCATAATATCTGGCCGAGACCCATCTTGTAAAATTGACCTGCAATCAACTAGTAATTTGCACCTTGAACCACCATATTCCTTCTCTAGGTTATGATGTACTATTATGGATATTTTCTAGTTCTTAGAAATAGTGCGATGTCTTCCAAATAGTTGAGAATGGCCTCAACCTGAAATAGATCAACATCTCATAGTTGGTCATCTATTGACCCCCCAACTTCACTGACTCCAACCGGGAGAGATGATTAGGTAATACATTCACTTTTTTTGGCTTCAAAATGAATTCAAATGTAAACTCCTAAAATAGTAGGAGCCATCTGCAAATCCTCCCTTTGAGCACAAGCTTATTCACTAGGTACTTCAATGCAGAGTGGTTAGTAAATGAACTGAATGGACCACCCAGAAGATAATGCCTAAACTTCTGCAACAAGTACACCATCACAAGGGTCTCCCATTTAGCAGTGGTGTATTTCCTTTCCGAAGTGGAAAGTTTTCTATTAGCGAAATAAGTGGGTGATCTAGGTTACCATATCTAGGTTGGGCCAAAACAACTCCTAGAGAAATTATTAATGCATTAGTATGTACATGAAATTATTTATTCCAATCTGGGAAACTAGGATTGGGGAAATTACTAGCTTCTCTTTTAGCACATTGAAGGAAATGTCACATTCATCAGACCAGTAAAACCGCTCATATTTCTTCATCATCTTCTCCAGTAGTGTAGTAATCAGGGCATAATTACAGATGAAACTGCGCAAGTATCATGTGTGGTCGAGAGTTGTTCTTAGTTGCTTGAAACTAGCTGGTGGAGGATTATTTAGAATTACCGAAACCTTAGCAGGGTCAAAGCACACTCCTTCTTTTAAAATGGTATTCCCTAATGGTGTTCTAAAAGGGATAATGAAAATGCATTTCTTCAATTTCAAAGAAATTTGCAGTTTCCTGCAACGATCAAACATCACTCTGAGAAAGTTGGAGTGTCTTTTTAATAAGATATACACTTTCCAATCATCCATATACACCTCCAGGAATATATGAATATAGTTGTGGAAGCCAGCAATCACGGTCCTTGAAAATATTGTTGACGCATTCTTCAACCCAAATAGCATGACATGGTAGGCATAAGAGCCCCATTCAGTCAAGAAGGTGGTTTTCTTCTAATATTACTCTGTAATGTGAACTTGGTTATAGCCAGAGAACCCATCCATGAAGGAGTAGGATTCATCAACTACAACATATCAAGGACTTCATCACTAAATGGAGTGGGAAATGGGTCATAGACGTAGACATTGTTCAAGCTCCGGTAATCTACATAGACTCGAATTTCTTCAAAATATTTCTTGTTCTAGATGACGATCTACTGTAGCTGCTACAAAACCACCCAAAATTTTAAGTATATTCAAAATTTTGGGTCCCCCTCTGCCCACTCATCCCATTAAGGTTTCGACCTAGCCTTCAGTCGATTAACCTCCCAATGACCTATTCCTGCCAAACCCTATCATTGCACCCATTCATACGATGCACACCACACCCACTTGTCTTGTTGTCTCATGATTGCATTAGGGTTTTGGAATTTGTTACTTCAAAGAGCATTGAGATTCCCTCCGTGGAATCAAAGATAGGTTTTCCATTACAGTCATCACCAATCAGTGGGGGCACTAAGCTTGAACAGATAAAGTTTCAGTATGGCTTGTATTACAAAACCCTAATGTCACAAAAGAGTGATACCATTCCTATATTAACCTAATTCGCATGCCCCTAGGGGCACATTCTCACTAAAATTGTGTGGCACCATGGTAAAATACATCTAGTATCAAGGTCCCTTGGGTTCATGATTGGTTTTCCCATCTTAGCATGTGCATTAGGGTTGGTGGTAATACCTCATGATGCTAGTCGCCTCAGTCCTTGTCCCCTTAAATGCATTGAAGTTCCTAAAAAATCCATCTTGCTTGAATACATTGGAAACCCTAGATTTTCATGAAAGTGGCCTGAGACGTGCTTGACCAATTTCCAACCCCTAGCAAACCTTCTCACAGTCATGACAAGAAAATTGTTTTGTAATCACGTCATGTCAGGAGGTATCTTGTACAACTACCGAGATCATGCATATACTTGAGTGTAAGTTTTTTTGTGCGTTAAGTACACAACATATTTCCATTAGAAGAACTTTCACCATGGATCATTTAGGCATTCTATTTGGGTACTCCACCAAGCTTATGGACACAAATTAATTATTTTCAAATTTAGGAACATCATTCTCTAAAAGTAACCATGGACTAATTGATATTATAATATGTCATGCAGGTCGAGCCCATGGAGAATATACCCAACAATATCACCACCAAATAGAAGGAAAGAAATTGAAACTAAAACTACAAGGACTCGATTACGCAATATGGCACATTCATCTCCTTTCCATGTGGGGATGAGAACAAAGGCTATATCCGAGACCTTGTCAAGGTGGATGACAAGGATATGAGTATTTCGAGCTTAAATATAAAAGGTGGAAGATATGTGACACCTATAAGCAAGGAACAAAAAAGTGTGCTAATTGGGGGGAATTTCTATCATGGTGTTGAGGCCTCAGAAATCCGTGGCAACAACAAAGGGGAATAACCACCTGGTCCAGACCTTAAAGCAGCTCCTTTTTCGTTTGGGGTAGTGGCTCCGACTGGGTGTGATGGGACCAGTTTCCCAATTTTGTTTTTTGTATGACAACTTGTTGGGTTTCTACCAAAACATTTTGAAATGATGAATTACTACAAACTAACACAAATTTAACTCTAAATGCAAAACTTTGAATTAAATTTAATCTAACCCAGGATATAATATCTCAATGCAATCTAGAAATATATCTATTGATTCTGTCATGAAATCAATTCAGATTTAATAGATTTATTACCATGTAAAATGATTCTCTCGAAAAATTAGTTAATCAAAAGAAAATGAAACATATATCGCATTTTCTGATTACCATATATAAAATAACTAATTTATGTCTTTATACTGTACATTAGTGCAACAGATATTTTAGACATAAACAATTAATTTCATGCATGATTCATGAAAGCTGTGTTCATCACTAATTTTCAGAAATAGAAATAACATACATGATATTAGTACCAATTGCATATTACTATGTCTATCATATCAGTGATAATAGATCGTATCCAATCCTTCAATCAAAGAGTTGTTCAAAGAATACAAAATTGCACCAGGCATTGATCAACAAAATGATGTTTATAACTGAATATAACCGTGTTCCATTATTTCGTCAAGGCATTCACAAACTTACTTACAATTAAACATTCTTTTCAAATGTTCTTAATAAAATTATGGACCCTTCTCTAAATGCATGAGAAGGGTTTAAATACTAAAACTAACTACAACCTAAATTAAATATTTTACCAGAATGTAGAGGGGGTTTCAAACAACCTTCCTCTAACTTGAACAATAATGTAGGAATTAAAAACTAAAAATCCTAATTTTAAGGCTTTTGCATCTTTTGCGGAGTATGGTCACGTAATTTGCAGATATCTAGTATTGTCTTGAGCTGATGTGGCCGAGATATTCGTGACCAGATTTGATTCTTGAAGATGGAAGTTGAAATTGTTGACTGAGACTTTTTAGCTGATTCTGTGAGAAGTAGAAGAGTTTATTGCTGATGGTAAGGTTTGATCAGAAAATTCCAAGAATTTTCTTGATAAAAATTATTAACTTTCCTGATTGCTTCTTCCTGTTTTTCTGCTCTTTGAGTCCATTTTAATTATGTTTCTTTTGTTAATAAAAACACATCCAACGTGTTGCCTTCAATAAGTCCTGTTTTGAACAATTGGTCACATAAAAGTTCTATGACCTCATTTGATTTGCTGCATGTTTTAATTGTTGCTTTTTCTACTCGAGCAATCTGTTTTTTTCCACTCTGTAAATAATAATTCTCCATGAAGGCTTATCTATCTGAGGTAGATTAGCTTGTTTTCCCATATCTGAATCTTTCCATTGAATATGTTCTTCAATTTGTTTTTGAAGTTTCTCACATTCAAGTTTTTGAATGGCAATTTGTTGAATCATTATTTTGTTGGAATCACAATAAGAATAAATCATAGCAACTTGATGACAAAATTCCTTTTGTTGCTCTTTAATCATTGTACTTATTTCAAGTGCTTCTTGAATGAAATTTTTTCACTGTGATTGATTCTATAATTTTTCCATGGTTCTCTCCAGTTGTATCTGTTTATCTTTAAGTTTTGTATGATGTTCCAATTTAAGTTTTTCAAAATATTTATGGAACTGTTCTAAATTTGCTCTGATCTGTTCTTTAGACTTGACTTTCTCTATATCTAACATGTGTTCCAATTCTTGTATCCTGGATTCCCTATGCTTCAAAAGAGCTTTGATTTCACTTGCCTTATCTACAGTAGTTGTAGCATAAGCTCCTACATATTGTGATAGTTTGGTCAAATTTTCAGTAGGATCCTCTGATGAATCTTTCCAGAGGATGTCAACTGATTCATCTGTAGATTTAAGAGTCATTTCATTATTCCTTCTTCTCTTATTTCTTTTGACTGCAGCTCTATGGCTGGGACTGTAGAAGATATCCAATGATGGAATGTCTTCTATTTGAAAAATTATTTGATCTGTGGAGTGAGCCAGAATAACCTCTCTGCTCTGTGTTTCTGGAATTTTTTGTAAAGTATTGACTGTCTAAACTATCCTTTGAGAAGGCTCTGGTGTTTGAAAACCTGCTGCTTGACCAGAATTGATCTTTCCTTTAGAAGATTTTATTACTTGGGAAAATTGTTCCCATTCATTTATCAGTTCTTTTCCTTCAAATGATTTAGATTGATCTTCTATGATCTGACCTTTTGGAACTTCTTCTGTATTTGATTCAGTGTCATTGTTGTTTATTTTTCCTTGCAACTCTATATCTCGAATAATCTGGTCAATTTCCGAATTGGATTTTGTAGACTCAGCCTCATATTCAGATTGATCGGTCTTATCAGATTGTTGTTGACACTGACCAGATTCATTTTCAGAATCATCCTTCATTTCTTCGTCAATACTAACACTTGGAGTGTGTTTTTCTTCTTCCATATCTAGCAAATTCATAGGGAAATTCTGTAATCTCTTATTTCTGTATTCCTGAAAATCTTCGATATCTTCCTGACTTGATTGATTAGAAACCCTCTTAATAACATTTGAAAAATCCAAGCTTTATTAGAAAACTTGAAAGAAGCTCTCGCAGTAGAAAAGAGGATTTTAGCATTAGATAAACGATCAGAGACAGAAGAAAGGAAAACAAAGAAAGTGACATTTATTCAAGATTCTAAAAAGAAAATCTCAAAAGATCCATTGACTACAGATCCTAGTGCTTAAAAAGGAAGAAATCTGGTAGAGAAATGATGTTGGATTCTCAATTGAGTGTTTGATTTGAGTGATATTCTGATGGAGAGATGTTCATTGTGATGAGGTTAGGATGATCTTGGAGTTGGTGACATCAAATCAATCACCAGTTGTAACCTCCCCTTCTATCCATCAATAAATTTTGATGCTTACTTTCCCACATATGTATTTGTATAAGCTTCTATCTTTCATATTATGGATTGTTAGCTATGTATATGTTTCATGTTTCATTGATTTAACTGATTAAATTAAATAGCCATATGTATATTGAAATATCCCCTTAGAGACTGTGTTGCCCCCTAAGCCAACCAAATTCCCTTTGAATTTGTCATTGCCTTCACTTTCAACCTTTTGTTTGTTGTGTTTTCAACTGTTTGATGCCTCATAGAGACCAGTGAATCTACCTGAATCTTCCTCCTTTAGAAAGTAAGTTTGTTAAATGTCTCTTTAAGTGTTTTTATTTATCATTGACAAATCAAATTCAAAGTATTTTATTTCTGCATTAAATCCATTTGTTTTCATAAAGGAAATTGTCATTAAATTCTTTGTTTCCTATAGGAAAAATGGTAGTTCCATTCTTCATTTTTCATAAAATATATTTTTTTGTTAAATTCATCGTTTCTCAAATAAGAAAGCATTTTTTTTTGTCGATTTTATGCATATAGTTTCCTTTTTTCATTCACATTAAGGGGACTGAAAAGAAAAACCCGCATTTGCATATAGTGGATTGTGTGTTTTGCATAGGAACAAATTAGGAAAGTTGCATATTAGTTTGTGCTCTTTGTTGTTTGCTCTCAAAATTGATTGCTCTTTCCCTTTAGTAGCTAATATTTTCATTGAAAAAGCTGAAATTGAAATGTTTTCTTATCATTTTATTTTTCATTTTGGGAATTTCCCCAATGGAGTCACCAATTTGTTATGCGGAATTATGGATTAAGGATAAAACACATTCCCTAAATTTGGTGCTATGCATTTAGAACAACAGATCAAAGACTTTGCAAATAATTTTCCTAAGAGTAATTAGACACGCAGAAAGATGGAGAAACCTACTTGGGTCCAAGCGCTTCCTATTCTCCTTATGTCACTCTTGTTGTAGCTTCCCATCCAACTTTCATCGCCAAACTAGTTCCTGCGAGGATAAACACTAAACAGCAAAGAGATTGCAATATACATATGGATATTTACTTTAATCATTTAAATCAATGAAACTTGAAACATATACATCAGCTAAGAATCCATAATATGAAATATAGAAGCTTATACAAATAAATATGTGGAAAAGTAAGCAGCAATATTTATTAATGGATAGAAGGGGAGGTTACAACCAGTGATTGATTGATGTCACCAACTCCAACATCATCCCAACCTCATCACAATGAACATCTCTCCAGTATAATATCACTCAAATCAAACACTCAATAGAAAATCCAACATTTCTCTACCAAATTTCTTCCTTTTTAAGCACTAGGATCTGCACTCAATTTATAGATGAGTTGAAGGTAGTTTCACAATAAATGAATTTATAATAATAGGCAAGACATGTTCCCAAGCTCAGAGGTGTTGAATCGACACATGGATTCGAAGTTTGACACATATGAACTCTTCTAGAAGGCACTGGCCATGTGAAGATTCTGGAACAATGAGAATTTCACTCCCAATTGACCAACGCACCCTTGAGTGGGAGACAATGCTATGCAAAGCACTGTGTCTTGACTAACAGTGCATTGGGCACAGCAGAGAACAAAAAACTACAGCTACTAACACACTTTTAATGCAATTATTAGTTTCAAAAGCCTAATAATTGAGAGTATATGCTACTGGGTGGATAAGCAGAGGCAAAATACACTAAGGATGAAGGTAAATTTCCCCAGCGGAGTCACCAATTTGTTATGAGGAATTATGAATTACGGATAAAACACATTCCATAAATGTGGTGCTATGCATTTAGAACAACTAATCAAAGACTTTGTAGATACTTTTCTTAAGAGTAAGTAGACACACAGAAAGATGGAAAAACCTACTTGGGGTCCAAGCACTTCCTATTTTCCTTGTGTCGCTCTTGTTGTAGCTTCCAATCCAACTTTGATTGCCAGACTAGTTCCTACAAGTATGAACACTAAACAATAAAGAGATTGAAATATACAGATGGCTATTTACTTTAATCAGTTAAATCAATGAAACATGAAACATATACATCAGCTAAGAATCCATAATATGAAAGATAGAAGCTTATACATATACATATGTGGGAAAGTAAGCAACAATATTTATTAATGGATAGAAGGGGAGGTTACAACCAACGATTGATTTGATGTCACCAACTCCAGCATCATCCCAGCCTCATCACAATGAACATATCTCCAGCAACATATCACTTAAATCAAACACTCAATTGAGAATCCAATAGCATTTCTTTACCAAATTTCTTCCTTCTCAAACGCTAGGATCTGTCTCAATTTATAAATGATTTGAAGGTAGTTTCACAATCAATCGCTTTCTAATAATAGGCAAGACATGTTCCCAAGCTCAGAGGTGTTGAATGGACACATGGATTCAAATTTTGACACATATGCACTCATATAGAAGGCACTAGCCATGTGGATATTACGGAACAATGAGAATTTTTCTCCCAATTGACCAATGCACCCTTGAGTGTCGAGAAGTGCTTTGCAGAGGACCCTTGAATGGAGGTGATTGCATATGCAAAGTAGTTAGTCCCTTGAGAGACTACGTTGGTGAGCTCATAGGTGATATAATATGTACTTAAAATCTTGGAAAAATTTCAATGGAAGTCATGGATGATTTGTTCTTATTCTTTGTCTTAGGGAACATAACAACTGAAATGATAGGGGATGATAGACCCTATTCATTGGTTCTGGGGATGATGTCCAGTTTAACCAGGTCATTGGGAATGGTGCCCAAATTGACCTATAACACATGAACCCATGTTTCTCCCGGTTTTCCCAAAAAACCGAGAGCAACATGGGTTCAAAACCATGATCACCACATGAGTTTAAAAATCAAAATTTCTCAAAAAACGTAGTTTAGTGCCTCAAAACGGCTTTGAAAGTTCACGACCTGAAAAACTGCTAAAAATAGTAAGTTGTGTGGAAACTAAAAAAATGAAAGAGACAATAGTGGGGCCCCAAGTGGAATAGGCAAGTGGCCAACAATATCCACCTGGATCATTCCTCCCCCCTTAGGAAGCAATGGTCCCCATTGCATTGAGTTACTCCATGAGATGAGGAAACTTCTGTTGAACTTGGTCCCTGGTGAACCACTTTCCTTGGTGCAGGAGTTCGCCAGCTTTGAAAACTCGATACAATTGGATCTTCTATTGGCAAGTGTTATTTATTTGAATTTCCATGATACAATATGTGGTGGCCTATTCCATGTAGCCTGGGTTTAATTCTGTTGGTGTGAGTTGTTCTACAATGTCATAGGTGTCTAGTAGAGGTGGGAAGTAGGGACGAATTCGGTCCACATTAAATACTGGGTGCAGACCAAGGAATGGTGGAATAGTGAGCTCAAAGGCATTATTCCCTATAGCCTTGGTGATGGTGTACGACCCATATTAGAGCGCGCGAAGTTTGTGGTGGGGTTCAGTGAGGTTCTCCTTCTGCAAATGTAGCCACACTTTGTCGCCCACCTGGGAGTTGTGTGGAACCCGATGTTGGTCATGTCGTTGCTTCTACTTAGCATTGGATTTGTCCAATATGTCATGAACCTATTGGTGGATGTGTTGAATGCGTTGAATAAAGTTATTCGCTTTGTCAGCTTCAGACTTTACATGATCCAAACTGGCCTGAGTAGCTGCAAATGGCATGGCTACATCAATGGGACATAGTGGATGGAATCCCAAGCCCGCTTGAAAAGGGCTATGACTGGTTGAGCTGTGGAGAGCCCGGTTATAACTGTGTTGTACATAGGGTAGGCTCTCATCCCATGTGTGTGGATTCTTTGAATTGTACATGCGCAGAATGTGTACAATCATCCTGTTTATGACCTCTGTCTGGCCTTCAGTTTGGGGATGGAAAGTTGTGGACTTGGTGAGCTTGGTGTCCAGCATTGACCAGAGGCTGGACCAAAATGTGTTGAGGAACCTGTTGTCCCGATCTGAGATGATAGACTGTGGGATCCCAAAGTGCACCCACACTTGTTCAAAGAAGATTTTAGCAGTGGCTTCTCTTGTGATATTCTTCTTACAGGCCACCATAATGGCCATCTTTGAGAATATGTCGACGACCATAAAAACACAGTCGTTTCCACGCTTAGTAGAAGGAAGGCCCGACATGTGATCCATGGATATGGATTCCCAAGGTCAAATAGGGGTAGGTATTGGAGTATAGAGGCCTTGCTTCTTGATGGTCAGTTTGGCAATGGCACAAACAATGCGAGATCTGATGTACTTCCCGACATCCTGTCGAAGGTTTGGACAATAGAAATAATTCTACAGTACTGCCACTATTTTCTCGACCCCGAAATGCCTAGCAACTCGATTTCAATGTGCTTCTCATATCATCTTGGTACACTCACTTGAAGGAATACAAAGGTGTCTTAGGTGACATAACAGTGCATCTTGCAGGTGAAAATTTGGAACTTGCGTACCCCCCACGAGTGCCTTGTATGTGTGGCCGAATTCTGGATCGCTCTTGTAGAGAAGTGGCAAATCAGAAGTCTCGTGCCCACAAGAGTTGAGAACAGTGGTTAGTGCCACGATCGGTGGTCATATGAGGCATTTTTCAACATTATTGGTGCTACCCATCTTGTACTTGATGTTCCAATGAAATTGTTGCAAATATGTGGACCACTTCTGATGGTCATCGTTTTGCAACTTCCCTTATGTCTGTATGAACTATAGGGGTCAGTGTTCTGTGTGGATAATTTTTTCCTTCCCCAAAATGTAATGCTTCCATTGTCGACAAGTCTACACAATGGAATACATTTATTTTTCATAAGTGGGATACTTTCGTACTGTGTCAGAAAATGTCTCACTGTGATATTCCACATGATGCCCCTATTGAGTAAGAACTAAACCAATAGCATAGTCAGAGGCATCTGTATCGATCTCAAATGGTTGTTGAAAGTCTAGTAATGTGAGCACTGGGGCAGAACAAAGGCGACGTTTCAATTCTATGAACGCCTTTTGTTGAGATTCCGACGAAAATAATTTTTCCTTCTCTCCTCCCTTGGTGACTTGACTCAAGGGCCAAGTTATATGAGAGAATCCCTGTTACACTAAAAAATGTCACCCTGACATTTTGCTGACTGTATGAGCTTATTAACACTCATACATACCTCCTCTGCAAGTCTTACAACCTTTACTCCTCATGTCAAGCCCTGAAACATGGAGAAAAAAACCTTAAAAAACTCAAAAACTTTGGGTACACAGGTAACATGAAGCCTACCTGCATTCCTAGCTAGGGTACGCAGGTAATGTGAAGAGGAAATGTGTTCTAGAACATATTTTTCCAGTGTTATGCCTGCGGAACCCCTGTAAGATAAAAAAAGCGCGAAATTAAACTGAAAAAGTTGAATTTTGGTCAATTCTAGAAGGTTCTAGATGAGATTTTTTGGGGATGAGTACGCTTTAGTAAGGTGCATGTATACCACACCTTAAGGAACTAATCCCTTGATGTGAGGAGCCTATCCCTTTGAAGGAGGGTTCTATCCCTTTAAAGGTGGAATCCTAACCTCCTCATCTGCTCTATAAAAGGAGGCATTGAGTAGCCTCAAGGGGTTAAGAAGTTTTTGGAGATTGAGGATTAGAGTTCAAGCTTTATGTGTGATTGAGTCAAAGTGCTGTTGAGATTTAGTCTTATTTATGCTGAGCTTTTGGGAGGAAAGATCACATACCTCTTTTTGCTCCTGAAGGAAGAGTGCAAGACTTATCAAAGTAGAGGAGATTCCTACTTCGGACCTCGGGAAGGCCTTTCGAACATCAAGGCTAAGGTTGTAAGGTTCTTCTGTTATTTTAAGATTAATACAATCAAGTTCTATTTTTCTCAATAAATTTTCGTTCGATTGTTTATTTCAATAAGCTGTCATTTGATCGTTTATTTCATAGATTCCTTGATCACTATGATAGGTATGTTTTATAATTATTTGTTATACAGGTGCTACTGATATTTTCTTGTTTGTGATTGCAGATCGACAAAAGGATTCTTGTTGCGACGGAAGGATTCTTGATGCGACGGAAACTTTACGACTGCAAATAAGCATTTGGATCTAAGGTAGGATCGACACCTTCATAGCATTTATTTGTAAAACGAATATACTTAGAGAAAGACAAACTTAGTTGTTCGTTTGTTGCTAGATTGTCTTCTGACACTAGGGAGATCGGTCTTGTCCACAAGAATGATTTATCCGGCCAACAAATTGGCGACTCCACTGGGGAAACAAACTTGTTGTTTTTGGTTCTCTTTTATTTTGATTTGAGGAAAATTTTTTCCTGGTTTTTGATTGATTGATATATGCCTGGGTAGCTTAGGTTTTCTCTGTTTTTTAAAATTTTGAAATCTTTTACGTTTTTCTTGAACTTTTCTAGGGACCGCACTTTGTTCTTTTGCACAGTGCGGGCAGTTTCGCACTTTCCTTGAGTTAACAGTGCGGGACCGCACCTGTTACTCCTGGGAGCCTGCGGACCCTGTTAAAATTTTGGAACAACTCCGGATTTATTTTTTCAGTTTAGTTTAGATTTAATTTAGGATTCTTAGCATCTACCCAGATCTGTATTTCTCTGTCAAAAATCTCTTGTTTCTGAATTTCTTTCAGCAATTCTTCATCTCATCAATCTCCATTAAGTTAATTGGGTGTTTTGAGTCTCTTTTTTGAGAAATTATTAATTTGATTTCATTTTTTCATTACTTGGAGGTTTGTCTCAGTCTTGTCACAATTTTGCATCTTTTTTCTTTTGTTTTTGCAAAAAAAATTCCCCCTCATTCGCCGGGGGGGGGGGGCTAAATTGTGTATGAGTGTTAATCGCCTTTTAGTGTTTTTTTTTATCTTTGGAACTCTCACCCAATTTTCTTGACTTGCACTTGATTGGTTCTTAGATTACATTAGAATCATCTTGTGTCTGAGAATTCTCTTGCATAGATCACATTTGCATAATTAGAATTCTCGTTTTCAGAATATGAATGAAAAATGTGCATAGATTACATTTGCATACTTTTCAAGTGAATTGTGCATAGATTACAACTGCATAGTCTGCATTCTAAAAAATCAATCATAGATTTAGATCAGTTTTCTTTGATTTGAATTTAGATTTTTTTATGCTTGTTTTAAAAACACAAAAATAAAAAATTGTTTTGGGATTGATTTGCATTAGTTTTTCTTGATAAAATTAGTGCACTAGAGAATTTGTTATATTTTCTCTTATTTATCAATCTTTGCATTGTTGGAAGCAAATGGAAACTCTCTCCTTACTTTAGTTAGGATTCATCAAATTGAAAAGATTACATTATCATATTCGATTGCATTCAGTTTTGGTTTGGGTCATAACACCATTGGTTTCATATCCATTTACCCTTTTGAGTAATAACATCCTAAATAACACAGCGCTTAATTAAAATTCATCTAGTAATTTTTACATTTCTAGGGCTCTTATCACCAACATAGCTTTGGCTAGTATCTTGGAGTAGGGAGTAATTAACTCTCCAAGGTAGTAAAACAAACAAATAGACAAATCTTGCGGTAGGAAATAAATCCAATTGTAATTGGTACATTCTGGGAAGCTTCTCTTAAAGAAGTCAATCACGAGATCATGTCTGAACCTTTGAGACAGTCAATTATGTTTCATTGGGAAAGATAGAAGATTCTACACGCATTACAAATGGTAAACCTCGGATTAACCATTGTTGAGGAGCCTGGGGTCACTTGTGGGTAAACCTCGGATTAACCATGTCGAGGAGCCTTCAAGGGGATTGAGCTTTGTTACTCTGCCCTTGCGCGTGGGATCGGATCGTAGACTGTTCCCCCAGTTGTATTTGTTATTGTTGGTAACCTTAGTGTCCATAAACTTAAGATTATTTCCTGAGGTGATGGTGAAGGAAAGATCTCACTGTACCTGGAGCAGACGTCGACTAGACTCACTTGGACTCTCTGGGGGGTTCTCGTCATTCGAGATGGTTTTGTGAAGAAACTTGTGCCAGTATTTTTCATTAAGCAGGTTTTCGGGGTCACTGTTCCAACTGCCCTTTCTGTATTAAATTCTACGATGTTGGATTTCATCACCAACTAGTGTTTTTAGTATGGGAAGTTACTGTTTGTGTGTGGTTTGACTCCTAGATTTGATAGCGCGTGTTAATTTGTTTGTTTTTATTTTTGGAGACCATAGGTGCGAATTGTGAATTTTAATTGTTAGGTGTGAATTGTTAATTGTTAATTTTAGTTTTAAATTGTTAATAAAATTCACTGAAGTTGAATATAATGGCAACTGTTCCAGAATTTACCAATCAAGGAACCCCTCTTAACGAGAATCCTAGTACTTTTCCTTGCTTTGGAAATGTTGGTCCTCCTTATATGGCTACTTTGTCATTACCTGGATTTACAATAGGTTTACCGATATGGTTATTTTCAACTTCGTTGACCCCGAATACTCCAATTTTTCCACCTCAACCGGATGCTTCACTTCAACAGAGTTCACCATCTCAACATCACCAACCTTCTGTTGACCCTTTACCTTCTTCGCCTAATATTTCTTCCTCCATTTCTTCCTCTTCGCTTGGTAAAAGCCTTGACGCTAGTAACCAGGTGACCATGAAGAAGAAGAAAGGGAAGAAGAAGAAGAAGAAGAAGCAAGGTAAGAAAGAAGTCAACCAACCAACCATGGTTGTAAGTGTTAGTTGTGTTGAGGAAACCTCCAACATGCATCATAAACCCAAATACCCTTGCAAGCTTTGTAAGGGTGACCACTTCCTTATCAATTGTCCTGGTATTCCAAAGGTCTTGGAAGTATGGTCAGAAAAATCTCATCAAATTTCTGTTGATCCATCAGCCAGTGATAGTCAAGTTCCTGGGAAAAAGGGTAAAGTTAGGTTTCCTTGTAATTTATGTAAAGGGAGTCATCAAACTCACATTTTCCCTCACATGAATGAAGCCTCAAAATTGTTGGAAAAACTTACTGTTCCACAGCAATAATTTCCAACTGGTTACTGTAAACTTTCTCCCAACCTACCGTCAACTGACGGAGTGATTGATCTGATTTCAAATACAGTCGATCCCACTCTTCCATTGGAGAGTGAAACTCATATCACTCAGGTTGATGATCCATTAGTTGATCAAGTGGTTGATTCAATTTCACATTCGGTCGATCCCACTCTCCCTGTAGAGAGTGAACTTCATACTACTCAGGTTCTTCTTGTTACATCAGATTCTTCTACGCCGGGGGGCATTTCACCTGTTTCTACAGAACCCCCTCCAAGTACTGAGGTCTTTTCCTTTGATTGGAATAGACTGACAGAACCTCGTCTTCCTTCCTCCATCCCTTTCCAAATCATTGTGAGGTTTAGTGGTAGGGACATACATCGCACACAGGTAGATGAAGGTGCTTTTGTTAGTATTTTATCCTCAACTGCTTGGAAAGCTTTGGGTTCCCCTCAGCTTGTGCCTATTACGCAGAATCTGAAAGCTTTTAATAGAACCATTAGTGAACCTTTAGGGATCCTTCCTAATTTTTCTATTACTTTGGAAGGTAAAACTGTCTATATTGATCTTATGGTAGTTCGAGGTCCCTTGGATTTCAATTTACTCCTTGGGCGAGACTATGTTTATGCAATGAAAGCTGTCGTATCGACACTCTTTCGCGTGATGTCTTTCCCTCACAATGGCAATATTGTGACTGTAGACCAACTTTCATTCCCTAGTCTTGTTTCGACTACCAATAATCCGACACCCCTAAATTTTCCTAATTCAAAAGTGGTATCTACCCCGCCACGGGTTAATTATGTGGCAACTAGTCCCATGTTTTCAATTACCGATGAAAGTGAGCCTCTCACTGTTTGTTCATCTTCCTTTGAATTAGATCCGGTAATTGACATGGAAAACTCTATGGGATTATTTGAACATGATGTTCTTCTCCCTTTTGAGTCCTTTGACATGTGTTCCTTCCAGAGAACTATTCTTCCATCTGACGAAGACCTCTTGGAAGCCATGATCAAGGTGTGTCCATTGACATGTGTTTCTTCCAGTTGGAAGCCATGATCAGTTAGTCTGAGGAAAGTTCCTTTTACTGTGTCAACCTCATTAAAAAATGAATCAGTGAGTTTGAGGATAGTTCCCGTTACTATGTCAACCTCTTTAAAAAATGAAACATGTCTTTGAGGATAGTTCCTTTTACTGTGTCAACCTCATTAAAAAATGAATCAGTAGGTAGATTGTATAGAGTAGATTGGTATATTAGAATAAATATTTTATGAGGACAGTTCTTTTCTTGTGTCAACCTCGTTAAAAAATGAATCAGTTGGTCAGAGGATAGTTCCTGTTATTGAGTCAACCTCGTAAAAAAATGAATCAGGTATGAGGACAGTTCTTTTCCTGTGTCAACCTCATTAAAAAATGAATCAATAGGTTATATAGGTAGATTATAGAAAGTAGATACGAGGATAGTTTCTTTTACTGTGTCAACCTGGTTAAAAAATGAAGCATTTAGGTGAGGACAGTTCCTGTTACTGAATCAACCTCGTAAAAAAATGAATCAGGTAAGAGGAAAGTTCCTGTTACTGTGTCAACCTTGTTAAAAAATGAAACACGTTGCCATGAGCATAGTTCTTTTCCTGTGTCAAGCTCGTTAAAAAATGAAACAAATCCTCCCCTAATTGAGTCGAGTCTTTGACTAGATCTCGTAAATGTTAAGTCATATTTAGGTTAGTTTTTGCATAATTTTCTTACAATTTTAGGTCGGGTCTTTCATATGATCTCGTAAATGAACCTTCATTCCATCCAGCTATTAATTACCAGCAGTTTACTTAGTTGAATGAAATGAAGCTTGGGGGGCATGCACTCTAACAGTTACGCTTAGGGGGCATCAAGCACAGTTTTCTCTCTGTTCCAAGCTTGTGTAAAAATGAAACCAATCTGAAGCATAGTTTTTCTCTGTTTCAAGATTCTGTAAAAATGAAACCTATCTCGAGTCGATTTCAGCTATTTTCAAGACTCATTAAAATCATGAAAATCCCGAGATTATTTTTCTATCTTTCATTCTCGTAAAGCACATGAAAATGCCGAGTTTTTTCCATCTTTTCCTGCTCATTAATTAAATTGAAATTCAGCCACAGGAGTACATTTTTATCCCTTTTTCAAACTCGTTAAAATTTATAGAAAAAGTGAAACTACTGAGTACATTTCTATCCCTTTTTCGAACTCGTTAAAACTTACTGAAAAAGAGAAACCTTAGAGTCCTCTTTTAAGCCCTTTTCAGACTCTCTAAACATGAAAATATTGCCGAGTACTTGATTATTCGAACTCGTTAAAGTAAATGAATGATCGTCCCTTCAGTATAAGTTTAACCCTTTTACGGACTGAAATGGACTATTTATGAAAAAGGTATACGTTGACTAATTACGGTCAATAGAGTTCTCTCCCGCATTATTTTATCCTTTTTCAAGCTCGAGAGACTAATTTTACGAAAAAGTACACCCATGGAGTTTTCTTAAATTTTTTCTTTTGACTCCTTAAAATTGAAAAACACCGAGTTTCTCCTATACTGGACTTGTTAAAATTTAACAGTAAAGGACCTGTTCAATTTCAAACAGGAACGAACCACTCCTTCTTAGGGTTTGAATCTTAAACTAAGTTGGACTCATCTGAAGGATGAGCTTATAAACAAGCAAATGTTATCCTCCTCAAGCTTGTCAAAAATAAAGAGGTACTTGCCAGAAATGGTGGGGGAAAAGAGAGAAAAACGAACCTGTTTGTTACATTTTGATTATTCGGAAAACCATTAACCACTCTTGAACACGACACTTTTTGTTCACCTGGGTTGGGAAATCCTTTGCCTAATAGTTAATCAAACCATATTGAAAGTCTTCAGCCGGTTTCTGGGTATTAGCTTTGGGTCAATTGTCACCAAGCCATCTGCAGTGTCGTTATGTGTTCAAGAGGACAGTTCAAATAAACCATTCATTTGCAAAATATCTGTCATCCATTTTGACCATCCCTGAGTCAGTCCTTGCCAATATATATTTTCAAAACTTGATCTATGATTTCGTGTTGTGGGCTCGCCTACGACGGATCACTTTCTATCGATGACAACTCATTATCTAGGAAGTTGATTCAGAAATCATCAGTACCTTGAAATCTGCATGCCTCAATGGCAGGTTTCTCACCTTCGACAACAGGTTGTGTCATTGACCTTCGATCGAATGATTCCGTGACATGTTTGACTTCATCTCATTCATTCACATTTCATGGATTGTACTGAGTACTTTGAGAGACATTGACGTTACTGGTGGTTTCTCTCACACTTGTTAACAGTTTACATTATTGACTGGTAATCAAGTGGTTTCTACCATGTTCGACTTCAACACATTTAATCGCATGGATAGAATCGTACTAGTTCGAGATGCGGAAATCAAGACCCTGGATCTAGTTTCTACCATCCAGGCTGTGAGGAATTTTGTTATTCATTTATACAATGGACTATTCATAAACAGATGGTTGCGTCCATACTGTGTCTACACATGTCTATACTGTGATGTATTCAAAATCATTCCTGTATCAGAACAATTTAAGTTAGTTCTAGATAGTTTTGATCTGAGTATGGGAATGCCTACCTCAGTGATGATATGTATCCATATATATATTTTGCATTGAATGTTTTTACAGGTTCCGACTGGGGTGTCCACAGGATGATCCTTGAAATGATAAAGTACTTCACTCTTCATATATGACAGACTTCATCTTCATCTATTTCAGACTTCGCACTTTAGGGGGAAATCTGTTACACTAAAAAATGTCACCCTGACATTCTGCTAACTGTATGAGCTTATTAACACTCATACATACCTCCTCTACAATTCTTACAACCTTTACTCCTCATTTCAAGCCCTGAAACATGGAGAAAAAACCCTAAAAAACTCAAAAACTTTGGGTACGCAGGTAACATGAAGCCTACCTGCGTTCCTGGCTAGGGTACGCAGGTAATGTGAAGAGGAAATGCGTTCTAGAATGCATTTTTCCAGTGTTATGCCTGCGAAACCCCTGTAAGATAAAAAAAAGCACGAAATTAAACTGAAAAAGTTGAATTTTGGTCAATTCTAGAAGGTTCTAGATGAGATTTTTTGGGGATGAGTACGCTTTAGTAAGGTGCATGTATCCCACACCATAAGGAACTAATCCCTTGATGTGAGGAGCCTATCCCTTTGAAAGAGGGTTCTATCCCTTTAAAGGTGGAATCCTAACCTCCTCATCTGCTCTATAAAAGGAGGCATTGAGTAGCCTCAAGGGGTTAAGAAGTTTTTGGAGATTGAGGATTAGAGTTCAAGCTTTATGTGTGATTGAGTCGAAGGGCTGTTGAGATTTAGTCTTATTTCTGCTGAGCTTTTGGGAGGAAAGATCACATACCTCTTTTTTCTCCTGAAGGAAGAGTGCAAGACTTATCAAAGTAGAGGAGATTCCTGCTTCAGACCTCGGGAAGGCCTTTCGAACATCAAGGCTTAGGTTGTAAGGTTCTTCTGTTATTTTAAGATTAATACAATCAAGTTCTATTTTTCTCAATAAATTTTCGTTCGATTGTTTATTTCAATAAGTTGTCGTTTGATCGTTTATTTCATAGATTCCTTGATCACTATGATAGGTATGTTTTATAATTATTTGTTATACAGGTGCTACTGATATTTTCTTGTTTGTGATTGCAGATCGACAAAAGGATTCTTGTTGCGACGAAAGGAATCTTGATGCGACGGAAACTTTACGACTGCAAATAAACATTTGGATCTAAGGTAGGATCGACACCTTCATAGCATTTATTTGTAAAACGAATATACTTAGAGAAAGACAAACTTAGTTGTTCGTTTGTTGCTAGATTGTCTGCTGACACTAGGGAGATCGGTCTTGTCCGCAAGAACGATTTATCCGGCCAACAATCCCAACATGAACCTGCAGTAGAAATTAGCAGGACCCAGAAATCTGAGAAGATTTGTTAGAGTGGTTGGGGCTGGCCAATCTCGAATGAATTGGATCTTGGTTGGATCCACATGGACACCCCTTTCATCAATAATGTATCCCATATATTGAACCTAGGTCATGAAAAAAGTTCACTTCTCCAAATTGGCACACAAATTGTGTTGCCGCAGTGTTTTGAGGACTTGTCAGATGTGGTGGAGGTGCTCTTCCCAAGTCTAGCTGAAGATCATAATTTCATCCAAGTACACCACTACAAATGAGTTGGTGAATGGCCGCAAGATGTTTTCCATCAACCTCATGAAGGTTGTGGGAGCATTCATCAACCCGAAAGGCATGACCAGCCATTCAAAAAGGCCCTCCTTTGCTTTGAAGGCAGTCTTCCACACGTTGGAGGGTTCGATTGGTACCTGGTGATACCCAGACTTCAATTCGATCTTGCTGGAATATTTCTCCCATTTGTGTTGGTCCAGAAGGTCATCAATCTGTGGGATCAGGTACCTATTCCAGACAGTGATCTTGTTCAATGCTCGATAGTCAATACAGAGTCTCCAAGTCCCATCCTTCTTATGTACCAACACGATCGGGCTCCCAGAAGGCGATGAACTCGGTCGGATGTGACCTTTCTATAGTAGCTCTTGAATCTACCTCTTGATTTCATCGTTCTACAGAACAGAGCACTGATATATCGTTCCATTCTGTAGCGGTGCACCTGGGGTCAAATCAATGGTGTGCTTGACCTGACAGTGCAGAGGCACCCCTGTGGGTGAGGTGAAGATGTCCCCATACTCCTCCAGAACCTTGTCCATTTGTTGTTTTCATGTAGAGGAGCCCTGCCTAGAGGTCGTGGCCATAATATTATTCTTGCCTTGGGGGTGGATCATCATGAAAAAAAAATTCCTGGTTTGGGAAATTAGCTTATTTCATTGTTTTGCAGTAACCAAAGAGACAACTTATTTCCCAAAGTAACAATAACAGCACGAGACCGGGACTCATACACAGCATGTCGCTTCCACAAGTATGGTTGGCCTATTAATACATCACAAACATAAAGAGGATAATTGTCACATAATACCTCATCCATGAAGGGCTTGATGTTGTAGGGAAGGTGGCACTCTTGGTTGACGCGGAGATCTCGTCCTTGGTGAAGCCACCCGATGGTGTATGGTTGTGGATGTGTTGTGGTTGGCAAGCCCAACTGCTTCATGGTGTTTTCTAAAATGAGGTTCTTTTGGATCCCATTGTCGACAATGAACTATATTAGGGAACCCTTTACCCACATCTGGGAGTGGATGAGACGCTCCTCCTCCTCTGGATCTTTCGATTCCTCCTTCTGGATTTTCAAAGTGGAAACAGTGGCATTGGGCTCCGCAACAATAATTTGTTTCCCTTTTTCATTCCCCTTTTCAGGTTTCGATTCAGATTTGGAGCATGCATCTAATTCAGAAGCCCTCATCTCGACCACTAGCAACTGCTTGGCCCGACACTCACTTGTGTTGTGAGTGGAGCTCTTATGGAACTCACACCACTTTCCTATGTCATTCCTTGGCTTCACGGTGTTTTTCTTTTCTTATAGCTTTGGAAAGTTGTCTTAGGCCTCCATGCCTTGGCTTTGTCCTTTGTTATGTGGTTTGGGGGCACCTTTCCCTTGATTTTGATTCGCAGATCCAAAGTCTCGCTTCTTCTGTTTGAATTTCTGCTCAATCTCGGCAGCATATCGGTACGCCGTACCAAGCAAGGAGATGTCGAGGAACTCCATTTCCTCCTGAATCTATCTGTGTATACAACTGTGATACTTTAGCACCAAATGTTTCTCTGAATCTTTGATACCCAACTTTGTGTGCAGGGTATGGAACAGATTCATCATCTCATGCACATCTTGATCCCTTTGTTGTCGCAGCGTGGTCCATTGTATGTACATGTCCTCTAGCTCCCCACGAGATAGTATTGTTCCTTGGTGTCATCTCGAAAATAATTCCAGGTGGGTACGACTAAGAACAGAGAGGGTTTTTTCTCATCCTTTTTCTCCCAATAGGTTTCCCACCAGTCCTTAACATGGGGGGTAGCTTTGAGGAGTGCAAAAATGATCTTCTCCCGATCGGAAAAGTCATGAACCAAGAAATATCCTTCTAATAGATTCAACCATCTAACTATAGCATCTACATCAATTTTTCCCTCAAATATGGGAATGTCAAAGTTTACTTGTACCTTAAAGGGATTCGCGTCTCCAGAGTGGCTGCTAGATGCAAATGCGTCGCCAGTGGGTAGTCGTTGAAGGATCTGGGCAAAGTTATCCATCATCACATTCCTTTGTTTTTAGAGGGCCTCCTGGAGAATATTTTTGATAGGATCTCCTACTCCTTGATCTTTATTTTAATCCCCCATGGGAAGTCGTTGGGGTTTTCGAGGCTGATCTTGAAAAGGTTCAACCAGATCGAGCCCTAACTCCTTATACCCCGACCTCGTTGGGGACATGCAAAGAAGGATCGAGAAAAATCAGACCACTTTGATACCACTGATCCAAATTTATGTAGGAATGCAACAGAATACACATATAACAATAAATACAAAGATGTAGTGGAAATAACACTTCATTTCATTAATATCAAAGAATTGAAATTTGCTTACAGACAGAATGGAAATAAACTAGCTAGGGTGTTGGTAGCTTATCTCTGAGAAGAGATGTGGCAGCTACAGGCCTCTGAACTTTGTTACAATGAGGCTCAAGGGCCTATTTATTATTTAGAAACAATGGAAAATCCTAAACATCCAAAACCCTAACCCTAGGAGATGAAGTGCCAAAACTATGGGCCTTGTTTGGGTAAATTGGTGTTTCAATTTCCCAGGGATGTAACTTTGGCATACAATATCCAATTGACGTGCACCATACCACATCAGAAATATATATCCAAGAAATACAACTTTTTATGTGAGAAAAATTGGTCCATGGACCAATGTTGCTCCCAGTTTTCCCAAAAAACGTCGTTTAGGGCCTCAAAACAGCTCTGGAAGTTCAAGACCTGAAAAACTGCTAAAAATAATAAGTTGTGTCGAAACTGAAAAATTGAAAGAGACAATGGTAGGGACCCAAATGGAATAGGGGGGTGTCCACCAATATCCACCTGGATCAGTCAAAAAGGGCGATATATAGTAAAAATTGGACCATATTCCACCTCATTTTCACTTACCACTTTTGGAGGTTACAGTTCTTCCAGGAGTTGTTTCTTATCATTGTAGTCTGCCTGTGTGTACCTGGGTAGCGCATGGGGAGAGACATGTTAGAGCACATAACTCTAACTTTGTCATTTTGGTAGACAAGGTTAGGTATGTCGTACAAGGATGACATGTAGGGCCTTTTTTAGAGTAAAAAATTTTGTTCGTGCAGGTGATTGAGTTTCAGTCACACAGTCATCGTGGTTATCTCAGGGATACATGCGGTGACCTTGTAGGTGATGAATGGTTGGCCACACTAACCATGTAGCTTAGGGGACAGAAGTTGTGACATCATTGGTTTTTCTACCCCACATCTAGATCACCCAAGCTCGTGCAATCAACGCGCCTGTAACAATAACAAACATAGAGACAACCTATCTGCTCAGTGAGCAGACACAGGGCACTGTATCTAGCGTTGCCATGTCTTATGGTTGGGTAGAGGCACAAACTACGCATATTTTCGAGAAACAAACGTGAAAATTGTGCACCTATTATGGGCATAAGCATGTGCATCAGTGCAAATTTCTTTTTTGCAGCCTAGGAGGTTGATTTTTTAAATTTTTACATCCTTGATGGTAGGATGGGCATGTTGTAGAGAGAGCATGATTGGGAGCCTCTTTGCGTAGTGATCACGGGGGATGTTGCTGCTAGTAGGACTCTAGAAGGTTGGGAGTTGTTGAATTTTCTTCAAAACCCTATTTTGAGGTCACAGAATGCAATCCTGCGGTTCCTAATTTGATGTTGGGATGTGGACCTCCAGATCTTCACCATCAGACAAGTTGATCTACCTATTTATGCTAAGGTAGATGTGTACTTTGTTAACATTTTGGTGCCTCGCTGGGAGGTGTTCCAGCTTCCCCTTCCAGTTGGGTGCATAAATATCCATGCATAGGAGGAGGGCCACTGTGGACACAACCCTCTTGATGAGGGGTGTATCTTTGTTGGTTCCATGATAGATCTAGTTGAGCGAGCAGTGTTAATGATGATTGTACAACTTTTTGGGTTGGTAGAAACTCACTGGGTGTCGGGGCCTCAAATTGCGGTTCTGCAGAGACTATAGGTTGGCCACTTCTTTGAGTAGATTGGATTTGTGTATAGGGGTATGGTGCCCCATCTTACACAGGTACGATAGGGTCATGCATGGAGTCTCTGCTATGCCAGTATTTTGTGTAGCATCTTGTATGAGATGGTAGTGATGATTTGACCATTTTTAGTAGTTCCATCAGGTCCTACTAGATACCCACAAATTAGACGGTGGGCTTGAGTGATGCCATGGGCTGGTGGCAGTGTTGTGGGGCATTATTGGAATGCCACAATGGATTTTTGGTTATGATCCAAACCTCAGATGATTCTAGAGTACCCTTATTGCAGTGTGGACTTTAGGGGCAATCCATACATGTGGCTTCCTCCTGGTGATGCTTGGGGGCCAGCATGTATCTGATTTTTTATTTCTGCATTCGTGTTTTCTTACATGTATATTTATGATGCATATTTTTGTATGATTTTGATACCATGTATGTTTTATTGCATATGTGGGACCCTGTGGATAACCATTGGCCTACCTAGTAGGAAAATACCCTCTACGCATGGGTGTTGTTAGTGTGGTTATTATACCACAACGATATAGGGACGTCAGGTCTTAGGAGGAATCTGAGAAGTCGATGCACCACTGTCGTGTCGAGATTGGTTGTCCCTATAGGGAGGGAACTGGATTTTCCACTTCCATGAATATGATTGCACTATGAAAGTGTGTCGAGGCAAAAAAGGCTCAAGTAGATGCTGCATAGGTGCAGCTGAGGGATTCAGAGGATGCCTGGAGTCAAGCGGCCACCCTAATGAGGGGTTGGTTAGATTGAGAGAGGTGGTGGTGGAGACAGATATGGCACGTGACAAAGCATGATGACCGACTCTACGTCACCTCGCTATGGTAGTAGTTACTGTGCGTCCCTTTCTAGCACTAGATGAGGTAGTGGGACCTCAGACGGGGTGTGCAATACCTCAACCTAGATAGAGTTTATGTATGTGCTAGGGAAAGCACCCATTATGAGGATGCTCCCCTATTTTTGATGACCTATTTTACCTGGCGTTGAGCCAACAGATGTATACATTTTTTGTACTCATATATATATATATATATATATATATATATATATATAGATATGAGATTTTATTTTTTTTTGCGGCTCTCATGATGTTTCTTTAAGTATATGCTACTATAAATGTGATGTATTTTTGCATTTGTGTGATGGATAATATGCATATGGTTTATGTGTCTTGATGATGATATATGTGATGCATTCCATTCTAGGACTTGATTGGCTATGTGATCAACTATATGATTTTGATCCCTTGGTATATGTATAAATCTGATATGATCAAAAATTTGAGCTAACCTTTGTGCATGCAGATACTTCCGAAAAAGGCATGGATCATGAACTTGAAATGTTTTGTTCAACTGCGATACAACAAGCTAGGAATCAAGGAATACATGCAGATGATGGATACCTAGATGGGAGGCATCATCCAATAGGCCTATGATGGCGTCGTATTCAACTTGATTGTTGATATCTAACCCGATACATAAACCACTGGTGAGACAGGGTGTCATGTTAGGAGATTATATGGCCTAGGCTGCTGCAACAAAATTTTGGGACCATCGAAAGGCACCACCAGCAAATTTGTGATGATAGTTTGGCAGATGATCCATCTACGACACATGATGAGAAAGCAGATTTAGAGTGAATCCAAGATGAGGTTGTCATCATAAAAATAATTCATGGTGTATACATGTAGATTCTAGGGCTACTTGAGCATGCTTATGGATGAAATTTTTGAGGTAGATTCCATTGAAAAAAAAATTGAGGAAAGTCCCATCAGACTCTGATAATATGTATGCTCCCTTGAGGAGGCAATTTTTGATAATGTATGCTCCCTTGAAGAGGTAATGTTTGATAATGTATGCTCCCTTGAGGAGGCAATGTTTGAACTTCCCAATCCCTAAATATTCTTGGGAAACATCGTTGCAGAAAACTAACTCCCATTTGGTAAATTTCTCTAGGGTAATATTGTGATAAAATGAGCTTTAACCCTATTTTTGTGTGATTCATTATTCTAGAGAGATTCTCGTCGACTTTCTTCAATGAGTTCCAGCTGCACCAACCTTTTCCCTAAAGGTTTGGTGTTGGTGATAATTTCAATGGATGAATGCAAGGTAGGGATCTCACACTCAATGGGGAGAAAAAATTCAACCCCAGATACTAATTGAAAGGGTGTGAACCTTGTCGATGCTTTAATGACCATTGTGCAGTACACCCACAGGGCTGAAAACACCATATGGTGCCAATTGGTTTTGTGATTGTTCACCATACGCTGCAACATTGTTTTGAGAACTTTGTTGACAACTTCTACCTAGCTATTGGATTGAGGGTAGTATGGGGAAGCAAACTCGTGAGAGAAATCAAGGTGTTGGGATAACTCTTGAAATATTTTATTATCGAAATTTTTACCATGATCAAATACCAACTCCTTGGGAACAGTGAACCGTGTTATGACATGGTTAATGAAAAACTGTGCAGCGGTTTCTACAGTGTTAGTATATGTGGGCATGGCCTCTTCCCATTTCGTAAAGTAATCGATGACAACCACAATGTACTTATGTATACCGAATAATTGGGGATTACATGTCATGAATTCTATGCTCCATTTGTAGAAGCGATCAACAATGATGACCAGATTTAGGGGATTTGGTGGGGCTTGCACCTTATGAGTGTATCATTAGAACCACTCATATCTTTTGGTTGTCTAAATGCATTAATGAAAAAGAGTGGACTAGAAATAACTGACAGGAAGGATTTTATGAGCGGTGGCCAATCCTAAGAGGTGACCACCACAAGCCTCATTGTGACAATCATTTAAGACCTGCTCGGCTTATTTGCGAGTGAGATGGCACTGACGAAGGATGGCGTCGATGCCCCGTCAATAGGGACATCCCCAAGAAGTAGGTAACAGGGGACCTGGTGGCGTATGCACCTTTGATCATCATGAGTAAGCTGAGTTTTAAACTTTTCAGTTCATAAAAAGAGGAGGATATCGTCGTACCAAGGATCATCCATTGATACCAAGAACATATGTTCGTCGGGGAGAGCATCATTAACAAGGGATCCTTGGGTCTCTATTGGGAGATCAATAATTAACTTGGCAGGGATAAGTGCCTTTTTTATTTTAGGGAAAGAAAATTGTAGATTGAATTCTTACAGTATAACTATCCATCGAGCGTATTGTGGTTCAACACACAACAAGTGAAAAAATATCTCATGGGGTTGATAATTCCTATTATGGTGGTTGTCCAAAGGATGATATAATGTTGAAGATTTTGTACATAATGTATTAGGGCTAAGGTAGTCTTCTCTCGTGGCTCGTACTTCAAGGTAGGCCCAGATAGGTTCTTACTGGCATAATAAATTATGTGCTCCCTGTTATCAGGTTTGTCCTAGACTAATACCCCAGCGATGGCTACATCAGATGCTGATAGGTATAGGGTATAGTCTTTATCGTTTTCAGGGGAGCTAATCAAAGGAGCTTGAGATAATGAATTTTTTAAAGCTTCAAAGGATTTTTTAGCATGTTCATCTTATTGGAAGGGAATAGCCTGACGAAGGAGGCACAGGAAACCTTTCACGCAAGTAGTAATCGGGGACAAAGAATCATAAGAATTTGGCCTTACCCTTCAACCTTTGTAACTACTTTAATGATTTTGGAGGTGGCACTTCCTTGATGGTTTGGACTTTGATAAGATCTACTCTAATACCTTGCTAGGAAATAATGAATCCCAGTAGTCTTTCAGCGTTGACATATAAGACGCACTTGAGAGGGTTCAAGTGTAGGTTATATTATCAACACATCTGAAAAACGAAGCGGATATCCTCCAGATGTTTAGCACGCTTCTTAGATCATAGTGTAAGGTCTTCCAAATAGGAAAGGATAATATGAGATAAGTCATGGAAGATGTAATTCATGCCCCGCTGGAAGGTGGAGCTAGTTTTTTTAATACCAAAGTTCATGACTTGGTATGCAAATGTGCACCAAGGGGTTGTGAAGGACGTTTTATATCTATCTGTATGGCCAATCTAGTTATGGTTATACCCAAAGAACTTGTCCATGAAGGATAGGGCCTCATGAACGACGTAAGTGTAAATGACTTGGTCGATAAATGGTGTAGGGTAATTGTCTTTCGGACATGATTTTTTCAGATCTCAGAAATCAATACAAACATGAAACCCAAGAAGTGTAAGTGATAGGATAGATGAATCCAACTTTTTGGACTTTGTTAATTTCCTATTTGATCACTTCTACCTTAGAGGGATGTACCTTCCATTTTTTATGCCTAATAGGATGGGAGTCAAGCTAGGTTTCAATATGGAGTTCCACAATGGTGGGACTGATGCCTAGCATCTCAGAGTAACCCCATGCAAAAAAATGCCTATATTCTTGAAACAAGGTTGTGTATGAGGTCACCTCCTCTGGAGAGCATGCTGCCCCCAGCGAGATCTCTTTGAATTTATCAGTTTTGTTTGAATTATTTACCTTGATGGTAGGTGAAATATTTGACATGTTCCCTTCCTCAAATGCACTAGGCGATGGGATTAGATTTTTGAACCAATCTACCCTTCCTGGTGGTAGGAAGTATTTTGATTCTATGGCCTAGATATCATGGGTTGGTGTGTCAGTAGGCACAAATTCTTTTTCAAGTAGAAAAAATGAATGATGGCGCATGGCATCCCATGGAAATTCGGGTTCTATCATGGCATCAAGAATATCTTCATCTGAGTGAAAAATATTATCTAAAGTTAAATTGGATTGTGTGAGGCCGTGAGTATGGACTTTGGACCTAGCAATGTTGGTCGACAAGATAGAGTATGATTCGGTGGTTGATGTCGTAGAACCAAACAAAGTTGATAATGTGCATATGGGATGTCTCTACACCGTCGGTGGTTTTATCACCAGTGTGTTGGGTTTAGTGGTCTCGACACCAAAAAATGATGAGCAGAATGTGCAAATCATGGTTCCTACGGATGAGGAAATGAATCATATGTGGTGTTGTGTTTTGTCAGCATTAGGTGGTGGTCTAACTTTCATAATGGCGGGTTGATAATGAGTGGGAGGAAGTTATTTCAACCTTGTTGGGTGTACAAGGAGAAACATTTTCCTTCTCAATAGGAGTTTGATGCTAAATCCTAAGCTCCCTAAATTTTTGTAGCATATGACATGTCTCATAACTATGAGATTTACTAGTGAAAATGTTGGACACAGGACTGGTACTAACAAAATAGATAGTGTGGGTATTGGTATAGCTCATAGTATGAGATGACGATACATGGTTAACATTGTGAGAAGGGGAATCCTAGGGTGCTTTCCACCTCTGTATCTTAGTATTGGCGTGACGTGACTTCTTAGTGTGGGTTTTTCTCAACACCGCTCTCGCTACTCGAAAACATGGAAGGGATTGACAATTCCTCTTGTGATGTGCTTAAGAGAAGATGTGACAATGACAACGTGTGATTCTATCTTGTTTTAAGCGAGGGGTTTGTGGAATATGCACCAATAAGTGAAATACTTCTCTTATCTTTCCCAATTCCTGGCATTGATTCACCAAGTGGTTGGGTCTATCACATAGGGTGCATATGTTGAAAATGGCACCCATCAGGCTTCCGATTCAATTTTCCCTTAATTAAATGAGAATTAAATTTTAATTCCATCAGATGACAACTTGTAAGTGTTAACTGAGTCAGGATGACTTACTTAGCTCAGTTATTTCAAGCTGAGGGTCAAACTAGAGGCATGTAGGGTGTCTCCTAATTTTTAGGAGCCCTAGTTGAGTTATTTATGAGTTGTAATTAGTTAACTCGATTATTTGAGTTAAAATAAGTTTAACTAGTTATAAATGAGAGATGAGCCAGTGACAGGTCTAGTGAATTAAAAATGATTTAATTCAAATGCAGTGATCAATCATTTAACTAATAATTTGCTATAAATAGTTGTTCCATGTCAGTTCTAAGGAAGGCCCAATTGAGATTGGGGTTAAAGGGAAGATAATTATCATTTCTATAATTAGAAAAATTTACAGATCATGCATGAGGTCATCAGTAAGACTTGGATCTATTATGCAATCATTAATTGGGAATTTCCTAATTAATAGGGGCTCAATTAGCCTAGGAATTCGCAAACCATTCTTGTCATTCAGGTGCAAGTTTTTGGTTAAGTATTGGACCAAACTTGTCAGGATTAGTGTGAGATAGTTAGAGATAGTGTAGAGGTTTCTCAGGAAGAAAAATAGCAGTTTATTGTTTCATATTATTGAATTTATGAAATATACAGATAATGGGGTTTTTAGTTGAGGCTTTCCCCAGATACATCTTGTGTTGTGTGATTGATTGGTTCTTTCTCTTACTTGTTCATGTGATTGTGCAATCGTATTTGTTTTCCGCAAATTTGTAGAATTCATTCAGTATTTTATTTTAGTACATTACAAGATCAGTTGATTCTATTTGTATTTTCTACAAGATACAAGGCATGGTTTGGACAATATTTCCTGAGGTTTTTTTGTCTTCCTTCATTATCCGGATCATGAGTGAGGGGTATCTTTATGATGAGTGCCTAGATGAATAGTAGGATGTGATTTCTCTTAAAACATGCATAATATGGTCCTAGATCCATCGTCCCTTAGTGGTGTGGTGTGATATGATGATTCAGTATCTGATCCGATTAAATCATATTTTTCATCGATGAATTGACACATGAAATATAACATTATGTTGAATCGGGGAAGATGAGGGAAATGTCGCACATGATGGTTTTCTACACAAATATGGAAAGTATGACGTTTGTGCCTAGGCATGTTGCTTTGGGAATGTGAGCAACCAGATACGATCGGTTTAATGTATGTAATTCAGGACATTGGGTAATCAAATGGTTTGATTCATCGCATAAGGCACATAACGAGGCAGGAGATGCAGACTCAGATTTCCTTCTTGTATTATAGGGGGTTGGGTGAGAGGGGTATGAGAATGAAGCTTGTTCCTATCACACATAAAATATTATTTTCGATCCATCATCAATTGGTAGCGTGGATAGTACTGTTGGAGCCTTAGTATTAGCTTGTGCGAGAGCACTTAATGCATATCAATATCGAGGGATTTTAGGGTAGTGATGAGTGTAATGCACATATTCGTGCATATGGCACATGCATGGTTAGTGTGCAATGCCTTGTTACGTGCTGGTGTGACATTTTCTCTAGTATGTGGAGGAGTATTAATTGGCACTTGTGGGGCATGCAGAAGAGATTTCAACTCATCTAACTTGGGGAACATATTGGTAGGGTGCCCAAATACTTCACATAAGGAAAAAGGTGGAAGTTCCCTGGAGGAGGAAGCATTTGAGGCTTCCACCTGATTTTATTTTTTCTTATCCCTCTTTTTGGCACAACCTGGTGTTGATGCAAGTATTTCCTAAGTTATGGTGGTCTCCTGAGGGGATATAGGAATTACGCCTATTGAGATGATACCTAAATTTTCTGACATGGTCTGAGGGGCCAGATACCATACTAGTATCATGAGAGCCATCTTTATGAATGTGAGTGTTTCCATGACTTGGTGTAAGACAAAAACAGGTGGAGGGTATAAGAAGGATTTTTGGGTGATGGAATATGGTAGGAATGTAGAGCCAGTGGTTGTGACAATCATGGTGTCTGGCACTGGTTCTTGACTCAGTGAGGTATTTGATGAACTCATCGGGCACACAGGAGTTGTCGGAATATCTTCTAGCAATGGAGGCTTTCCTGGGTATGCACCGAGGAGTGTTTATGGTTTCAATTATCCAGGCCCAAATTTAGTGTAAGTTGTAATCAACTCAGGAGAAAATCCTACAAAAGGTAAGACGCCATCAGGGGCAGTTAATATCTTCTTCTCATAATATGTGAGTTGGTCAACTTTAACAATTTGACCTTCAAGGGGGAACATAATTACCCTTAACATAGAGGATGCTACTACAACCATTGCATACATATAACTTCGGCCAAGAAGGATGTTGTAATCTAATTGTGCATCCGATACTTCAATGTCAATGAGCATGGTTTTGCTAACGATATGTATCGACACGTCTTGGTATAGTCCTATGGGGGCTGAAGGGCGCCCATCATATGCTCTCATCATGATGTCAGATGGTTTGAGTTCTAGATATATGAGTTTATGCCAAAAAAAATTGGACATAATACATTTGGATGCTCCTTCATCAACGATATAATGATGAATGGTGATGTTCTGGATTGAGAACGAGATTTGGAATGTGACTAGCGCTGGAACACACGAGCCAAATTTATCCAAATAAAAAAACTATAAGCTAGAATCGGTAGGGTCGATTGCACCTAATGTAGAAAGTAGGGGTTTCCGTTGGGTTGGGCATGTTTGCAATACTTCTAATGTTGACATAATTGAGGGAGATTGAGCTATGTCGTCGACTATGATGTAGCTATGAGAAGCCTTTGAGTTATGCATGCTCATCGTAAAGGCCCTTTGACCATTTTTTTCATGGGTTCTATAGGAAGTCGAGGGATGGTCAACGGTGCTATAAGTGTTGTCGTGGTCGATGTGCATGAATTGGTTTTGGGGGGAGTTTCATAATTTTTGTTTTGATTATGTAGGATAATGCCTTCTCCTGCCATGTAAATGTCACAATTAGAGTTATTATAAATTCCCTCCAGGGATATTTGGTTGTGATGGCTTTTTTTATGTATTAACCACTTCCTAATAGGGGAAGGGATTCTGCATTACTACAGGTTGTTGGTTTTTCCTTCCCTGCCCCCTAGTATCCTATATATGTTTCAACTAAGGGAGTAGAGAACAATGATGGGTATAATGAATGTATTCCCCACAAATGGTACAAGCATGATTAGTCCATAGAATTATGTTCTTTTTTTTCCTTTGAGGGTTGTTATTGGTATGACCTTGGTTTTAATTCCAATTAGCGTAGCCCCTAACTGGTGCCCGTTGATCTGAAAATGAAACTGAGTTACTTAGTTCTATTTCAGAGATTGACTGTAGGGGCATCTACTGGATATGTCACCCTTAAAGAAAGGATGAGATCCAGAGGCTACCTAACCCTTTACAGACTCTATCTATAGAAATTTTTATAGATTAACACTCAGGTTCTTAAAATGTGGAAATTACCAAGATCTTTCCTAGTTCTTGTACAAAATGTGAATGGAAGTATTACTGAACAGTTATTAAATGCACTAACTGTTTAGACATGAAATAATCTATGTATGTTTAGATTTAACCATTTCACATCAATCACATAAGCAATACCATAATACAAGAAGTTTGTGACGAAGTTCGTCCCTCCTGGACTACGTCTCCGGGTCCGCCTCAGAAAAGGTGTGTCCGTTGTATTCTTTAAGCCAAGAGAAATACTACAAAGAAGTATCAGTACTGATTTTTGCAGATATGGACTATCTCTTGAATAGGCTAACTGATACAAACTCTTTTCTTTCAACAATTAAGAAAAGACGTGGATGATTTGCACACTAAAAAAACTGAGGAACTGAAGCTTTATGGACCTTTGACTGGATGGTGGCTGAAAGAGTTTTAGAAAGTTGAAGTTGATCTCTTCATTCATCGACGTACTTCAATACTGACTTTATCCAAGTAGGATGGCCTTTTCTCCTTCAATAAACCTGCAACAGGAAACTCTCCACCAATTATATCTTTTGTCTTCTTAAGAGTGCCTACTTCTTCTTGAAGTAGGGAAAACTCTCCTCAACACTCTCTCCTCCCATATAAATAACACCCTTCTCTATATATATTAGGAGTACATACTTTCATGGCTTCACAAATCTGCCTGGAACCTCTGTATGTTGTAATTAGCAATTTGTCTAAGGAGTTGGAGAGATAAGAGGTTCAAAATCCCTTCTACACAATCCTAGGGATTAATATTTCCAACCTTAGCACTGACATTAAATTAAAATACCCATTTTAAAACTTTGGATATAATTTTAGCCACAGAGTTATCTAACCAGGTGGAGGAGAAGCCTGTGGCATGTGATCAGGCGGATGTCCCTCATGTTGCGGTCTTCTTCCCAACGGTTTTGGCAAACTCTGTGTTTGTATTTAATTTACAAACCCATTTTAAACTTTATGATAGGCCTTAACCCTAACGGTTAGCCTCACTGAGCAGAAATGACAGACGTTGTGTGTGATCAAATGGGCGGGTTCGATGTAATACCTGACAGTCTTACTTATCTGTTGTTGTTCCGATGCATTTGATCACTTGACATGGCAACTGTCAACTTTGACATTTCCCTGCTGCGGTCGTCATACCTGTCAACATAACTTTTAAACTACAGTTGCATTTGTTCACACGTCTTCTCCTCACACGGTGAATGTTGCAGTTACGGTAAATAGATATCACATGTTAGGAACTCTGACATGTTTCATAACCCACGCAGTTTGTGTAACTCTGTGTGGATTTTAATACAAAGTTTTGTTTTTAACCATACCACCCGAACCTTTATAATAAGACTATTGTGCCATAAGGTTTTAAATCCAAAACCTTAATACTTTTTCACAATAAGGTCTTAGACCCATCATCCGAACCTTAATAAAAAGGTTTATGGTTTGAATATTGCGCTAGGAATGTTTAGACTTAGGTTGCTAGGACTTTGATTGACATTTAGTCCTAGGAATAGACTTAGGTCTTTACAACATGTTAAGTGTGTTTTCATTTGACACTTAGCGCTAGTCCTTAGGTCTTAAACCTAGGACTTAGGACTTAAACTTAGTCCTTTTCACCTTAGGATCTTTTTTATCCAAAAAGGTTTACAAAGTGGACTACAAACATTTTCGACCTTTACAGTTAAGACTTAGGACAAGTTTTATTACATAAGTCTTTGACAAACTTGTTGTTTTTTTGTTACAGGTCGACTTGAAGATGTCTTGATTGGCGCTTTTGAAATATATTTGCTGGTGTCGAATCTGAAGTTGATGTCGATCGATGTCGAACATTTGAACTCACAAATTGATGACCATCTTGATCAATACCTGAATTATTACATAGTCGATAATTACCAAATTCCAAATGACCATCTTGGTTGTTTGATTAATTTCAATACAATTTTAATAATATAAAATTGGATCACACCTCCCAACTAAAAGAACTTTTGGTTCTCCAAAAGTTTTATTACAATACTTTTGAAAACAAATTATGGAACCTAGTTACAACTTTACTAGATCTAAATAATCATTACAAAATTATTTAAGCATAAGGCATGAAGTCTGCCCAATTCCATTCATCACTTGTTTGTTCTACAGCAGGTGACTTGGATTCTTCCTGAGCTGCTGGTGTCGGTACTATTTCCTTTGGAAGCATTGGACAATTTTCTTTGACATGCCCTGACAGTTTACAGTTTTGACAAGTTTTCTCCTTCTTACTTGATGATGATTTTCTGGAGTTTCTTGTTGATTGAAACGAAATTGATTATGAACGTTTATTTACCTGCAATGCCTTATCATTCTCTGAAGGCTGACTTTTTTTCGCTCCAATTTGTTTTCCGTAAGCCTTTTGCTTCCAACATTGTTCCACACAATGCCAAGGACTCTTGAAAAAATTACATGGATAGATCCTCTTGACTGTTTCAATTATCCAATTTTGATAAAATAAATCACTATCAGAATCATTACTGTTAGAGGACTGAGGTTTCTTACCTTTTCTATCCTGAAGCTTTTCTGGTAAAATTTCTGGATGTTTTGACCAACATTGGTCAGAGATGTGACCAAGCTTCCCACAATAGTCACATTTTATCACATCAAATCCTAGACCCATATTCTTAGGTCTCTCTTGTACCTAGATAGGTTGAAGTCTCCCTTGTCCATTTTTCCCCAAGCCTTCACCTTCTCGATATCCCATGGATTTCATCATCGATAAGCCTTTCCTTTCAAGAATCACACTGAGTTTCTGACTGGAAACTTCTTCAGATTCAGGATCACTTTCTAGTGAAATAATTGAATCAAAATTGTCTTCAGCTTGAGATTGAGAAAAGGAGCCAATGGCTTCCCTTGCTGACTTTGGTGAAGATGAGAGAGAAGAACTACTTTGAAGAGAAAGAGTAGGATTTTTTCCATTGAAAGCTGCATCTTTCATAAGAGGACTGCTTCCTCTCTTATTTCTCTTTAAGTCTTATAATTCTGATCACAGACTTTACTTGTCACTCTCAAGTGCTTCCACCATTCTGCGCAATGTAGCATTCTCCTGCTGAATTTGCAGATTGAACTCTTCGAGTTCCCTTAGCTTTGACAACTATTGAGTATTCTTGCCCATCTTGTACCTGCAAAGAACTAGCTGCTCCGATACCACTTGATCTGAAAATGAAACTGAGTTACTTAGTTCTATTTCAGAGATTGACTGTAGGGGAATTTACTGGATATGTCACCCTTAAAGAAAGGATGAGATCTAGAGGCTACCTAGCCCTTTACATACTCTTTCTATAGAACTTTTTAGAGATTAACACTCAGGTTCTTAAAATGCGGAAATTACCAAGATCTTTCCTAGTTCTTGTAAAAAATGTGAATGGCAGTATTACTGAACAGTTATTATATGCATTAATTGTTTGACATGAAATAATATATGTATGTTTAGATTTAACCATTTCACATCAATCACATAAACAATACCATAAGACAAGAAGTTTGCGACAGAGTTCGTCCCTCTTGGACTACGTCTCTGTGTCCACCTCAGAAAAGGTGTGTTCGTTGTATTCTTTAAGCCAAGAGAAATACTACAAAGAAGTATCATTCAAGAAGCAAGACTAATGTTTGCAGATATGGACTATCTCTTGAATAAGCTAACTGATACAAACTCTTTTCTTTCAACAATTAAGAAAATACATGGATGATTTGCACACTAAAAAAACTGAGGAATTGAAGCTTTATGGACCTTTGACTGGATGGTGACTGAAAGAGTTTTAGAAATTCAAATTTGATCTCGTCATTCATCAACGTACTTTGATATTGACTTTATGCAAGTAGGATGGCCTTTGCTCCTTCAATAAAACTGCAACAAGAAACTCTCCACCAATTATATATTTTGTCTTCTTAAGAGTGCCTACTTCTTCTTGAAGTAGGGAAAACTCTCCTCAACACTCTCTCCTCCCATATAAAGAACACCCTTCTCTATATATATTAGGAGTACATACTTTCATGGCTTCACAAATCTGCATCGAACCTCTGTATGCTGTAATTAGAAATTTGTTTGAGGTGTTGGAGAGATAAGAGGTTTGAAATCTGATCCAGGTGGATATTGGTGGCCACCCGCCTATTCCACTTGGGCCCCCACCATTGTCTCTTTCAGTTTTTCAGTTTCGGCATAACTTACTATTTTTAGCAGTTTTTTGGGTCCTGAACTTCCGGAGCCGTGTTGAGGCCCTAAACGACATTTTTTGGGCATCACGCCTCCAGAAAATATCATTCCATTTTGGAATGATATTCGTGGCGAAAGTTGTAGTCCTCGGATAGAGCTTTCTAAGGATGTATCATGTGCGTCAAACGGAGATAGTATGCTAAAGTTACGTCCCTGGGAAGTTGAAACACCAATTTACCCAAACGGGGCCCATAGTTTTGGCGCTTCATCTCCTAGGGTTAGGTTTTTGGATGTTTATGGTTCTCCATTGTTTCTCAATAATAAATAGGCCCTCGAGCCTCATTGTAACTCAGTTCAGAGGCCTGTAGCCGCCACATCTCTTCTCAGAGATAGCTACCAGCGCCCTAGCTAGTTTTATTTCCATTTTCTGTAAGCAAATTTCAGTTCTTTGATATTAATGAAATGAAGTGTTATTTCCGCTGCATCTCTGTATTTATGGTTATATGTTTATTCTGTTGCGTTCCTGCATAAATCCGGATCAAAATCCCTTCTACACAATCCTGGGGATTAATATTTCCAACCTTAGCACTGACATTAAATTAAAATACCCATTTTAAAACTTTGGATATAATTTTAGCCGCAGAGTTATCTAACCGAGCGGAGGAGAAGCCTATGGCATGTAATCAGGCGGACGTCCCTCCTGTTGTTGTCTTCTTCCCGACGGTTTTGGCAAACTCTATGTTTGTAATTAATTTACAAACCTATTTTAAACTTTATGATAGGCCTTAATCCTGATGGTTAGCCTCACCAAGCGGAAATGATAGACGTTGCGTGTGATCATATGGGCAGGTTCGATGTAACATCTGACAGTCTTACTTATCTGCTGTTGTTCCGATGCATTTGATCACATGACATGGCAACTTTCAACTTTGACATTTCCCTACTGCAGTCCTCATACCTATCAACATAAATTTTAAACTGCAGTTGCATTTGTTCACACGTCTTCTCCTCACGCAATAAATGCTACAGTTACGATAAACAGATATCACATGTTAGGAACTCCGACATGTTTCATAACCCACGTGTTTTGTGTAACTCTGTGTGGGTTTTAATACAAAGTTTTGTTTTTAACCATACCACCTGAACCTTTATAATAAGACTATTGTGCCATAAGGTTTTAAATCCAAAACCTTAATACTTTTGCGCAATAAGGTTTTAGACCCATCATCCGAACCTTAATAAAAAGGTTTATGGTTTGAATATTGCGCTAGGAATGTTTAGACTTAGGTTGCTAGGACTTTGATTGACATTTAGTCCTAGGAATAGATTTAGGTCTTTACAACATGTTAAGTATGTTTTCATTTGACACTTAGCGCTAGTCCTTAAGACTTAAACCTAGGAATTAGGACTTAAACTTAGTCCTTTTCACCTTAGGATCATTTTTATCCAATAAGGTTTACAATGTGGACTACAAACATTTTCGACCTTTACAGTTAAGACTTAGGACAAGTTTTATTACATAAGTCTTTGACAAACTTGATGTTTTTTTGTCGCAGGTCGACTTGAAGATGTCTTGATTGGCGCTTTTGAAACATATTTGCTAGTGTTGAATCTGAAGTCGATGTCGATTAATGTCAAACATTTGATCTCACAAATTGATGACCATCTTGATCAATACCTGAATTATTACATAATCGATAATAACCAAATTCCAAATGACCATATTGGTTGTTTGAGTAATTTCGATACAATTTTAATAATCTAAAATTAGATCACCCGTGGAGGTTGTTGTTTATTGTTGCCCCCCTGGCCAGTCTCTACCTTTTATTTTTTCTTAGCAGCATTAGGTGAATTAGCTGTATTCACCTAGTCAAATTATGGTTGTTGTTGAGCAAGGGAGGGTTGCACTAGATTAACCCCTAAATTATTTTTTGCTAATGGGTTATTCTGTTGCGGTGCAAGGAAAGGATAATATTGATCTCCTTGTACCTGACTAGAATATGAATTCTGCAAAGGGGGAATTGCTTCCACATTCCTAGAGGGTTATTGTTTTCCCCATGGGGGAGGATGCGGGCCTCCATGCATGGGTTGGTATTAGTTTACCAGACTAACCGCATTATGCATATGCATGGATTGACCAGAGTAATATGTTGTATATTCTAGTGGCAGTGTTGCATGTGTAGCATCAAATATTTTTCCATTGTACGAGTATCCAAGATACTACTAAGTGTTTTTGGGTTGGTTTTGGGCTATGGACCCAATCAATCCATCGATAACATTGGATGTGCGTAGTGTCTCTTGTTTAAAATTTTTCAGGTAGGGGGCATCTAGAAAGACATGATAGAGGTATCCATATTGTACATATAAGCTCTAATTTTTGAGCTTTAATGATGGCCTCTTCCTCGTTTTTTGGGTTTAAATTAGGCACATATTTAGATATTTATGACGTGAGAGATCTCAAAAAAAGGTTGAGGAGGATTTTTGCTTCCAAATTAGCTTTACACAGGCTCTTGTGTTTCCTCCATTCATTGATATGGTCTAATATGTGTATAGTATGTGTTTGTTTGAAATGAGTAAGAACTTATAGGCCAAAGTCCTGTCGAAATGGGAGTTGGAAGAATGTGAGGAAAGCAGTGGTTATTGAGCCAAATTTTCCATGTGTCCAAGATGGTTGACCTATGTACCACTTTGTTGCAGCCCCCATAAGGGTGCGTTGAAACAAACATAGAAAAATAGTGTATTATGTGATGCTATTAGAGGAACACCACATGTGAAAGGCCATGACATGATTTCCAAGATCTTCTCCTTGTTTAATTTTTAATTTTGGAACATCCAAAGGTAATTTGGTAGGCATGGGTGGCCAATCGGGGCCATGTGTTATGTGGTCTTTAGTTAAATAATTTAAATTAGGTAGATTTAAGGAAGCTAAAAATGGGGCCTGAAAGTTATTTTCCATCGCAAAATTATTTTGAAAATCTATGTGCAAAGGGTTCCCCTATGGGGGAATGTGAGGGGGACTCCCCTGGTAGGTTCCTCGTGGACTTCCCGGAGGGGTGGAGTGTGGGCTTCCAAGAGGGGTAGCGTGTGGGGACCCTTGCTGGGTTTTGAAATGGGTGCCTTGATGGGGAGGGGTCCCGAGCAAAGTTGCAATGATAAAGGAATATTCTATAACGGTGGTTTTATGGTATCTTCTATGTTGAAATGGTGAGAGACCTGGCACACCTCCTAATAATGTGGATAGGTCTTGAAAACATTTAGGTCTATGGGGAGCCATTGGATCCCCTATGGTGTCGAGTAGAGTGTGTGTGTGTTACTTTATCTCTATGAGGGAAGGAGATAAATATCACAGTAAGTAAATCACATACATAAAACAAAGCAAAAATAAAATGATTACTTTTCCTTTAACTTAGACTATGTGATTAATCAACCAAAAATTATTTTCGCTTGTTTTTTTCATATGATAAAATATCCTATGAAGACATGTTCATCCTTACCACTCTTAAATTAACTGGACCTTGCAGATATAACTTCTAATGGGTACTTGGGAAACGTCCCGAGAGAGCAGGCCACAAAGTTCCAGCAACCAAAGAATCAACCAAGGTAATGAAATGAGGCTTGAGTGCTTCCCGCACCTTCACATATAAGGAAAGGATGCCCTATATTTTGGCCACTAAAGTACCTTCATCCCACATGAGCATTCGAGTCTTTATCTTATTGGCAATCAGTTACTAGTACCGAGCACTAGATGGGTCGGGTAGCACCAAATAGTACGGCACACACTGGACCTAAGTCGAACCCCCTTTGAATCGAGTCTCTTCCATGCCCGAGTATTCTTTTCCATGTGATGATTGAAGGATTTTAAGCACCCTAAAAAGGTAACTTCTATGTTTCAAATATGTAACATGACCATGATGGCTTATGGTATGCCTACCCCCAATGGTCTTAACCTGAACTATAAATTTTTTGGTGGCCCCTGTGGGGAAATTAAATTGGTTCAAGTTGTGGTTGTTTTTAGGAGTCTTAACTCACTTAAGGTGTGATTTTGTAAGTGAAAATAAAATAAGTACACAAAGCTCCAAAAACTGGATGCTTTCTAGTACAAAACTTATAGAGGCTTAGTGTGTGATGTAAGTAAACATACAAAGTGTGATAAGATGTGGATATACGATGATCCTTTACAATATCCCCATAATTACACTAAGATTTGATTGTTCCTTGCATGAAAAAAGAAATAATGTGTGGATATTTGACCACTTACTCTTTTCCTATTTGTACTATGTGAATTTCAAAAAAAGGATATGGAAATTCAAGTGATTTAAGAAATTTTTCATATGCAAACCGAGGCTCGTCTAGGAGATGCAAGAGAAGCATAGATTACTTAATTTTTGTAATAACACTTGCTCCTAGTCCCAAAAAATGAAAGAAATGATTTTTTTGGTGAGTAATAATATATGTGGATGATGGGCCACTTACTCCTTTACTAATTAAGCTAGGTGAACTGTTAACAAAAAGAAAATATAATTTAATTACTCTATTAATTGTGATTATAAAACCAACTAAGTAATCTAAACTGACTGTAAAAAAATTGCAGAGGTGAAGGCAATTCACTAGAGGTTGCCAATCACCTGAGAAAAGTGAAATTACAAGGGATTTTTTTCTTTTTGGAAACTGCACAAGCTTTCACTATGCACAGACATGGATGCACATTTGCTTAAGCAAAATTCACAGCTTTCACATCTTTCTGAGATAAGGTTGTGTGGTTGACAAGAAACTGCGAACAAGCAAGTTTTCTCGGCCAACAACAGATCCAAAAGGTCCTGCAAAAATTCCAGATAGATGTTGAATGTCTTGTGAGGTGATGATGCAAAGACAGAGTACTCCAAACACAATTGTTAGGTTAAAGAAAAGACAACAATATGGTCACCATTTTTGTAGTAGTGTTTTTGTAGCAACTGTTTACCAAAAGACACCTCCTTATCAGTTGGTTGTTCCCGCAAAGGAATACAAATAGAGTTGGTGTTGTTAGTAAAAAGACAAAGATAAAAAAAAGCATTGCAAATGGTGAAAAAAAATCATATACAAACGTAAATTAAAACAAAGACAAATACACAAATAATTCTTAATGAAGCAAACAAGTCAACAAAATAATGGAAAAAGGCTCCCTTTATTGATTGATGATGGTATAATATGAATACAATAGATGAAGATTAAACATTTGAAGAGAATTCTTTGAGGTATAGTGCTCAAAAATTATTTCCTCAATCTCTTTGCAAGCTTCTCCTCTATCTCAAAGAAGTATGAAGACTCTCTTAATGGTGGAATCTTCCTTCACTAGGATGATGGATTGCTTTAAATAAATATGGCCCATATATTAATGCTCTTACTTCTTCTGCTTCAACAATGAAATGTAGGATTACTCTGATAGAAATTTAGTGAGCATAACATTGTCTTCTTCTTGGATTCTCCAATGGCCTGTTTATATGGAATTTTTTGAATCCATCTTCCCTCTCATAGTTCATGAATGATAATGACCTAAGAGTAGGACAAGATGATTCCATTAAGGGCTACATATCTTCAAGGTGACTTGAATTCAATTTTCCTTAAGTAGAACTTGTGAGGGACTCATCTTCCAAGTGTGGGAAGTGGTCCTGAATTTGGCTGAGTTGACCGTACGACTTTCAAAGAAAAGTCATGCGATTGTAATTTATTTCTTAGGATAAGCTACGTGGTGAAATTTTTATACATAAGACCTTAGGAGAAATTAAATGTTTGAACTTTCATAATGTCTTCAACTAGAAAATCCTCATCTGTACGTTCTTTTGGACGATTTTGGGCATCTTTTGGATTGTACAAATGTGTGTACAATTTTCTAGTGTTAACATTAGGAATTGATTTTGGTGATATTTTTTCACTTATTTCCAAGTTATCTTCTATTATATTAATTTTATCTGTTTTTTTTGCTTTGATTTTGAGGTATAACAAATGGATGTGAAGACATCATTTATTCACAAGGATATGGAAGAAGAGACTACATGAAGCAATATGAAGGCTTTGTGGTGAAAGGTAAGAAATAACTGGTATGCAGGTTAAACAATTATTTATATGGGTTAAAATAGTCACCAAGGATGTGGTATCAAAAATTTGATACATATATACAGGGACTTGGCTTCACAAGGAGAAAAGTGGATCACTATGTGTATTTTAAATTAATTGGTGACCATGTTGTTTATTTGGTCTTGTATGTGGATGATATATTGTTGATTGGAAATGACAAGAAATTATCCAAGATTTGAATACCCAATTTTCCTCCAAATTCGACATGAAGGATCTTGGTGCTGTGAACTATATTTCAGGCATGGAAATCAAACAATATGTTTAGACAATATGTTGAGACAATATTACATAGGTTTAATATGTAGGATAGTAAACCGGTGAAGGTTCTTATTCCTTTAGGTGTAATATTATCTGTTGAATAATGTCCCAAGACACAACAAGAAGAATAACACATGTCATGTGTTCCATGTGAAAGTGTAGTTGGTAACCTGATGTATGCAATGGTGTGTACTAGACCATACATTGCACATACAGTGGGAGTATTGAGTAGGTTTATGTCAAAACTAGGAAAGGAGCATTAGACAACAGTGAAGCGGTTTTTCAGGTATTTGTGTGGCACTAATGATTACGATTTGTTCTACCAAGGAATACCAATATTGGAAAAATATTTGGACATTTGTGGATGAATATTTGGACATTCTTGGCTTTGTTGATGAAAATTGGTTTGGAGATCTAGATCACAGAAGATCTACAAGTGGGTATGTGTTTAACCTATTTGGAGGAGAAGTTAGTTGGATGTGCAAGAGACAGTATCTAGTGGCACTTTCAACTATAGAGGCTGAATACATGGCAGCCACTCATGCAAGAAAGGAAGAAGTTTGGTTGCAGAGATTGTGTTCAAGTATAGATTTGGTACAATGAGCTATAAGGATATATTGTGACAATCAAAGTGCAATTTTATTGGCAAATAACCCTCCTTATCATTCAAAGACAAAGCACGTTGATGTTCAGTATCATTTTGTGAGGCATATGGTTGAAGAGAAAAAGGTGTTGCTAGTAAAGGTGGACATTTTGAAGAATGTTGCAGATGCATTGAAAGTCTATGAGAACTGACAAGTTTTCTTGGTGTAGATAAACAATGGGCATTGCAGGGATGGACCAATGAATAAGCTCTCTTATGACCCCCTTGTGTAGAAAGAAAACAACAAGTGGGAGAATGTTTGGTATGTGGTATGTTTTTCCATGACTAGCTCTACATGTTGTATGTTGCGTCAGGTGCAGTGGGGGGGCTTCCCCCTGCACGGGGTCTGGGGCATCATCCCGGGAAAAAAAGAAAATAATTATACAGACCCAAATATGGTGTGCGTATCTACCCATGGTTTTGTGCAAGGTATTTGAAAATGGTTTTAGGCATGATGGTTTTCTACCCATGGTGTTTTGTAGATCCGGTCAAGGGACCTATGATTATGTTCTAATCCAGGGTTAGTGGATTGGGGTTTATGAATGCTTTGACATGTATATATATGAATTGTAACATTGAAAGGAATATAATGAAAAATCAATTTGGTAGTCTCGATTTTTGGATCTAAGGGAAAATATATGTGTATATTTGTTTTATGTTCTCACCATTATATATTTGTCTGTTTTAAGAATTCATTTGCAGTTAATTTATGTACAGGGTTAAAACACACATGCTCTAGTATGTTTATGACTAACACTAATGAAACAAATGTTATGATAATTAAATATAAAAATTTCACCTGTAGTGATTTTGTATATCAAAATAACAACTTGGAGGAAATGCCTTCATACAAATATCTCATATTAATATTCATCATAAGCTCAACTAAAACCATAACATTGAGAAAATGATAAATGGAGGGTTGAAAGTTTATTATGGACTTAAAAAAAATATAAGTCAATGAACCTTTATATATGGGATAATAAAGCACTCGTCTTTGAGACTCCTATCACTCTTGTTGTCTTATATAGATGTGATGTTTGGAAATGCAATATCTATAGATATGATGTTTGGGGATGCAATATCTCTAGAGAGTTATGGAGAAAGATACAACAAATCCAAAATAATTTTACAACTTATAATCTTAAAATTAAATGCAATACACCCTATCTTATCCTCCTTATAGGAATAAGCCTTCCTCCCATTGAATGCATGGCTATAGCTTGATACCTTATGTATAAAAACAATATAAAAAAACATGGAAGACAAAAGACTTCCCAAAATTGCTTCAAACCCAAGCCATAACTACCTATGACTTAAGTGAAGATGGCATGAAGATGTTAAATCATTGTTAAATTGATAGTGAACAAAAGAAGAGATCATTTTACATAATAACAATATTATTAAAATATAATTACATTTAAATTTAAGGAGGGCTTTTTGTAAGATAAAAAATAAGAAGATAAAAGAAAATTAAGATACTATAAGGACTAGATCAACCCCAAACTAATAAATCAAAAGTATAACTTTATTTTGATTATTGTAAGGAAGAAAATCAATATTATTAAAATACAAAAAAATCCAACTACACCCATATTATAATTGAATGTTGGGCAATTCCTAAAACTCCTTAACTTGAAAGATAGTTAAAGATTGAAAACACCTCCATATATATGTACCCAAATTAAATCTCAATTTCAAAATATTTATTATAATACTAATCTTTTTAAGCTTCTAACCCATCCAAACCATATTGGACTTCAAAGCTTTTCCTAATGCTTTTCCATCACAAAAATAAAATAAAAACAAATCCAAATAATTGATATCCAATAAACAATAAATTAACCATACATCATCTACAAGTTTCAACCTTTAATAATTATCTGCATCATTATAAGTTTCAACCTTTAATAATTACTTGCATCATTTTAGAGATCCAGTTTCTTTTAATGATTACTTTCATTATAGAGATCAAGTTTCAAACGTTAATGGCCTAAAGGCTCTGCAGTCCCATCTTTCACACTGACAAGATTTTAATAAACAAATTTTGCTACACTTAATCGGCCAAGAAAATTGGTGTTGAGGTTGCCCAGGTACAGATAGTCTCCCACCTCCATGGCAGAAGTCACAAATGATATAACTTTCCCATTGGGATCCTCCAAGCTTATGATGGGTTCACCCTCCTCTCCCACCTTCACCACCATAGCTCTGCTCTTCACAAATCCAATCCGTTCCAACAGATTGGGATATGTTGCAAATATATGCTTCAAGATCCCATATCTATACACAAATTCCAGCGTTCTCGAACGTATCTGCTTCACAGATAAGCAAATTAGTGGCCATACTATTCAATTTTCTTTATTCACCTAAGATATTTCTTTAGATGAACATTTGAGTTTAACACATATGACCTTTTATATGAACATTTGTGTTTAAATTTAACTTTCAAAACTGAAAATAAATAATCGATCTATTTAATATCATTTAAATTTAGATAAATGTTTTTCTAATTAATCACATTATTAGTATTTGGTCTGGTCGACATTTGAAACTAGTCAATCAAATACTAATAATGATGTGATTAATGTAATTAATCCGAAAAACATTTATCTAAATAATAAATCACAAAAATCTTAAATACAACATCAATCAAATTTCCAAAATATTCAGAAATCTACCACAAAACCAAAAACACATATTTAATAAAATAAGATATATTACATCCTTACCACTCTAAGAGCAATCCAGTATGACTGCCTGTCTACATAAATATTTATGTTATCAGGACCTTTAATAAAATAAGATTTATTACATGCTTACCCCTATGAGAGCAATCCAGTATGACCGCCTGTCTGCAGAGAGATTTATGTTATCAGGACCTCCAGGCAAATTTTCTATGAAGATTTCTGTACTTCCAAGCTTTTTCCCTTTGATCCAATGCTTTAGGCATCTGAACCTGATCTAATTAATCTCTGGTTAGTATTTAGTGTATTGGATTTATGCTGATTACAGATTTCAGGTATATATTTGATTTTAACTTTTTTTTTTAATGGTTCGATTCAAAAATATTTTCAAAATTTATAATTGACATAAAAATATTTATATTTAAATTTTTCTTCTTTATTGCATCTACATATGCTCCAGGTTTTAGTACAGATTTTGATCTCTCTCAACTCTTAATAAATCCTATCACAATGAAAATATACCATCTACTTACTTCCATGTCTCGCAAATGACAACATAATCTTCCCTAGGTGAAAGAGCAACTCCATTAGCAAACCAGAGACCATCTAGCAATACCGTCGTCTTCCTCGTTACGGGATCATATTTCAAAAGCCTACCATAGGGTTTTGCTTCCAAAAGATCCAAAACCCATTTATCATATCCAAATTTGGTACTTGCATCTGAAAAGTATATACTTCCATCGCTAGCCTCTACTACCGCATCAGCAAACCTACAAAACCCCATCTCCAGCCATTGCAATATAGAGCAGAAACAAACACACACTAAAATTTTGTTCTTTCAAATGGATGTATATGCAGAGTGCAAAGACAGAAGGGATTCAATGGAACAAACCTGATTGGAATTCCATCAATATCAGAAGTCAAAAGAGATATTTGATCATCACTGACGTTAAGCAGACCCTGCACAAAAAAATTATACCTTATAAATTCATGGAGCTTCACAGTTTTACAAATCCATTTGAAGCACAGTTTGATATTCATGTGAAACACATGTTTCCCATCTCATATTTCAGTTTTTTTGTAAGGTGGAAAATGTAGAATGCATGATAACGTGAGGTGTGGGTGAGGTGTGGACAAGTAAATGTTTTTTTAAGAACATATTAAAAATTTATTATAATTTAGTTATCAAATTTATATTGGCGTTTGAAAGTTTTTACGGTGACTTTTTACGGTGTAATTTCTCTAAATTCCTGCAGGAATTTATTGAAAAGAGAAGTTTGATTGCTAACTTTGCACAATCGAAGTGTATTTATAAATTGAATAATAATAATTATTAAATAAATGAAAAATCAGCTGCCTTAATCACTAATTATTTAATTTGCTGCTTAATATACTCTGAAGGAAAGGTGCTATTTTAGGTAACACTAAAAATTTACGTTAATAATTTTTTTATTAATTTTTGTTGGTTAAGTAAAATAAATTTGACTTGGTAAAATTATTCATGGAATTGTTCATGGTATTTATATGGAGTATAATCTATTTAAAGGAAAGAATTAAACCAGCCTAGAGATGCTATCCTATGCAACACTAAAATTCTAAGTTAATATTTTTTTATTAATTTTTGTTAGTTAATTAAGGTAAATTTGACTTGGTCAAGTTACCCATGGAATTGTCTATAGTATTCATGTAGAATATAACCTATTTAAAGAGAAAATTAAACCAGTCTAAATTTATCTTACCTAATCTACCAAGATCAAATATCTTAAAACACAAATATTTTAAGATACAAAGAAATTTGATCCCTCTCAACACTTACTAAATCTAAAGTTTAAATAGATCTAAACTAATTTAAATTAATAATAAAATATTTAAAATAATTTATTAATAATTATTATATATAATTAGCCCAAAATTTTTACAGTTCTTTTCTCACTTTTCTGATTCAAATCTCAAAAAACATATAACTAATTCATTTATAACATCTATAAAATAGATGTATGGTCAATCCTTCAAAGCCTGAAGTTACCTATTTATTAAAAATTTAGTTAAAACAAAATAATTATTATATATAAATTAATTCAGGGTAGGAAAATCTATTTAAACCCGACTTTAATATTTATCTTCATATGTTTTCAAGTTTTAGTTGTATGTTTCAAATCTCAACAATTAATAATCGAAATGTACAATATGCATATGGAATCCAAGTTTCAGGTTTAAATGGTTGTAGTCTCAACAATTAATAATCGAAATGTACAATATGCATATGGAATCCAAGTTTCAGGTTTAAATGGTTGTAGATTCAATACTTATTATTTATATACTATATGGATTTAAATGAAATAGATTTTGGATTTAAATGGTATAGAATATGTATAATAATAATTATAAGTTTATATATATATGAATTTATAATATTTTTTAGAATTTTTCAAGTAATTATTTGAATAGTAAATTTTATTAAGATTTTTATTTTATATATATATAATAATTATTGTTGTTATATATATTAATATTATTATTATTATATATATTAATATACATTTATTTTAATTTTGGTATCTTAGTTAAATATAGAGAAAGATAAAAATACAAATAATAATAAAAATTTTAAAGTTATCTTTTAAAATAACTTTCATTTTTATATAGTCCCCACTTTAATCCTATCTCCCCTCTTTACATCTCTCTTTCTACCCCTTCTCTGTGTGTCCTTCTACCCCATTTTAGTTCACTCCCCCACTCTCTTTTCCTCACTTATCCCCTCTCTTTCTTACTTTATCACTACCTCCCTCCCACTCTTTCGCACTCTCCTTCCAACTCTCCCCTATAATTTCTCCCTCCCCTTCTATCTCCCACCACTCTTTGTTTTCCTCTATCTTACACATACTCACTCACTATCTCCCCATTTCTCCCTCTTCCTCCTTATCCCCCACTTTTCCCTTCTCCGAGACTCTCCCTCTCTCTCCTTTCCCCATTACCCCCCATCTTTCACTCTGCATCTCTCTCTCCCCCTTTCTCTCTTCCTCACTCTTCACCTATATGACAATCTCTCTCTCTCTCTCTCTCTCTCTCTCTCTCTCTCTCTCTCGTCGCTCTCCATAATCCCTCTCACTCTCCACCTCTCACGTAGTCTCTCTCCCTTTATCCCTCCCTCTCTCTCCTTCCCCCTTCACTCAAACTCTCTCTCCCCCTTTATATTCCCCCTCCTCTCTCTCTTACACATGTTCCATTAGGCTCTCCTCTTGCCTCCCTCTTTCTCTCTCTCCCCCACTCTCCCCCACTCTCCCACTCTATCTGTCTCTCTTCCCAAATATCCCCCCTCTTTCTCTCTTTACCTATCTCTTCCTTCTTCTCTCTACTTCTCCCCTACCTCTCTCACTCTCCCCCACCATAAACACTCTCCCTATCACCCTCTCTCCCATGCTCTCGCCCTCTTTTATCACTCTCTCTCTCCCTCGCTCCACTCTCTTTCTCCCGCCTCTCCCTCTCTCTCCCTCTCCTCTCTCTACCTCCCTCTATGTGTCTCTCTACCTCCATTTATCTCTCTTTCTCTATTCTTATCCACCTCTCTCCCACTCAATTATCTCACTCTCTCTCCCCCCCTCTCTCTTCCCTCTCCTCTATCTACCTCTCTAGAAACCTTCATGCCTCTCTCTCTCTCTCTCTCTCTCTCTCTCTCTCTCTCTCTCTCTCCATTTCATTAAGTCTTAGTACTAGATTCATTAACATGGAAAGGGGAGGCAACATAGACCTTATGAAGAGGATGGGAAGGGAGAGGGGGAGGGGATAGGTAGAGAGAGACAAAGATAGAAGGATAGGTAGGGGAGGTAGGGATAAATAGGTAGAGGGGGAGATGGGGGTGGAGAAGAGTGACAAAGGATCAGGGAGAATGAGAGAGAGTGTGTGTGTGTGTGTGAGGTAGTGAGACGTAGAGAGTGAGATGGAGAGATAGTGAGAAAAGGAGGAAGAGAGAGAGGTAAATAGGGGAAGGTGGGTAGTGGGGAATGGAGAGAGATAGGGGGGGAAGAGAGGAAGAGGTAGAGAGAAGGGTGGGGGGCAGGGGGCAGGGTGAACAAGTGTGTGTGAGAGAGAGAATGGGAGAGAGGTAGGGAGGGTGAGAGAGAGAAGGAGAGAGGGAGGGAAGGAGGGACTAAGTGAGAGAGAGTAAAGGGGGAAGAAAGAGAGGGAGAGAGAAGTAAAGAGAGAGAGTATGTGGGAGTAGGGGGAGAGAAAGATAGAGAGAGGAGGGGTATGGATAAAGGTTTAGAGAGGTGTGAGAGAGGAAGGGGAAAAAATAAAGAGGGGGGAAGGAGAGAGATAACGATGAAAAAAGAGAGGGAGGGAAGGAGAGAGGGGAATATGGAGAGAGAAATAGATGGAATGATAGTAAGAGAGAGTGAGGAGGATATGAGGAGAAATGGGGATATAAGGATAGGGGTGAGAGAGAGAGATACTTAATAAGGAAGGAGTAATAGAGGAAGAGGGAGAAATTTCGATGGAGGTAGAAAGGGGAGAAGAGAGAGGAGGGGAAAGAGAATGGGAGAGAGGTGGAGAGTGATAGGGAGAGAGAGTAAGTGAGAGTGATGGGGTAAAGAGAGACATAGCGGAAGGGAGTTAGAGAGAGGGGGGATATAGGAGAGAGAGAAAAAAAGGAGGGAGATGGGAGAGAGAGGAAGAGTGGGGAGAGAGTGTGAGTGAAAATGCAAGAGAGAGAGAGAGGGAGAGTGGTGGGAGATAGAGAGGAAAAGAGGGAGGGACATAACGAGAGAGAGAGAGAGAGAGAGAGAGAGAGAGAGAGAGAGAGGGTAAAAGTGATAGGGAGGGAAGGAGAGAGGGAAAGATGGAGAAAGGAAGGGATGGAGGGATGGAGAGAAGGGAATATGGAGAGAGAGAGAGAGAGAGAGAGAGAGAGATGGAATGATAGTGGGATAGATCTGGGGTGGAGATGGGAAGCAAGGGGGATAGAAGGGTAGAGGTGAGAGAGAGGTGTGGGGGGGATGGGGAGAAAGGGGGATAGAAGGTTGTGTGTGTGTGTGTGTGAGAGAGAGAGAGAGAGAGTAGAAAGGAGTGAGAAAGAGAGATTTATGTGGGTACAGAGAGACATAAAGGACGAGAAAGGGGGAGAGAGAGGTAAAGAGAGAGAGTAGAGGGGGGAGAGGAAGAGAGTAGGAAGAGAGTGTGAGTGAGCATGAAAGAGAGAGAGAGGTAGAGTGGTGGGAGACAAAGGGAAAGAGAGAGGGAAGGTGACAGAGAGTGAGAGGGAGGGAGGGAGGGAGGGAAATAATGATATACATATAGATATAGATAAATGGGGATAGGGAGAGAGGGGGTGAGAGGTGTAGAGATAGAGGGAAAGGCGGGAGGGTGGGAGATATGGGGAGGGACATAGACATGGAAGTAGAGAGAGAGAGAGAGAGAGAGAGAGAGAGTATGTGGTAGGGGGAAGTGAGAGAGGGAAACACATTAGTCATAAAAGCACACACACACACTTTTCAAAAGTGCATGCATGTTCTTGAAAGTGTGTGCATGCTTTTAGGAATTTTCATGCACTTTAAAGAATATGTGCATGTTCCTAAAACGTCAGAGCTAGCAAGCATACATGGTGATTAAAAGAGAACCAAGACTATAGGATTAGGAATGCATGCATGTTATCAAGAATGCACATGCATTCCTAAGTGAATGTTTGTGTTGATCCCAATGTCATTTTTGAAGCCAGGGATTTGAACTTCAAATCTCATGCTTCCCATATTACGTCATAACAAAGCAATCACTAATTGACCTATATCCCATGGATTATGTAAAACCTTTAATTAAAACAAAATTTAAATAAATATAAAATATTTTAACCTATTTTAACTATATATACTAAATATGAAATTCATGCATATAAAATAAATACATAAAACATGAAATTTGCACAAAATCATATAAAAATATTTTTACTCTAATTTGATAAACATATATATAAATATTCAATTAAAGTTTCTATTTTTTAAATTTTAATATTAGATTCTCCAAAAGCTATTTAAACAATAAAACTCAAATATTTTTAACAACAATTTTTCAACTATTAAAACTAAACCTTATATATTTTTCAAATATATATAGAGAGAGAGATATGGATCTTTCTTGAATGTAAAATATATGATAATATGTTTTTTGATTTTTCAAAAGTGTGAATTTTTTAAATGTAAAATTGGAAATTATTATAAATTATTTATTTTTATATTTCAAATTATTATTTTAAAAAAATCAAATTTTATTTATTTTTAAATTAATGTAATAATAATGAAGTAAGTAAATTAATAGTAATTAATGTGAATTACAAATAGAATAGATAAATAAATAAAACGTAATTCCGTTAATGGATGTTCTTCTAAATGAATATCATAAAACTAGAAAAACAAAAAGACATGATAACAAATTAATATCTCTAACTCGGGGATAATAGAAGGGAGGGTTATTCTATAGTTTAGGATAAAGTGTTTATATTAAATAATATTTTATGGATAATAGAAAATGAGGGTTACTCTATAGTTTAGGATAAAGTGTTTAGGTATTGATGGGGTTTTATTTAAGGTTATGAGAGATTCTCTACTAAGCCTACATTATGTGGTCAAAAGCTCCTTACCAAAAGAGAAATTTATGAAAAAACATTATGAAAAAATCAGGAAAATTGCAGAAGGTATCCCATCCAAAACATATTTCTATGTCCTAAGAGACTTCAACAGAGAAGTAGACAAGTATGCTAATGAAAGGTGTAAATTGAAGATAGGTAAATTAAAGATTAATGACAAAATTAGCCCTATTATAGTTCCCTTATAGGAGATGAAGTTTATTAAAAAAAATTACTTAAATTGGCTGATGCAAGAAAATATAAAAAAAGAAAATTGAGGGCCCAAGTGACTTTGTGGCAACCCGAGGAAAGACATGTATGCAGACAAACCTTCATAAAAAATTTCATAATCAATTAGTAGCTTTATGTGTTGTGAATTTTGTGTTTTGTTAGGGCAATTTTGTAAGGTATTCCCCTACAAAACCCTCTTTTTGTTGCTTCCATATATTTTCCTCCAAAAAATAAAATATTTATATTGAAAAAAAATAAACAATTAGAAAAATTTAATAATACCCAATATATTTGCTGCAAACCAAATACATACAAATACTCTTTTAAAATTTAAAAAATATATATATTTAATAATATTTTTTATTAAATGAATTATTTTATTGAAAATAAAAATAAATTTAAATACTATTTCTTTTTCTATCTCCAAAATATTTTAGTCTCTGTCTACAAAGTATTGTAGTCATCCATTATTTCGATAAAAGAACATATTAATGTGAATGATAAACATTAAGATACCGAACATAAAATAATTTGCATATTAATATATTAAGATATACATAGTATTTAGTACACTCCAAGAGCATAAAATATTTTGCATATTAATATATTTAGATATGCATACTACTTAATACACTCCAATAGCAGAGCGAGCATTTAGTACTTGTAGTCAAATTGCAGGGGCAGGTGATATACAAACGGTTAGATTTGAAACTGGAACCACCTGTTGAAGTCTCAGTCTGTATACCACCAGCCACTGCGTAGCAGTGTAAATATTGTAATTTTTGGCAGGGCATGAAGCCTATAATCCACACATATGTGAGCCACTGTTTTGACCTAGTAGGGCATGGCAGGTCAGAGCATGAAACCTAATCTAAACAGGTTATAATTTGGCTAGAAAAATAATAGAAATTTTGTTATGATTATTTAAATTAAATCTGTTATAATTTTATTTGGAAAATAATAATGGAAATTTTGGTGTAATTTTGACAAAATAGGGTTAAATTTTCTGAATATCTAATTTGGAATTGTTTACGGGTGCAACAGAATAACTAGGACTGCAATTTTTTTTGCTTGAATAAAGTAACAAAAATCAGATAACTGCAATAAAAATCAGATAATTAGATTGTTTAAATTGCATTTATTCTACAACATTATGTAATTCAGATACACCAATATTTTGACTTGGTAATGCATGAACTATTATTGAATCTACTCAAGAAGCATATTGACAACGAGTGTTTGTGGCTATTGGTTAAAAACTTAAAAATTCGATCCATCCCACTAACAAAGTGAGCTTTAAACTGCTATGTGGTAATGGCCAATAGCCAATAGATTATACAAACAGAAAGAAATGACACAAATGGGTGGAGACTGTACATCCAGCATAAAATCTTACCTGGTTGGGCATACAAACAAGAACATCTCCACTCTTGGTGACAGTAAGCCCAAGAGGAGTGAGTCCAACCATCTTCCAGTCTTCCCACGATCCATTCAAATGCATGCGTTTAATCCAACCATCATGGGTGGCGGTGTAAATCAATCCCCGGCTGTCCACAGCTATATCTTCTGGCCTGTCCAGAACCCCTGCTCCCAATATCTCCACAGACTGAACACATATACATATTGCATTTTAGCAATTTTCTCAAACTGGAGAGTAATCCCAAGATGATCTGACAACAATATCTGGTTATGATAAACTAAGATGACTGAAACTACACTCACCTGCAAAACATTATTCTTAGCAAAGGGACCTTCCCGTTTATAACCCTGTTGCAGAATTAATGGATTTGGAGAAATGGGCGAAAGGGCTATGAGTTGCAGAAACCAAGCAACCAAACAGCCTGCAACGAGGATCGACGCTGTTAGGCGATTGATTAACAAATCCATGTCCGTACGAGAGATTTTTCTTCGGCTTTTAGTATGGGGGTCTCGCCATTCGCTCTGAAGGGCTGCTCAGGGAACTGATAAGATTATGGAATGAACCTGTTAATTCAGAAGGGACACACGACTATCTTGTCTTACTTTGTCACGTGTCATGAACATGCAGGCCAGCATCTATGGATAGAGAACTCCACTGACCTTATAGTTATTATAATAATACAAGTGAAATATTTCAATTATAGTTATACTGTCCTCATAGTTATCATAGTTATAATAATAGAAGTGAAAATTTCAATTATAGTTATATTGTTCTCGTAGTTATAATAATAGAAGTGAAATATTTCAATTAGAGTTATACCGTCTTCATAGTTATAATAATAGAAGTAAAATATTTCAATTATAGCTATATTGTTCTCATAATTTATTTCAGTTATATATAAAGAAATATGCATAAATTTAAAAAAAAAAAGAGTTAGGTGTCTTTTAGAATAGTGATAGTTTTTAAAATTATTAATAATTTTTGATAGAGAGAGCGTAGAGACTCATCTCTTGAACAATTATGTCATGATACAAAAATATCATTCTTGTTTTAGCTAAAAAATTCAAGCACACTTTTAAGATAGAAAATGCATTTACATTCCATATTCATTATTTTTATTATTTACTAGAGAGGTTTGCAATGTAATAATTGGGAGAGTTCATTAATTTGGGATTTGATTTTTCAGTTTTTTTTGTTTAATTCAACTTCTATTTCTCTAATTTCCTTTTTAGAGTATCTCCCCTATCTTCTTTTGGAACTTTCTGTTTCTTCATTGTTTTTTTCATCTCTCTAATTCATCATTTTTTTACCTATCTAGTCAATACTTTCCTAGCGCTTGCCTCTGATTCCTTTGGTATTGTAGGCATGGCTACTATTTTCTGCCCCTTATTCCCTATGAGTTGCCATCTTGTTTTTAAGCTAGAGAGTATTGATTGTTGATCGGAGCCCTAGATAGGGCTTGCTCCTTTGCCTTTGAAATAATTTCTTCTACAAGTTCTTTTTCATGGGTTTCCTCCTTCTCTGCTTCTGGAGTTACTTCTTCCTCCTCCCGAACCTATTTTCACTTATTGTTCTACAATGCTTCTGATCTTATTTATTCTTGTGATTGTAGAGTCTCCATATTTTCTTTGTACTATGGATTTTTTTATTTCCCCTTCTTTTGTTTCAGGGTTCATGACTTTTTCTTCTAGAACCCCTTTCTTGTCATTTTCTTCTTGAGTCTGCAAAACCTCAGAAGGATTTTCTGTTGGAAATATTGTCATTGATGGCAAAGGAGAAGACAGGAGCACAAAGGAACAATAGTTAAGCAGCAAAGGTAGAAAGGCAGCAGAGACATCAGTGGAAACAAAGGCAACAAAGGCAGCAGGAGATAGACAAGAAATTAGAGGCAGAGTAGTGAGGGTGAAAGGGCCATTGATTGAAAATCAGGCCAGTAACAATTGTAAGTTGGTTTAGATGTATATATGAAGAATCTGTTTACTGAGATATAGGTGCATCGATTTATTGAACTCTGTGATAGGGTTTTTAGATGATGTTCTGCTTCTAAATGAGAAATCAATATAAGTGTTGTAGACATATCTGAATGGAATTGAATAAATATATATATACACCTGGAGAGATTGAGTAATTGTGCAAGTGACTAAGTTCAATCAACCTTGGATCAAAGAAAGTGTAAATTGATTGTGGAATCTACAGGAATGGAACCGTAGTTCCATACAAAACCCAGGTTAGAGGGTTGATGAATAGTTAAGTCGAATCATGAATCGATCTGCAGAAGAAAATGTGCAAGGAGGGGGCGATGTTGCAATTGTGTGAAAGAATCTAGCTTTCATTTATGTAAAGGAATTACACTTGCAGAAGGTTATAAGGGACCGTAGTCAACGGAGTAATGAAACCAAATGGAATTGTCTGAAGGAATAGCAATTGTACACCGAAATCCTGAATAGCAAAGACACAGGGCCTGAGCAAATGCTTAAAGGAATCACGCAGTTGATGAGTCTCGAAGGCACTGAGTGGTATGAAGTCAAGTGGAACTTCATAAGGCATGAAGTCGTTAATAAATCAAATGTGAAATGAAAACTGAAGAGAAGGAACCGCTAAGGTAAGAAGCGGAACCATGGTTAATGAGTGAAGGGCGGTTTTACAAACCCACAAGTGGGTTTCGCACAATTGTTAAATGGTAAGTGGAATCACAACAAAAAAAACGTGATACATCTCGTTGTTCGACACGTGGTATTGGTGGTTTTTAATTACAGCCCATTTCGCATTTTTTTTGTGCGTTAAAGTTCGGTGGAAAAGAAATGTGAATCTCGTTTGATCTGGTGACATCGAAGATCAATGGCGTTCGCACAAGAGAGTTGCATGGGAGTTAGTTAAAAGGTATGGCCAACGTTTAATTAATTTATAATTGTTGAACGTTTGAAATGGTGGGCTAGATACGCCTTATGCGAGTGGAACATCGACCTTTTCACTGGCGGAGTTGATGAATTATGTTTGTTATGGTTGAACATTGCGATTGGGTGTTTTAAACTAAAGTTAAATGTTAACATAGCGAACGTATATATATATGGTGGCTAAAGTCATATGGGGATGAAGCCGGTAAGTCGTGACTGTTATAATAATATGCTTTGGGTCTAATGTTAAATGTTGCTATAACATTTGGTATTATTATATGGTGGAGTGTTGTACATACATTGATGTATGTGTGGGCCCGAATACATTGAGTTTTATTCCAAAGTTCGCGATATAAAACAATGCCATGGGGTTAACATATATGGAGGTGCGTTTGACATAATACATATGTGTTATGGCGGTTTTGATGAGTCTAACTAGCAGTATCGCGCGACCACAAGAGTGGTAAGTAGTTTTATAAATTGGAACGTGATATGGGTCCTTGATCGACACGTGGTGATAGGCGGTTTTAGAATCCCACTTATGTCATGTAATTTTGGGGAAACAAAGGATGTGCATGTTAGTAACATGATATCCGTTCAATGACTCGATCAAGGGATCGGACAACATTCGCATCACGAGCTGTGTGATAGTTAATGGATTATTGATCGACAGTGGAGAGTGTCGAGTTATAACGTGATGGAAGATTGGCTATCAGATTGATTCTGCAGATAACGCAAAGGTGAGTTGTGAGATGGTGGGGCCCAACAGGTAAATATATGATGGCACCAATGTTTTAATTCAAAGTCGACCCTTTGATTTGTAATGGAATATTAAATAATTTTAATTTGTTGTTGAACTCGAATGAACTTTAATATGCATGCAGGGTATTGATTATGGTTTTAACCAAAGGTCCGATAGAAGGAAAGGCGTCGATTATAAATGTGATTCTGGATATAAGGTTTGGTTGGTGTATAAAAAGGGAAGAGCATTTTAAATCTGTTATGGGTTTATTTCTATGGTTTTAACCATAGATTCTGAAATAAGAAACTGCTGCAATTAGTTGCCATTTTATGATTTATAACTGCGGGGCTTTAAGGAAAAGAAATGCTCCCGTGTATGTTTGTGATATGGGGTTTATAACCCTTGGTTAAGAAAAGCTCCAGTATTTATTTAAACTTTCCCAAATCAGAGATTGCAACTGGGTTGAATGGTTTTGATAACCATCAGATGTGAAAAGAAAATCTTTCGCATACATTTATTTAAATTGTCAGCCAAGGAAAAATGAATGGAGAGGTTTTTTTATATGCTTGAGACTTTGAGATTTATTTGGGGCTAAACTTGTAAAGCAGCTATATATGCAGAACTGTTACATGACAACAGTTGCCAGATTTAGAACATAATTTGGGAAATGCATTCTACATGCATGGAAAACAGGAGAGTATGCAGAAACTGAAAAAGACAGTGATAGCAGCAGAAAAGACAAACGCATAGCAAGCCAAGGGCCGGAAAAATGGCTGAGTGAAATTGGTTTATGTAACTGAAAATATGAATGTAAATGATTCAAAATTATTGTATGTGATGCAAAGGAAAGTCTCAAGAGGCAAAGAAATATCTCACTGTAATATTGAAATGTATACATATTGTTATATTTTTCTGAATGAGCTGGAAAAATAAATGAGAAGGCAGAAGTCAAGGAGTCATGGTTGTTCACTTTGAATTCCCTGTGGAATACAAACAGTCAAGAGGTGAACTCTATAAATGATATCACATAGATATGCATAGAGAAGTTATAGAATGGAGAAATGAGGCAGAGAGGGTAAGAAGAAGGAGGAGAAGATAGAGAAGATGTGAAGACTCAGAGATGATGTAAGGCAGATATGAAGGCTAGTGGACAGCAGTGAAAAGGAACAGAACAGAGCTGATATCCAGGTAAATCGGCATGTGTTTTTGAAAGAGTGAGGAAGTTGGTGCTTCCATATCAAGTTGTAGCTTGATAGATGTCAGTTGCAGATGGCTGAGGTAGGAGCCTCCTGTAGGTTGTAGCCTACAGAAAATAGATGGGAGTTGGAGCTTCCTTGCAAGTTTTAGCTTGCAGAATTGAGGTAGGAGCCTCCTGTAGGTTGGAGCCTATAGAAAATTAGTGGTGAGAGGGAGTTGGAGCTTTCCTTTGCATCACAACAATAATAATATGTGGTTTTATCCCTTATGGGTTTCCACTTATATCTGTTGTCTATGTGCATGATGTTTATGTGTTGATATGGTGTACCTAATTTGCTTAATACTTGCTGCTCACATATTAAGATTGTTGTTACATTATCTTAATACTTGCTGCTCACATATTAAGATTGCTCACATATTAAGTTGATCATGAAATGAAGGTGTAAATAAGTTTAAAGGAAAGTTTTAAATTCCATGAATGTGTTAAACTGATTCACCCCCCCTCTCAGTTTAACTAAGGGTTCAACAATTGGTATCAGAGCGTGTTCCTTTGGTGTAAGCTTTGTAGCTTGAAGGAGATCTGGTTGAGTCATGGACTATCAAAATGTACCCGTGGTAAATACAACAAACTTTCCTGAATGGAGAGATAAGGTTAAAATAGATTTAATGGCTTATGAACCTGAGGTATGGAAACTTGTATGTGAAGGTTATTGCACAGACTCTCCCTTGGTGCAAGAACAACAGTGGAATGCCAAGGAAAAATGTGTGTTATATAACAGTCTTCATAACAAGGATCTTGATTTAATAAAGGATCTAACCTCTGCAAAATAAATATGGGATAGATTGCATTTCATGCATGAAGTAGACACTAGTGGCTGCATTGTCAAGAAGGAGAAGAGAATCAAGAAGAAGAAAAATTCATGTCAAAAGGAAAATGTTCAATCGAATGAGGTACCTGGTAGTGTGAATGGAAGTAAGTACCATGAAGAAATTACAGTTGAGGAAAAATCCAAACTTGACACAGCCTTAACTGAAATAGAAATATTGAAGAATGAAAACAAAGACCTTAAGACATTGGTGCAAATATGTGATGAGAAAGAATATGAAGATAAGAAATAAATTGTTGGCCTGAAGACACAACTTGAAGAAACAAGGAAAGTAGAAGACACTCTGCTGCAACAAATGAGAGAGAAAAGTATAGAATGTGAGAAATTGGAAGAAGTAGTGTGCCTAAGAAAGAAATCAGAAAAAACCCAAGGAGAATTATTAATGAATACTCCTCAAATGACAAGCTCTGAACAGTTGGACAAGATTCTAAATGCTCAAAGGTCTCCTCTCATAAAGACTGGGATAGGCTATGAAGGAGAAACAAGTAAGTCCAAGGTAGAAGACAACAGGAATATCATGTTTGTAAAAGCTGTAAAGGATAATGAAGTAGCTCAGAAGATTCCTACAGAAGTAGAAGCCAGCAAGAACATGATTTGTAAAGAAATAAACAGAAACAAGCAGCAACATGAAAGAACAGAGAATGAGAGGATGAAACAATCAACTGCTAAAGGCTCATACGCTCTTAAGGATAAATTGAACAAATTTGGAAGATGTCAAAGGAGGTTCTTTCCTCCTATGAAAAATATCACATGTTTCTCTTGTCTTAAACCAGGACATATTGCAACACATTGTAAGACCATGCATATCAACTTTAACATCAAAATATGCAGAAAATGAGAAGAACCCCTCAAGCAAGCAACTGGAAAAGACAATCTTTCACCAGGTACACAAATCATTTCCATGGCTACTGTTATGCATGTAATGAATTTGGACATAAATTGGTTGAATGTAAATTGTGTTCAAAAAGGGGAACAAAATATTTTACATCAGCTCAACCATACCTTGGTAAAATAAGATTTTATGTATGCCTCAAGTTTGGTCACAAAGAAACAGACTGTAAACTGCCATATACATTAAAGAACTCTAGATAGATGATGGAATCCAATCAAATCAAACAAAAATATGAATCAAAAAGAAGTGTAGACATTATGAAGAACCCCAATAAAGTATGGAAAGAAAAGAGAAAGGGGGAGCTTGTTACCTCAATAACATAATGAATATATCATAGTCTCAGGGGGAGCTACTCTAGGAAGCAACGCAAATATCCACCCAGTGATAAATATGAAGCAACATCCTAGGGGGAGAGCAGTTCATAAATAGTCCCCATGAAATTAGTCTAAGAAGAGCTCCTTGGAATGAAAACAGCTATAAGATCAGGAAGTGAAAGGACAATTTCTCTAATAGAGAACTATAGAGGAAGAAGAACACCTGAAGCACACAATAGCCAACAGGTTGATGGAAGGAGAGAAAGCAGCAAGCTGCCATGATGGTAGAGGGAACATCATCCATGAACATGTAAGCTAAGAAGACATCAACACATTAAGTGATGAATGGTTAAAATCACAAAAATTATGTTTCGAGCTACAGAATTGGAAAGACCCATAAAGGATGATCACATTGTGCATCATATTGCTAGAATTAACAATGAATCACATTTAGAAGGATGAGTAAGAAAAGTGCCTATCATCATTATGTCATTACATCATTCATCTATGAAAAGTCCCCTTGGAGGAATGCAGTTAAGTAAGCGATAAATCTCTGAGTGATCTGCCCATGAAGATTCCTTGTATAGAAATTGAATATGTCTTCCCGAAGATCATTATGTTAGAACAGTTGAATTGTATATAAAGCAGCAATGATTCTGGAGCAGTCCTAGACAGGAAAATGCAGTGACATTCTTTTAAACCAAAATGACAGAATAAGCAAAAGGTTAATGATGCCAAGATCAGATTCAGTATATTGATGATTGTTGTTAAAAACAGTGGAGAGCTCAATAGTAGAACTATGAAGGTTGTCTTAACTATGGGTTCATGTGTGAGCTGAAGTGAAAGTAGTATCAATTGGTATTTGGTACAAGCAGCATGCCTATCAACATAATACCAAGTGTTATCAGTGGAGAAGTGGTATGATACAGGTCCTCAGGATCAAAGGATTATGGCAAAAGTACATCAAGTCAGTACATTATCTTCAAGGCCTCTTTCTTAAGATCATTCATAAAACTGTGTGGATTCTGTTTGCTGAGATTTCAATCAAAAAACTTGAAGATGTTTTGTTGAAGATCATCATGATAGAACAGTTAAAGTATCTGAAGCATGAAGGACTAGTTGTGATTACCATTTTAAGCTCAAAAGTCTGTTATTAATTCATCTAAATCCTACTTCAGCATAAAATATTTGTTGGTAATTCACCTTTAAAGAGAGATTGATCATTTACATACATACCTCCTTATGTCATAAAGGAAATTTCATGATTGATAAGTGAGACTGACTAATACACTGAATGTATCTAGCCTCAAGGGTTTGTTTTGAAAGTATATTGTACAAGAAGTAAAGTCATTTAATCTCTTAGATCAAATTCTGGTTGATTCATTTTTCACATCAGTAACAAGGACATTTCAGCTATTGAGTGTAATATCCTTGTCAGCATCCTAGCTCCTATCACCACCAACAGGCAGGAAAGGTGAACCACATCTATAAAAGATATATTGGCATCATCAAAATTGAACATATGTTGTATTGCAGATGTGTATTGCAGAAGAAGACATATTCCATCTACAATATTCCTCAACAGATATGTATTTCTGATGAAGATGATACTAGAGACTGAAGTATATTTGAAGCATTCTCAGTATTTTAGTTTTGGCCCAATGATGCATCTATGATTATATATGTCTGATTATATATGGTTGTTCTATCATCACCTACACTCTATACAAGTGAAAGGAGTCTATGCTTTGGGATGGTATCAACATACTGTGTATATACAAGTTCAATAAGTCTCAAAAGTGTTCTCTCAACACCAGTCTAGAGCAGCAAGGTATAAAAAGTCAAAAGAAGAAGGGCCTAAACACAACTCAGAGAGAGGAAATGCAAAGATAGAATCTACACTGAGAGATGTGCAACCCTTTGCCATTGATGTCAAAGGGGGAGGAAGCCCTGAAGGAAGTATTGGAGTATTGGTGGAGTATTGCCATCAATGCCAAAGGGGGAGACTGTTGGAAATATTGTCATTGATGGCAAAGAAGAAGACAGGAGCATAAAGGAACAATAGTTAAGCAGCAAAGGTAGAAATGCAGCAGAGACATCAGAGGAAACAGAGGCAACAAAGGCAGCAGGAGATAGACGAGGAATTAGAGGCAGAGCAGTGAGGGTGAAAGGGAAATTGATTGAAAATTAGGCCAGTAACAATTGTAAGTTGGTTTAGATGTATATATGAAGAATCTGTTTACTGAGATATAGGTGCATTTATTTATTGAAATCTATGATAGGGTTTTTAGATGATGTTCTGCTTCTAAATGAGAAATCAATATAAGTGTTGTAGACAGATCTGAATGGAATTGAATAAATATATAATACACCTGGAGAGATTGAGTAATTGTGCAAGTGACTAAGTTCATTCAACCTTGGATCAAAGAAAGTGTAAATTGATTGTGGAATCTACAGGAATGAAACCGTAGTTTCATACAAAACCCAGGTTAGAGGGTTGATGAATAGTTAAGTCGAATCATGAGTCAATCTGCAGAAGAAAATGCGCAAGGAGGGGGCGATGTTGCAATCATGTGAAAGAATCTGGCTTTCATTTATGTAAAGGAATTACACTTGCGGAAGGTTATAAGGGACCGTAGTCAACGGAGTAATGAAAGAAAATGGAATTGTCCGAAGGAATAGCAATTGTACACCAGAATCCTGAATAGCAGAGACACAGGGTCTGAGCAAACGCTTAAAGGGAATCACGCAGTTGATGAGTCTCGAAGGCGCCGAGTGGTATGAAGTCGAGTGGAACTTCATAAGGCATGAAGCCGTTAATAAATCAAATGTGAAATGAAAACCGAAGAGACGGAACCACGAAGGTAAGAAGCGGAACCATGATTAATGAGTGAAGGGCAGTTTTGCAAACCCACAAGTGGGTTTCGCACAATTGTTAAATGGTAAGTGGAATCACAAAAAAAAAATGTGATACATCTCGTTGTTTGACACGTGGTATTGGCGGTTTTAAATTACAGCCCATTTCACATTTTTTTTGTGCGTTAAATTTTGGTGGAAAAGAAATGTGAATCTCGTTCGATTGGGTGACATCAAAGATCAACGGCGTTCGCACAGGAGAGTTGCACGGGAGTTAGTTCAAAGGTATGGCCAACGTTTAATTAATTTATAATTGTTGAACATTTTAAATGGTGGACCAGATACACCTTATGTGAGTGGAACATCGACCTTTTCACTGGCGGAGTTGATGAATTATGTTTGTTATGGTTGAGCATTGCAATTGGGTGTTTTAAACTAAATTTAAATGTTAACATAGCGAACGTATATATATATGGTGGCTAAAGTCATATGGGGATGAAGTCGGTAAGTTGTGACTGTTATAATAATATGCTTTGAGTCTAACGTTAAATGTTGCTATAACATTTGGTATTATTATATGGTGGAGTGTTGTACATACATTGATGTATGTGTGGGCCCGAATACATTGAGTTTTATTCCAAAGTTCGCGATATAAAAAATGCCATGGGGTTAACATATATGGAGGTGAGTTTGACATAATACATATGTGTTATGGCGGTTTTGATGAGTCTAACCAGCAGTATCGCGCGACCACAAGAGTGGTAAGTAGATTTACAAATTGGAATGCGATATGGGTTCTTGATCGACACGTGGTGATAGGCGGTTTTAGAATCCCACTTATGTCGTGTAATTTTGGGAAAACAAAGGATGTTCATGTTAGTAACGCGATATCCGTTTGATGACTCAATCAAGGGATCGGATGGCATTCGCTTCACGAGTTGTGTGATAGTTAATGGAGTATTGATCGATGGTGGAGAGTGTCGATTTATAACGCGATGGAAGATTGGCCATCAGATTGATTCTGCAGATAACGCAAAGGTGAGTTGTGAGATGGTGGGGCCCAACAGGTAAATATATGATGGCACCAGTGTTTTAATTCAAAGTTTACCCTCTGATTTGTAATGGAATATTAAATAAGTTGAATTTGCTGTGGGACTCGAATGATCTTTAATATGCATGCAGGGTATTGATTATGGTTTTAACCAAAGGTCCGATAGAAGGAAAGGTGCCGATTATAAATGTGATTCTAGATATAAGGGTTGGTTGGTGTATAAAAATGGAAGAGAATTTTACATGCGTTATGGGTTTATTTCTATGTTTTTAACCATAGATTCTGAAATAATAAACTGTCGCAATTAGTTGCCATTTTATGATTTATAACTGCGGGGTTTTAAGGAAAAGAAATGCTCCTGTGTATGTTTGTGATATGGGGTTTATAACCCTTGGTTAAGAAAAGCTCTAGTATTTATTTAAACTTGCCCAGATTAGAGATCACAACTGGGTTGAATGGTTTTGATAACCATCAGATGTGAAAAAAAAAGCTTCCACATACATTTATTTAAATTTCCAACCAAGGAAAAATGAATGGAGAGGTTTTTTTATATGCTTGAGACTTTGAGATTTATTTGGGGCTAAACTTGTAAAGCAGCTATATATGCAGAACTGTTACATGACAACAGCTGCCAAATTTAGAACATAATTTGGGAAATGCATTCTGCATGCATGGAAAACAAGAGAGTAATGGAGAAACTGAAAAAGACAGTGACAACAGCAGAAAAGACAAACGCACAGCAATCCAAGGGTCGGAAAAAGGGCTGAGTGAAATTGTTTTATGTAACTAAAAATATGAATGGAAATGATTCAAAATTATTGTGTGATGCAAAGGCAAGTGTCTAGAGGCAAAGAAATATCCCACTGTAATATTGAAATGTATACATATTGTTATATTTTTCTGAATGAGCTGGACAAAAAAATGAGAAGGCAGAAGTCAAGGAGTCATGGCTGTTCACTTTGAATTCCCTGTGGAATACAAACAGTCAAGAGGTGAACTCTATAAATGATATCACATAGATATGCATAGAGAAGTTAGAGAATGGAGAAATGAGACAGAGAGGGTAAGAAGAAGCAGGAGCAGATAGAAAAGTTGTGAAGACTTAGAGATGATACAAGGCAGATATGAAGGCTACTGGACAGCAGTGAAAAGGAACAGAACAGAGATGATATCCAGGTAAATCAGCGTGTGTTTTTGAAAGAGTGAGGAAGTTGGTGCTTCCATATCAAGTTGTAGCTTGATAGATGTCATTTGTAGCTCGCTGAGGTAGGAGCCTCATGTAGGTTGTAGCCTGCAGAAAATAGATGGGAGTTGGAGCTTCCTTGCAAGTTGTAGCTTGCAGAATTGAGGTAGGAGCCTCCTGTAGGTTGGAACCTACAGAAAATCAATGGTGAGAGGGAGTTGGAGCTTGCCTTTGCATCACAACAATAATAAGATGTGGTTTTCTCCCTTATGGGTTTCCACTTATATCTGTTGTCTATGTGCATGATGTTTATGTGTTGATATGGTGTACCTAATCTGCTTAATACTTGCTGCTCACATATTAAGATTTTTGTTACATTATCTTAATACTTGTTGCTCACATATTAAGTTGATCATGAAATGAAGGTGTAAATAAGTTTAAAGGAAAGTTTTAAAAGTCCATGAATGTGTTAAACTGATTCACCCCCCCTCCAAGTTTAACTAAGGGTTCAACATTTTCCAAGGTCAAGATCATATTTTTGTCCACTGTGGATTGGGCTTTGGTTCCTACCAATTTTCCTTTATTCCTACCCCCTTTTTGTGTTTTCCATTGTTCTTCATGACCTATTGTAAAGTCGGCCCCTCTTCTTGCATGTGACTTCTTGCAATCTCTTGCAAAATAGCCATATTCATGGCAAAATATGAATTTGAAGTGTATTTTCTCATAGTCAAGAGTCTAACAATGAGTCCTTTCTCCTTGCATGTGATTTATTTTAGGAAGAAACCCTTTCTCCAAATATACTTAAACACATTTTTTCACATGCAAACTAAAGCCCTTTGGGTTCAACCATTTTCAAATATTACCCCAACACATTTCTGATTACATGTAGAAAATCATCACTCCAACATGAAATTGGAAGTCAAGGAAGCTTGACCCAAACAGGAACTACATCTGGTATGTCTTCATCTAGATCAAAGTCCGCGGACCATTTTTTCAGATGCATACCTCTTGCCACCAAAAAATATGGTCCATTCCAAAAGTTTATGTCTTTATCTTCCTTAAATTCAAATAGGAAGACAAAAAACTCATTCATGCATGCATGCAGTCCAATATTTCCTTTTAACAATGGCTTCCAAGTTTTCTCCAAACAAAACTCTACAGATCTTGGGGACGGCCACATTCCCATGAACCTCCCCACTAAATCCCAATCCGGAAATGCTAAGGTAGTTCTTTGAAACCCTGATGGAAGGGCCACTAATGGGATAGTCTCTAGCCTCTTCAAAAAATATGTTTGTGCTTCTTTGGATCTAGGTTTATTAGAGAGTGAAGCTATGAAGGCCTAGAAGGTTGCAACTTTGTCCAACAAAGGGGAAACAACCCCTCCGGAATAGCCATCTCAAAAACAAATCTAGTCTTTAAACCACACGGTGATGACGACCGTAATCCCATATATCCCTAAACCCAAATTGATCAAGAGTGGATTGGCGATCCGCAAGTAGATGGGAAAGATTCAATTTCTACCAGGAAATTCCACAAATGTAGACATGGATCTACTGCAAACAAAACCTAAACCAACTCTAGTAGCAAAATTTCAACAACATAAATTGCACAAAATTTTACTCACAAGATCGAGTTGAGGACTTGTACTCCATAGATGGTGTTTGTGGCTTCTCTGAACAGAGGTGTAGCGATAGTAGCTATGGAAATCCTAGCCACTATGGAAGCATAACCTCCTCGTCCATCATCTTGTTTTATAAATTTGTCATTAATTATTTTAATATATGTGTGTTAATTATATATATATATATATATATATATATCATACACACTTAAATTATATAAATTTAGATATTTATAAACATTATTAAATTTACATATTTATAAATGGTTATAATAGAAGTATAATATTTCAATAAAATATAAAGTTAAATATATGAAAGAAACATGTAATTTAAAAAGTATTTCTATCTTTAATTTTATTGTCACTTACTAATTTTGAATGTGTGTGTCTGTGTGTGTGTGTTAATTTTTATTTATATCATAGACACTTAAATTGTATAAATTTATATATTTATAAATATTTATAATAAAAGTGTAATATCTCAATTACCCAATGTGGGTGATGAGCAAACGGACAAAGGTTCAAGAGGCTAGGGGACATTTACTCCCTTCCCACGTGGCAACTACATGTGGAAGCATGTCATAGAAGCCATTGTTGGCAACCGGGTTAAGAAGTTTTGAGAAATAATGCAATTTATTTGTATTTCATGGTTTGTTGTGGGTTGTGACGGTTGGTTTCAAGGAATGGGTAGTGACACGTCTTTGGGGATTTTCTTTCTTGGTGCACAGGGTGGCTATCTGTCACAACCATACACTTCCCTCCTTCATGCAAGTTCAAAACTGAGCAGTTATTTTAGGGTAAATGTTTTTAATTATGTCAAGGAGGAGGTTCCAGGTATAATCATTTGGGACCTTAGTGTGCTTTCAGAAGTTTTGGCCATGGGAAAGTCTTTGGAGATGATGTGAGGGTTTCACCTGGCTGGCCGCGCTACCATCACATCAATCGTTGAGGTTTTCCCTCTCTCTTTAGAGCAGGTAAAATATTCTTGTTTAATTTTTATTTTAGTATAGTATATGTCTGGTAGGTTCTTTCTTGCATTGTTTGGTGTGTTTTGGGGGTTGTACGAGGTGGTTGCAGAGTTTGGAAGAAACCCAATTATATCTTGTACCCTTTCTCATTGTTGTTCATTACCTTTATAGGGTATGTGTGGTGGCGGGCTCATATATCACGGATGTTCATTCTCTGGGGTGGGGTATGGGAGACACTTGTTGGGCAGGGGGGGTTGTAGGAGTTCGGATTTCTGGTGTCCTAGGTGGTAGGATGTGTAGAAATTATATACCATATGCATGTATATATCCAGATTCTCTTGATATAACAATATTTATCTTCTTGCTAAACACAGAATCTTTCCATTGTTAATCTTTTGCGGAAATTTAAAACTCAATTGCAAACACATGAAGCAATAAAAACAATCGCACATAACACAATTGTTTAACGGGAAATCCTGAAGCTAAAAACCCCAACTATCATATATTATGTATCATATATTATGTATCAACTATCATAATCCTGAAGCTAACAACCATCCATAAATAGCATCCTGCAACTTCTGAAATATGATCACCATGTCTAAAAATAGACATAGTCTAAAAATAGACTTACAACTAAAAATAGCCTACGAGCCCACTTAGTGAAGGTGATCGATTTTCACTAAGCTTCATCATCTTGTTGAATCTCAACAGGATGATACTACAGAGAAGGGTGACTGGCTAGGCTCTCACTAGCGGATGAAGGGTGGCCATGTTTATGCCAGTGGGAATTCTAAATTTTGGTTGCCTGCTTGTGGAGTTGGCTTGTCACTTGGTGAGATGTTCTGGGACTCTTGGGAGTTCATCCCTCTTGGAAATTGGGTCTTTGGGTTGAAATTTTCACGTGTTTTGTGTGCAGTGGCCAATTGGAGCAATATGCAACACCAACAAGGAGAGGCTCATAGAGGTTTTGGTATTCATGTCCAAGGTGTATCACATGGAGTGGGGAAGCAAGATGATGGGGAAGAGGTAGAAAAATGGCCTACTAACTCACATGGACGAGTGGTTATATTGTCACCCTTTAATTCACTAGAAGTGCAGATACATTAGGTTACAACTTTAGTGGAGCATTTGACCTGTGACTGCCAAGATAATCACAACGAAGTCATTGCTTTTATGAATGACCTCCAACATAATCATTGGCATATGATGGATCGTTTGGTATCTCTTTGTCGAGGTCAAAAGAGGATACAAGAGAGGTTATACCATATTGAAGGTAGAATGGCTCATATGGCAACACACATTTGCAAAGCCTTTCATTGACCACATGCAATGATCCTAATGACCTGGATCCGGGTAATAGAGTTGATTAAAGATTATTGTGGGTTGTATTTTGATCCTTTAGATTTTTTGGTTAATCTTGGAAATTTCTTTATGGTCCTTAAGTTTCCTTTTGTTCTTATCTATGATTTTTTCCTTTACCACCTAGCCAACAAGTCTGATAGGAATGATGCTTGTGATGTTTTGAAATTAAGCTCCCCATGATGTAGCCTTTTTATGAATTAATAATAAAAAAAAAGTAATATTTCAATAAAATATAAAAGTTAAATATATAAATAAATATATATAAATAAATAAAATAAATTTTTTTTTATATTTTATATATAGTAACTTTAATATTTTATTGAAATACACACACACACACACACATGTGTTGGTTCTAACCATGAAATGATGCTCACACTAGTCTATTCTTGGTTATCATACACCAAATCTTGTTTGGCTCGTGGGAAAATAATGGCAATACATCATGATTTGCATAGGCTTCTTGTAATGTTGGATGAGAGTGGTGTCATGGTGAGCCAACGTCCTCCCTCCAGCCTACTTTTGTTACTTTTGTTTTTCAAGGGAAAATATGAAATTTATCTTGTTATTGTAGGGTGGTCATGTTTGTAATTCTTATCATTTCCTTGAACTCCTTAATTGGACAAATTCTACACCTATTTTGGCACTCTCAACACTGGAGTGTCTACCTTACAATTTTAATTTCATTCAGCCACCCTCAACCTCTCGTGCTTGTAGGGTGGCTCTAGAACCTCCATTGGCCACCCAGATTCACCATTATGGTGCGACCTTCTCAAAGGATCCTATGTTTAAATACAATTAATAGGCTCTAAATTTTCAGGCTCAATGCATTGTTGTAGTATGTTTTACCTACAGAAAATATTAGAAATGTGAAATATGCCAAGGATACCACAGAAAATAACACAATGAGATGATAAAAATGGAAATATTTTATTAAGAACTGCAACAATATTGTTCACTTGTCTCTTCAAGGGGGAAACCTCCACTAGAGAAGAGATCAATTACACAACACAACATAAGACTTCACATACTATCTTCAACAATATATAGTTTCATGAGACCCAATACCCTAACTACTCGCGGTCCCTTGCATAATGTGGTTTAACCACTTTATTTATTAGCTATGGCCCATTATAACTAATTGTGGTCCCTTATTTATAATGTGGTTCAACCAATTAGAATGCTTACGAGCATTATTTATTAAATTAATTAATCCCGACTCTTACAGTGCCCCTTGGGCTTATTATATTACTAAAAAAGTCAGGGTCAGACCCTAACATGCCCTCCCCTTCAGAATTAGCCTTGCCCTCAAGGTTGGAGTTACAGAAATTTTTGGAGAATAGTTGTTGGTTCCCATGTCACATCTTTTGGTAAGGTTTATTTCCATTGGATGATAATTTCCTTAATAGTGTGGTCGCGAAGGTGTTGTTTCCATGAATCCAGGGCCTATTCTAGTTGGATCTTAATAGAACCTTCCTTGTCCATTTCAGGAAATGTGGTCTGGACCTTGCAATTGTTCCCCGTGACTTTCTTGAGGAAAGAGAAATGGAATATGGGGTGGGTTTTTTCAGTGGCCAGCAGGGCCAGTTTGTAGGTGACGAAGCCAATACATTGAACACTGGATAAGAACCATAAAATTTTGGATCTAATATTTAGAAGCCCTTTTCTTTGACAGATGTCTTATTATAAGGTTGGAGTCAAAGAAATAGTAGGTCACTCACTTGAAAATACCTTTTCTGATCAATGGTGGTCAACATGTTTCTTCATATGGTTTTGTGCTTGATGGAGATTATCCTTCAGAAGAGCGAGAGTGTCATCTCGGTTTTGAAGAAGCTTATCAACTGCCTGGACTTTGGGAGATCCTAAAAGGTAAGAAGTTGGCAAAGGTGGAAGTTGGCCATAAAATACCTTATACAGTGTCATCTTGGTTGCTTCATGATCATTAGTATTATGCCACCATTATACTAAAGGTAACCATTACACCCATATATGTTTTTTGTCAAAAGAAAAGCACCGCAGGTAGGTATCCAAACATTTTTTTACCACTTTGGTTACCATCCATCTAGGGGTGATATGTTGTACTCATTTGGATTTGTCTACCATGTAGCTTGAACAATCCCTGCCAAAAATTGCTAGTTAAGGTGGGATCACAATCAGATAGAATAGAAGTAGGCATGCCATGTAGTTTGAAAATTTGATCCATGAATACTTGAGCCACAAAATCACAAGTGAACGGGTGTGGTAAGGCAAAAAAAAAATGTGTATTTGGTGAGTCAATCCACTCCCACCATGATGACTGACATGTTTCCTGATTTAGGGAGACATGTAATGAAATCCATAGAGACATGTGTCCATATAGAAGTAGGTAGCGGCAGGGTTTGTAACGTTCTTAGTGTCTTCATTGTTTCCCCCTTGTTGCACCGTCATACATCACATTCACCTACAACTGTAAGAATTTCATGTTTCATCACTTCCCAAAAGAAAGAGCAATGTGCACAAGCATAAGTCTTCTGAAATCTCAAATGTATTATGATGGGTAAGGTGTGTAGCTTCGCTATGATGCACGGTTTGAGAGTTGTGTTAGACGAGAGAACCACACAATATTTATATCAAAAAATATCTTCTTTCCAAGTGTAACCTATTGGGGTGTTAGGATCAGCTTGTAACCTTTAGGTTAGCTGGGAAAGAGATGGGAGGGAAAACCATTCATTATGTGCCTCCTCAATCCAATATGGTATGGGGAAGAATAAGGATAAGAGAGTGTCATCCTCCTAAAATTGTTGTGACAAGGCATCAACCACAACATTGTCTCAACCCTTCTTATATAATATTTCATAATCATAGCCCAAAATTTGTGTAATCCATTTATTTTGCTTAGGGCAGGATAAGTGTTGCTCAAAAAACTACTTCAGATTATGATGGTTAGTTCGAATTTGGAAACGGCATGGCAAGTATGGTCACCAAGTGTCTAGTACATGTAGGATGGGTATCATTTCTTTCTCATAAGTAAGTTGACACAAATTATTTCCCCTTAATTGGTGGCTCGTTTAGGCTATTGGTTGACCTTCTTGTGTTAATACTACGCCAATGTTGATCCTTAAGGTATCACATTCGATTACAAATGGTTTTGTAAAAGTTGGCATGGCTAAAACTGAGGTGGAACACATAGCCTATTTGAGATCGACCAAAAATTCCTATTGAGCTAATTTTGTCGAGAGGAATGCATTTTTCTTGAGAAAAATCATCAGGGGTCTGGAAATGCATCCATAATTCCTGAAAATTTTGCGATAGTATCTCGTAATGCCTAAAAATCCCCACATATTTTTCAAGGTTCGAGGTTGTGGCCAATATTTCATTGACTTAATATTTTTTTGGATACACCCTTACTCCTTTGTGTCCCACAATGTATCCCAAGTACTCCACCTCTTCCATTCCAAAATAAAACTTGGACAATTTGACAAAAAGTTTAACATCCTTAAAAATTTTCAATACCTGGTCAACATGTTGAAGATGTATTTCCCATGTTTGTTGTAGATGAGTATATCATCAAAAAATGCCATGAAAAATTTTCGAAGATATGGCTTGGGAAAGTGATTCATGAGACTTTGAAAGGTGGACAAGGCATTACAAATACAAACGGGCATAACCAAAATTTCATAGTGACCTTCATGGGTTTTGAAATTTGTCTTGGGAATGTTTGGTACTTTCATTTTGATTTGGTGATAACCCGAACGAAGATACAACTTCGTAAATAATTGGGTGTCATAGAGTTCATCAATGAGATCATCGACTACTGGAATAGGAAAATTATCCTTTATGGTGAGCTTGTTAAGGGCCCTATAGTCGAGACACATGCGCCACTCCCCATATTTCTTTGATACCATGACCACTCGGTACAAATAAGGGTTGGTGTTGTGATGAATAACACCTAGTTCTAGTAGATCCTTAATAATATTTTCAATCTCATTCTTTTGTGTGAATGGATACCTATAGGCGTAGACATTTGGTAGCTTCCTACCCAGAATCAAAGGGGTTCTATGATCATGCTCACCCCAAGAAAGGGGTAGCTCCTTGGGTTTTTCAAACACCTGTTGATGGTGACTCAACACCTTTTTGCATATCAGATGAATGTTGGCAAGGCTTGATTCAATGTTTTGGATTGAATTTAATTGAGCAACTACCCCATGGTGTCCCCTTTTCAAAATTTAATCCATTCTTAGTGAGTTGATGATAGTAGGAGCACCTTCCTGAAGCCCTCGGAGCGTGTTAGTCATCAGTATTTTTTACCTGTTGTTGATGACTACTTCCCTTAGCTGAGTTTTCTAGAAGCTAATCTCAAACTGTAAATTTTTCATCTAGAAAACACCCCAAACAAATTTTTGTCCTCCTACCCCTTCCTGTCAGTCTATGATGAGAACAATCTCCAGTTTTCAAGACCTATCTTGATTCAGCAAAGTCTCCCTGTCTATAGCTATCATAGCTGTGATTATCTGCTATCATTTACACTTGTTTCTCATACCATTCACTATCCAAAGTTTGAAAAAGTGTCTGCTACTCTATCCCTGATCATCTTGTCATATGACAATCTGATCATGCCTAAGAAAACACTCAGAATCTTTGAAAATTGTCCCTAAGTTAGATAGTGGTGTTTAGAGAGTTTTTCCTTGGCTAAGATATCCTAGGCCAAAAAGCCTCTGTCTATTACCAGTCAACCATGAAATAGTTCCTATTCTGCAAAGCAAGCCTTGTTCTATCCATAGGTCGCACACCACTAAGGGGTCACTTTGTCTCATTTTAGAAGAAGTTCAACAAAGATCCAAATCAGGAAAAGAGAAGGTTTGTCACTGTCTGAAGAAATATGCTTAGATCAAGCATAATCTCCATGAAACACCAAAAGAGCTCTCCAAGGTTCAAAAGCATCTATTTTTCACATCTCTGCAGGGGTGTAATTGAATGATGATCAGTATGCAAATAAGAGCAAAGGGACAAGTTCAAATAGGTCTCTCATGTTGAAAAGTTTTGCCATCAATGATCAGATGAACAGCTGTAAAGAGAAGAGAAACAAGTGTACATGTTATAAATCTAAAGGCTTCTTGAAGAGCACAGATCATTCCTCATCAATGAAGCAAATGAAGTAAAATGATATGTTGATCAGCAGTGCTCCATGATCTCCTCCAAAAGCAGTGTTGCATAATCTTCCGAAGGGCATCATCATGTAGGGCATAAGAAGACAGTTGCTTCTTATGTTACCTTGAACTTGGGTTTTGAAAAGTAGTCAAAGGCAATTTCAATAAACCTCTGACAACACAGTCAAGGGAAAAGACAGTTCAATGATATCTAGCAGCAAACATTCTCCATGTACAAATCACATTTCTTTTGGTTTTGTGTTCACAGTGATATTTTACAAAGGATATATTCATCTCATACAAGGCCTCATAAAGCAAGAGGACATGAGTTTCAAGTGATTTTATCAATAATAAATGTCAAATTCTACTTTGTTTCCTATTGGAATTCTTCAAACAGACATACAAAGCAAGGTACAGTGATTTGAAATAAATGTAGATCTTGTGTTAAGGTTAACCTCCTTCAAAGTGCAGAGGGTTAGAAACACAGTGATAACCTCCTTCAATGATAAGTAGAGGATAAAAGACACATTGTTGTGACCTCCTTCACTAATAAGCAGAGGGTCAGCTTGTTTTTAAAGTAGCTACTGGAGTTATTTTGCGCCACCTCCTCCAAAGAGGACAGAGGATGCATCACCAGGATTGACTGATGTTGTGTTGGTAAGACCATGTTGAGAAATAGTGGTAAAACAAATGAAAGTTTATAAGTTAAGGGCCTATTCCACATCAAAAGCAAAGCAGTGACATGATGGTGCTAAAAAGCCTCTGCTATTATGTTTATAAAAGCCTTCTTCAAGGGATGAATCAGAGGTCATATTTTTGAATTAAAGTAGCCTAATCTGAATGATAAAAGTTGCAGACCAAGCTTGGTTTAAAAATGGTTTCTGAAAAACTAATGCAAAGAGGCATTCACATAGAGGGTTCATGTTGAAAAAACATTATGGTCTATCAAAAGTACTCCCTCCAAGTGATAAATAAAGGGAGAGCGCCAAAGGTTACTTTCCATCTCATTTGAAAGATAGTAGGCACATTATTAAGATAGATTTTTTATTTTTCTTTCTCTTAGGGCATGTAGCAACTGAAATGATAGGGGATGATAGACCCAATTCATTGGTTTTGGGATGATGTCCAGTTTAACCAGGTCATTGGGAATGGTGCTCAAATTGACTTATAAAAGATTTCCCCCTAAAGCATGAAGAGAGAATAATAATAACAATATTTTTTGAATGAGATGCTTTACACTGTGATGGGATGGAGCTGAAGTGGAGTGCCAAGCTACATCAATATTACAATACATTACATAATGATATATCCCCTCGATCATGAATTGTTGAGGGAAGGCATTCCCATGCTTAGCACATAAACTATCTAATAATTTGTACATAGTGCAGAAAGTTCTCTATGTTGGAATGTTTCCCAATACAGACATGCCTACAGATATAGGACCATGTTCAGATGACTATTTTTATGTAAGGTCACCATACATATTATGTGTACAAAAATCCTGAAATCACAACCCAGATTGTTGAAACTAGATCTGGGGCCTTCTTATCTCGTTCACTCGATTGTTTGGGTACAAGTTTAGCCTTGTGAATATGTGATTTGTAGTTGAACATGGTAAGACATCATTTGATTACCAGCCAATGATGTGAGTTGTTAACAAATGTGAGATAACCACCATTGATGTTAATGGTTGTCAAGGTACTGCAATACATTTTTTTAAGGTGTGAATAGATGATTTGATGTCGAACGCCAAACAAAATATTTCGGTCAAAATTCCGGAAGCAAGGATCTTGTCGATGATGTAACAAGCCTCATGGTACTGGAATATGATGTTTCTAAGTGAACTTCCTAGATGATGATTTGACGTCGACAAGAAATTAATTTATTGCAAAATGGGAGTTACTGATTTTAGAGACAAAGTATGACTTTATATATCAATGTTCATGGATGATTGTCATGAAAATGAAGGTTTATGAGTATTGCAGAAGGATGAGTATTCACTGGATGACTTCTCTTGAACATATCGGAGACACTGAGATGAGTTGGCAGCATTGACCCAAAACCAAAGTGAAGGTATGATGAACCATAGGCATTAATGAACTGTAAAGAAGATTACCCAACCCAAATAGTCACAGTGATGGAGTGAAGTGTCATGTTCAAGAGCGACCTGCTACCGTAAAAAGTTCTGTTCACTTTCCCAAATTTTTCCCGGTCATTTGTCGACCAGTGCCTCTTTATTTTTAAACAAGCTTGAGGAGGATAACATATGCTTGATCTATAATTCAACCCTTTGGGTGAATAATGTATTACTATTTAATAATTTAACAAGTCTAGCGATGAATAAAACTCGATTCTTGCCATGATCAACAAGCTCGTCGTTATTTTATGTTTTAACGAGCCTAATGAAAGTGACAGCCCGGTCCTTTTTCATATTTATAGAGTTTGAAAAAGAGGACGAATAAAAACGCCATAAGTACTTTTTTTTAAAGTTATCGCTCAGATCCAAAAAAGTGTAAAATAATATCTGAGAGAACCTCCTAGCCATGTTCGACTAAGGCATTCCTTTTTTGTAAATAATCTATCTCAATCCGGAAAAGGGTTAAACTTGTACTGAGTATATATCAATTCATTTACTTTTATGAGCTCGAAAAGACAAGTGCTCGACAATATTTTCACATTATCGAAGTCTGAAAAGAGCTAAAAGAAGACTCCAAAGGTTCCTTTTTTGTTGTTATCGAAGCTCGAAAAAGAGATAAAAGTGCACTTCAAGTCCTTTTTCATTTTTAACAAAGCTAGAAAATACAAGGATAAAAGTATGCTTTGTGGTCAAATCATTCTTGAAATAATTCTGCACGACTAATATGCTCATCAGTTGCAAAACCTATTCAGAACAACATCAAATGGATTAAAATTACATGTTTCATGATAAAAATAGAATAAAACCATAGTCACAACAATAAATATGATTTGAAAATAATCAAATGAATAATTAAAAGAGTTTTATTATTCATTTTTACCATTTGAAAGTTACCATTTGCATTTTGGAGCTCTGAACCTGTTCTTGGCCATGTACTTCAATTTTTGATTACGTGCAATTGGTAAGAATGTTTTGAATGCCCCCTACAAGAGCACATGTCGAATGTCCCCTGCAAGAGAAGATGCACCCCAAGATTCATTTCATTCACCTAAGTATATTATTGGTTACTAATAGTTGGATGGAATGAAATTTCATTTACGGGATCAAATGGAAGGCTCAAATTAATTAGGAGAGGATTTGTTTCATTTTTTAGCAAGCTTGACACGGGAAAAGAACTATGCTCATGGAACCTTGTTTCATTTTTTAACGAGCTTGACACAAGAAAAGATGTAGTCTAACGGAGTCAGCATTTAATGAGTTTGATGAGAACCACAAATGATAAGTTAGAACATGTGTTGATGGGTCTTCTCGAGGGTTTCCATTGAATTTCATAGGGTAATTTATGTGAAATCACCAACCACAAAGGAGAATAACTGATGGGACGAGATTGATATTGCACTGAAGATTTGAATAAAGGATCAAGTCATTCAATACTCATAAGAGAGGAACCAGATAGGATTCCAGATGATGATATGGGTGAAATCAATGGACAAAACATCGAAGATGAAGCAACAGTAGATGTTGTTGCAGCTGAAATAGATGGTTCAGTCTGGGATGTTATTTCAACCATGGTCGACTGACCCAATGCATACCCTATAGAATCTATGGGAACTCGAAGTAAAACAGGATCAATAAAAGCAAAGGAAGGTGATTGAGGAAAATACTCGTACAGGTAAATCTCCTCCCCAAAATGAGTTGGAGTTAAAGGTGTCTCGTCTTGTGATATTTCTTCAATCGAAATCAAACCAGGTGGAATAACTTCTCCATCAGGCCCGAAGTATATTTCAGGTAGTTGAATGCATGATATGGGAGACTCAATGGCCACAATATATTGTGGAGCGACCAATATAGGAAAAAATTTTGGTTGTTCGACTTTGAGATATAGATGTTATTTACTTAGGGAATATAGAAACTAAAATATAAGTGAATGATAGACCCTATTTCATTGGTCCTGGGGATGATGTTCAGTTTGGAAATTAACAGCTGCCCCCTAAAGCACGATGGGATCTAGATCAACTTCCAGTTGAACAACGTCGAGTTTTGGAGGTATGGTCTCATTGATTGGATGGATCGTGACCACATGTAGTTGTGAGGACTTCGTCTCGACAACAGTAGATGAACCAGGATTTGTAGAAACAACTTGTTTCAACTCTAGTATATGGGAAGATGATGCTTCACCAGAGGTACTCATGGTACTGGTTTTGGTAGAGCGATGTCGCCTTCACTGACCAGAAGTGACTTCCGGTGGTAAGGTGGTTTCAATGCAAGTCTACACGAATGATGGGGAAAGGGATTTTCTTCTTCCACGATGACTGATTTATTTTATGACCAAAAACAAATAAACAAAATAAAAAGGTAATAATAGGCAAAAGGTTTACCAAGAAACTGTGAACTTCATAATACCTCCTGGCGAACTAAGAAGTACGGGCAGGCAATCTCCCCGAATGTTGTGTTCGGTGTATCACAATTTACAAGGTGGCGGACTCGGTTCACTATGGATGGATAGCAACCTAAATTTTTCCTCTCAAATATACCCGAAGGCACATGGAGGCCCAAGTCTATATTAGCACTGTCTAATGCGAAACCGCACAGTGAGATCACCCCTTTATACTTTTCGTACTATAACACCGCCCGATATACCCCAAGGAACGTGGACGGCCTATGATATACTTACGTATGTGGAGTGAGGTATCACAGTCAAAATGTATCGCAAACAATTAACGACAGTTGCTATGTTTTACGATGTTAGAACACGTCTCTAGCCTAGAACTTATAAATGTTATCATTATGGTTCCAATGCTTTTTTAGGTAAATTGATGTAAATTTTAAGTTGATATTTTTAATCAATTAGCCTTTCAAGGTTCACTACGATGATGTAATGGAAATTCCTAAAATGAAAACTAAAATGATAAGGAAACTTTTCACTTTTAGATTTTTCAATGAAAATCTTAGCTACTAAAGGGAAAGAGCAATCAGTTTTGAGAGAAACCAACAAAGAGCACAAACTAATATGCACCTTTCCTAATTTTTTCCTACGTAAAATACCCATTCCACTATATGAAAATGCATGTTTTTCTTTTCGGTACCCTTAATGTGAATGAAAAAAGGAAACTATATGCATCAAATAAAAAAAAAACAAATGATTTCTTCTTTGAGAAACAATGAATTTAACAACAATTTCTCTTTTAGGAAAATTAAGAATGGAACTACAATTTTTCGTACAGGAAATGAAGAATTTAACGACAATTTCCTTTACGAAAACAAATGGATTTAATGCAGAAATAAAATACTTTGAACTTGATTTGTAAATGATAAATAAAAACACTTAAATAGACATTGAACAAACTTACTTTTCAAAGGAGGAAGATTCAGGTAGATTCACTGGTCTCTATGAGGCATCAAACAGTTGAAAACACAACAAAAAAAAAGGTTGAAAGTGAAGGAAAATAAAAAATCAAAGGGAATATGATTGGCTTAGGGGACAACACAGTCTCTAAGGGGAGATTGCAATATACAAATGGATATTTACTTTAATCAATTAAATCAATGAAACATGAAACATATACATCAATTAAGAATCCATAATATGAAAGATAGAAGCTTATAGAGATACATATGTGGGAAAGTAAGCATCAATCTTTATTAATGGATAGAAGGGGAGGTTACAACTAGCGATTGATTTTATGTCACCAAATCCAATATCATCCCAGCCTCATCACAATGAATATCTCTCCAACAGCATATCACTCAAATCAAACACTCAATTGAGAAACCAACAACATTTTTATACCAAATTTCTTCTTTTTTAAGCGCTAGGATCTGTGCTCAATTTATAGATGATCTGAAGGTAGTTTCACAATCAATGAATTTCTAATAATAGGCAAGACATGTTCCCAAGCTCAGTGGTGTTGAATGGACACATGGATTCGAAGTTTGACTATGCACTCTTCTAGAAGGCACTGGCCATGTGGAGATTCTCGAACAATGAGAATTTTGCTCCCAATTTACCAGCGCACCCTTGAGTATTGGGAAGTGCTTTGCAGAGCACCCTTGAATGGAGGTAAATGCATATGCAAAGAAGTTAGTCACTTGAGATACTACGTTGGTGAGCTCATAGGTGATATAAAAGGTAGTTCAAATCTTAGAAACCTTGCAATGGAAGTCATGGATGATTTGTTCTTTTTCTTTGTCTTAGGGCATGTAGCAACTAAAATGTTAGGGGATGATAGACCCTATTCATTTCAGTTGCTACATGCCCTAAGACAAAGAACAAGAACAAATCATCCATGACTTCCATTGCAAGGTTTCCAATATTTGAAGTACATGTTATATCACCTATGAGCTCGCCAATGCAGTCTCTCAAGGGACTAACTACTTTGCATATGTAGTTACCTCCATTCAAGGGTGCTCTGCAAAGCACTTCCCAACACTCAAGGGTGTATTTGTCAATTGGGAGCAAAATCATCATTGTTCTGAAATCTCCACATGGAAAATGCCTTCTAGAATAGTGCATATGTGTCAAAATTTGAATCCATGTGTCCATTCAACACCTCTGAGCTTGGGAGCATGTCTTTCCTATTATTAGAAATTCATTGATTGTGAAACTACCTTCAGCTCATCTATAAATTAAACACAGATCCTAGTGCTTAAAAAGGAAGAAATCTGGTAGAGAAATGTTTTTGAATTCTCAATTAAGTGTTTGATTTGAGTGATATGCTAATGGAGAGATGTTTATTGTGATGAGGCTGGGATGATGTTGGAGTTGGTGACATCAAATTAATTGTTGGTTGTAACCTCCCCTTCTATCCATTAATAAATATTGATGCTTGCTTTCCCACATATGTATCTATATAAGCTTCTATCTTTCATATTATGGATTCTTAGCTGGTGTATATGTTTCATAATTCATTGATTTAAATGATTAAAGTAAATAGCCATATGTATATTGCAATCTCCCCTTAGAGACTGCGTTTCCCCCTAATCCAACCAAATTCCCTTTGAATTTGTCATTACCTTCACTTTCAACCTTTTGTTTGTTGTGTTTTCAACTGTCTGATGCCTCATAGAGACCAGTGAATCTACCCGAATTTTCCTCCTTTGAAAAGTAAGTTTGTTCAATGTCTCTTTAAGTGTTTTTCTTTATCATTGACAAATAAAATTCAAAGTATTTTATTTCTGCATTAAATCCATTTGTTTTTGTAAAGTAAATTTTCATTAAATTATTCATTTCCTGTAGGAAAATCGGTAGTTCCATTCTTCTTTTTTCCTAAAAGAGAAATTGTTGTTAAATTCATCGTTTCTCAAAGAAGAAAGAATTTTTTTTTTTATCAGTTTGATGCATATAGTTTCCTTTTTGCATTCACATTAAGGAGACTGGAAATAAAAACCTGCATTTGCATATAGTGGATTGTGTGTTTTGCATATAAACAAATTAGGAAAGCTACATACTAGTTTGTGCTCTTTGTTGTTTGCTCTCAAAACTAATTTCTCTTTCCCTTTAGTAGCTAATATTTTCATTGAAAAAGCTAAAATTGAAAAGTTTTCTTATCATTTTAGTTTGCATTTTGGGAACTTCCCCAGTGGAGTTTCCAATTTTTTATGCGGAATTATGGATTACGGATAAAACACATTCCCCAAATGTGGTGCTATGCATTTAGAACATCAGATGAAAGACTTTGCAGATACTTTTCCTAAGAGTAAATAGACACACAGAAAGATAGAGAAACATGCTTGGGGTCCAAGCGCTTCCTATTCTCCTTCTATCGCTCTTGTTGTAGCTTCCAATCCAACTTTGATCGCCAAACTAGTTCCTTCAAGTATAAACACTAAACAAAAAAGAGATTGCAATATACAGATGGCTATTTACTTTAATCAGTTAAATCAATGAAACATGAAACATATACATCAGTTAAGAATCCATAATATGAAAGATAGAAGCTTATACAAATACATATGTGGGAAAGTAAGCAGCAATATTTATTAATGGATAGAAGGGGAGGTTAACACCAGCGATTGATTTTATGTCACCAACTCCAGCATCATCCCAACCTCATCACAATGAACATCTCTCCAATAGAATATCACTCAAATCAAACACTCAATTGAGAATCTAACAACATTTATCTACCAAATTTCTTCCATTTTAAGCACTAGGATCTGTGCTCAATTTATAGATGAGTTGAAGGTAGTTTCACAATCAATGAATTTATAATAATAGGCAAGACATTTTCCCAAGCTCAGAGGTGTTGAATGGACACATGGATTCAAATTTTGACACATATGCACTCTTCTAGAAGGCACTAGCCATGTGGATATTCCGGAACAATGAGAATTTCACTCCCAATTAACCAATGCACCCTTGAGTGGGAGACAGTGCTATGAAAAGCATTGTGTCTTGACCAACAGTTCGTTGGTCGCAGCAGAGAAAAAAAACCTCAAGCTAATGACACACTTCTAATGAAATTCTTAGTTTAAAAAGCCTACTAATTTAGATTAGACACTATTGGGTGGATATCCAGAGGAAAAATACACCAAGGATGAAGGTAAATTTCCCCAGCAGAGTCGCCAATTTGTTATGTAGAATTATGGATTACGGATAAAACACATTCTATAAATGTGGTGCTATACATTTAGAAAAATAGATCAAAGACTTGCAGATACTTTTCTTAAGAGTAAATAGACACACAGAAAGATGGAGAAACCTACTTGGGGTCCAAGCGCTTCCTATTCTCCTTCTATCGCTCTTGTTGTAGCTTCCAATTCAACTTTGATCACCAAACTAGTTCTTGCAATTATAAACACTAAACAACAAAGAGATTGCAATATACAGATGGATATTTACTTTGATCAGTTAAATCAATGATACGTGAAACATATACATCAGCTAAGAATCCATAATATGAAATATAGAAGCTTATACAGATATATATATGTGGGAAAGTAAGCAACAATATTTATTAATGGATAGAAGGGGAGGTTACAACTAGCAATTGATTTTATTTCACCAACTCCAGCATCATCCTAGCCTCATCACAATGAACATCTATCCAGCAGAATATCACTCAAATCAAACACTCAATAGAGAATCCAACATCATTTCTCTACCAAATTTCTTCCTTCTCAAGAACTAGCATCTGTGCTCAATTTATAGATGAGCTTAAGGTAGTTTCACAATCAATGACTTTCTAATAATAAGCAATACATGTTCCCAAGCTCAGAGGTGTTGAATGGACACATGCATTCAAATTTTGACATATATGCACTCTTTTAGAAGGCACTGGCCATGTGGAGATTCCAGAACAATGAGAATTTCACTCCTAATTGACCGATGTACCCTTGAGTGTCGGGAAGTGCTTTGCAGAGAACCCTTGAATGGAGGTCACTGCATATGCAAATCAGTTAGTCCCTTGAGAGACTACGTTGGTAAGCTCATAGGTGATATAACATGTACTTCAAATTTTGGAAACCTTGCAATGGAAGTCATGGATGATATGTTCTTGTTCTTTGTCTTAGGGCATGTAGAAACTGAAATGATAGGGGATGATAGACCCTATTCATTGTTTCTGGGGATGATGTCTAGTTTAACCAGGTCATTGGGAATGGTGCCCAAATTTACCTATAACACATGGACCCATGTTGCACCCGGTTTTCCCAAAAAACGTCGTTTAGGGCCTCAAAACGGCTTTGAAAGTTCACGACCCGAAAAACTGCTAAAAATAGTAAGGTGTGGTAAAAATGAAAGACACAATGGTGGGGCCCCAAGTGGAATAGGCAGGTGGCCACCAATATCCACCTGGATCATTCCTTCCTCCTTAGGAAGCAATGGTCCCCATTGCATTGAGTTCCTCCATGAGATGAGGAAACTTCTGTTGAAATTGATCCCTGGTGAACCGCTTGCCTTAGTGCAGGAGTTCGCTAACTTTGACAACCCGATACAATTGGATCTTCTATTGGCGAGTGTTCTTGATTTGCATGTCCATAATACAATCTATGATGGCCAGATCCATACAGTCTAGGTTTAATTCTGTTGGTGTGAGTTGTTCTGCAATGTCAGAGGTGGGAAGTAGGGACGAAGTCGGTCCACATTGAATACTGGGTGCAGACCAAGGAATGGTGGAATACTGAGCTCAAAGGCATTATTCCATACAGCCTTGGTGATGGTGTACGGCCCATATTAGAGCGGGCAAAGCTTGCGGTGGGGTCAAATGAGGCGCTCCTTCTACAAATGTAGCCACACTTTGTCACCCACCTGGAAGTTGTGTGGCACCCGAAGTTGGTCATTTCGTTGCTTGTACTTAGCATTGGAATTTTCCAATATGTCATGAACCTATTGGCAGATGTAATGAATGCGCTCGATAAATTTTTTTGTTTTGTCAGCTTCAGACTGGACATGAACCGAATTGGCCTGCGTAGCCGCAAATGGCATGGCTACATCAATGGGACATAGTGGCTAGAATCCCAAGCCCACCTGAAAGGGGCTATGGTCGGTTGAGCTGTGGAGAGCTCGGTTATAATTATGTTGTACATAGGGTAGGCTCTCATCCCATGTGTGTGTATGATTTGAATTGTACATGCGTAGAATGTGTACAATCATCTTGTTAACGACCTCTCTCTGGTCATCAGGTTGGGGATGGAAAGTTATGGATGGTGAGCTTGGTGTCTAGCATTGACCAGAGGGAGCTAGACCAAAATGTGTTGAGGAACTTGCTTCCTGATCTGAGATGATAAATTGTGGGATCCCAAGTGCACCCACACTCATTCAAAGAAGATTTTAGCAATGGATTTTGTTGTGATATTCTTCTTGCAAGCCACCATAATGGTCATCTTTGAGAATCTGTTGACAACCACGAAAACACAATCGTTTCCATGCTTAGTATAAGGAAGGCCCAACATGTAATCCATGGAGATGGATTCCCAAGGTCAAATAGGGGTAGGTATTGGAGTATAGAGGCCTTGCTTCTTGATGGTTAGTTTGGAAATGGCATAAGCAATACAGGATCTGATGTACTTCCCAACATCCTGTCGAAGGTTCAGCCAATAGAAATACTTCTGCAGTACTGCCACTATTTTCTCGACCCTGAAATTCCAAACGAATCGATTGTATTGTGCTTCCCATATCATCTTGGTACACTCACTTGAAGGAATAAAAATGTGTCCTAGGTGACATAACAATGCATCTTGCATGTGAAAATTTGGAACTTGTGTACCCTCCAAGAGTGCCTTGTATGTGTGGCCGAATTCTGGATCGCTCTTGTAGAGAAGCGGCCAATCAGAAGTCTCGTGCCCACAAGAGTTGAGAACGGTGGTTAGTGCCACGATCGGTGGTCGGCTAAGGCAGTATTCAACATTATCGGTGCTACCCATCTTGTACTTGATGTTCAAATGAAACTGTTGCAGATATGTGGACCACTTCTGATGGAAATTCTTTTGCAATTTCACTTGTGTCTGTATGAACTATAGGGGTCGGTGGTCTGTGTGGATGATTGTTTCCTTCCCAAAAATGTAATGCTTCCATTGTCGACAAGTCTTCACAATGGAATACATTTGTTTGTCATAAGTGGGATACTTGCAGATTGTGTCGGAAAATTTCTCACTATGATATGCCACATGATACCCCTGTTGAGTAAGAACTACCCCAATAGCATAGTCAAAGTCATCTGTCTTGATCTCAAATGGTTGTTGCATGTCTGGTAATGTGAGCACTGGGGCAGAATAGAGGCGACGTTTTAATTATATGAACGCCTTCTGTTGATATTCCAACCAAAAGAATTTTTCTTTCGCTACTCCCTTCGTGACTTGACTCAAGGGCCAAGTCATATGAGAGAATCCCAACATGAACCTGCGGTAGAAATTAGCAAGACCTAGAAAGATGAGAAGCTTTGTTAGAGTGGTTGGGGTTGGCCAATCCCGAATGACTTGGATCTTGGATGGATCCACATGCACACCCCTTTCATTAATAATGTATCCCATATATTGAACCTGGGTCATGCCAAAAGTGCACTTCTCCAAATTGGCACACAAATTGTGTTGCCGCAGTGTTTGGAGGACTTATTGGATGTGGTGGAGGTGCTCTTCCCAAGCCTAGCTAAATATAAGAATGTCATCCAAGTACACCACTACAAATGAGTTGGTGAATGGCTGCAATATGTTGTCCATCAACCTCATGAAGGTTGCGGGAGCATTCGTCAACCCGAAAGGCATGACCAGCCATTTGAAAAGGCCCTCCTTGGCTTTAAAGGAAGTCTTCTACAAATCGGAGGGTTCGATTGGTACCTGGTAATACCCAGACTTCAAGTTGATCTTGCTGAAATATTTCACCCCTTTGAGTTGGTCCAGAAGGTCATCAATCCGTTGGATCGGGTACCTATTCCAGACAGTGATCTTGTTTAGCACTCGATAGTCAATACAAAGTCTCTAAGTCCCATCCTTCTTCTGTACCAACACAATCGGGCTCCCACATGGTGATGAACTCAGCCGGATGCGACCTTTCTGCAGCAACTCCTGAATCTGCCTCTTGATTTCATTATTTTCTATAACAGAGTGCCGATAGATCGGTCCATTGGGTAGCGGCACACCTAAGGTCAGATCAATGGGATGCTTGACCTGACAGTGCAAAGGCACCCCTGTGGGTGAGGTGAAGATTTCCCCATACTCCTCCACAACCTTGTCCATTTTTTGTTGTCGTGCAGAGGAGCCCTGTCTAGAGGTCGTGGCCACAATATTATTCTTTCCCTAGGGGCGGATCATTAGGAAATAAAATTTTTTGGTTTGGTAAATTATCTTACTGCATTTTTTTGCAGTAACCAAAGAGATAGTGACAAGCAGTGGTACCTCTGGTATCATGTACAACTTCTTTTCCAAAGTAACAATAACAGCGCAATTTCGGGACTCATATACAGCATGTCGCTTCCACAAGTATGGTTGGCCTAATAATACATCACAAACATCAAGAGGAGAAATGTCACATAAGACCTCATCTGTGAAGGGCTTGATGTTGTAGGGAAGGCGACACTGTTGGCTGACGTGGAGATCCCGTCCTTAGTGAAGCCACCCGATGGTGTATGGCTATGGGTGTGTTGTGGTCGGAAAGCCCAACTGCTTCACGACATCTGTTGAAATGGGGTTCTTTTGGCTCCCATTTTCGACAATGAACTGTAGCAGGGAACCCTTTACCCACATCTGGGAGTGGAAGAGACGCTCCTCCTCCTCTGGATCTTCCGATTCCTCCTTCTAGATTTTCATAGTGGCAACAGTGGCATTGGGATCCGCATCAATAATTTGTTTCTCTTTTTCATTCCCCTTGTCAGGTTCTGATTCAGATTCAGAGCATGAATATGATTCAGAAGCCCTCATCTCGGCCACTAGCGACTGCTTGGCCTGACACTCACTTGTGTTGTGAGTGGAGCTCTTATGGAACTCACACCACTTTCCTGTGTCCTACCTTGGCTTCACTGTGTTTTTATTTACTTATAGCTTTGGCAGGTTGTCTTAGGTTGCCATGCCTTGGCTTTGTCCTTTGTTATGCGGTTTGGGGACACCTTTCCCTTGCTTTTGATTTGTAGATCCAAAGTCTCGCTTCTTCTGTTTGAATTTCTGGTTAATCTTGGTAGCATATCGGTATGCCGTACCAAGCGAGGAGATGTCGAGGAACTCCATTTCCTCCTGAATGTATCTGTGTAGATAGATGCATACTTTAGCACCAAATTTTTCTCCAAATCTTTGATACCCAACTTTGTGCGTAGGGTATGGAACAGATTCGTCAGCTCATGCACATCTTGATCCCTTTGTTGTCGTAGCGTGGTCCATTGTATGTGCCTGTCCTCATAGCTCCCTGTGGGATAGTATTGTTCCTTGATAGCGTCTCTGAAATAATTCCAAGTGGGTATGGCTGAGAATAGAGAGGGTTTTTTCTCATCCTTTTTCTCACAGTAGGTTTCCCACTAGTCCTTGACATGGGGAGTAGCTTTGAGGAGTGAAAAAATTATCTTCTCCCGATCGAAAAAGTCATGAACCGAGAAATATCCTTCTAATAGATTCAACCATCTATCTATGGCATTTTCATCAATTTGGCCCTCAAATATGGGAATTTCAAAGTTTACTTGTACCTTAAAGGAAGTCGCGCCTCTAGAGTGGCTGTTGGATGCAGATGCGCCGCCGGTGGGTAGTCGTTGAAGGATCTGGGCAAAGTTATCCATCATCGCGTTCCTTTGTTTTTAGAGGGCCTCTTAGAGAAATATTTAGATAGGATCTCCTGCTCCCTGATATTTCTTTTCATCCCCCATGGGCGGTCGTCGGGGTTTTCGAGGTTGATCTTGAAAAGGTTCAACCAGATCGATCCCTAACTCCTTATACCCCGACCTCATTGGGGACATGCAAATAAGGATCAAGAAAAATCAAACCGCTTTGATACCACTGATCCAGATTTATGTAGGAATGCAACAGAATACACATATAACAATAAATACAAATATGCAGCGGAAAGAACACTTCATTTCATTAATATCAAAGAACTGAAATTTGCTTACAGACGGAATGGAAATAAACTAGCTAGGGCATTGGTAGCTTATCTTTGAGAAGAGATGTGGTGGCTAAAAGCCTATGAACTGTGTTACGATGAGGCTCAAGGGCCTATTTATTATTTAGAAACAATGGAAAACCCTAATCATCCAAAACCCTAACCCTAGGAGATGAAGTGCCAAAACTATGGGCCCCATTTGGGTAAATTGGTGTCTCAATTTCCCAAGGACGTAACTTTGGCATACGATCTCCGTTTGACGCGCACCATACCTCGTTAGAAAGATCTATCTGAGGACTGCAAATTTTTATGTGAGGAAAATTGGTCTACAAACCAATTTTTCTCCCGATTTTCCCAAAAAACATTGTTTAGGGCCTCAAAAAAGCTCTAGAAGTTCAAGACCCGAAAAAATACTAAAAATAGTAAGTTGTGCCGAAACTGAAAAATTGAAAGAGACAATGGTAGGGCCCCAAGTGGAATAGGCGGGTGTCCACCAATATCCACCTAGATCAGTCAAAAAGGATGATATATAGGGAAAATTGGACCATATTCCACCTCATTTTCACTTACAACTTTTGGAGGTTAGAGTTGTTCCAGGAGTTTTTTCTTGTCGTTATAGTCCACCTATGTACCTGGGTAGCACATGGGGAGAGACATGTTAGAGCACATAACCCTAATTTTGTAATTTTGGTAGACAAGGTTAGGTATGTCGTACAAGGGTGACATGTAGGGCCTTTTTTAGGGTAAAAAAATTTGATGGCGCAGGCGATTGAGTTTCAATCACATAGTCATCGTGGGTATCTTAGGGATACAGGGGTGACCTTGTGGGTGATGAATGGTTAGCCACACTGACCATGCAGCTTAGGGGATAGAAGTCGTGACATCATTGGTTTGTCGACCCCGCATCTCGATCACCAAAGCTCGTGTAGTCAGCACACCTGTAACGACAACAAGCACAGAGACAACATGTCTGCTCAGTGAGAAAACACAAGGCACCGTATCTAGCGTTGCCACGTCTTATGGTTGGGTAGAGGCACAAAATGCGCATATTTTAGAGAAACAAACTTGAAAATTTCACACATATTATGGGCATAAGCACGCACATCAATACAATTTTCTTTTTTGCGGCCTAGGAGGCTGATTTTTTTTATTTTTACATCCTTGATGGCAGGATGGGCATGTTGTGGAGAGAGCGTGATTGGGAGCCTCGTCGCGTAGTGATCATGGGTGATGTTGCTGCTATTAGAAATCTAGAAGGTTGGGGGTTGTTGAAGTTTATTTAGAACCCTATTTTGAAGTCGCATAATGCATTCTTGCGGTTCCTAATCTGATGTTGGGATTTGTACCTCCAAATCTTCACCATCAGACCAATTGATCTACCTATTTATGCTAAGGTATATGTATACTTTGTTAACATGTTGGTGCCTCGTTGGGAGGTGTTCCAACTTCCCCTTCCAGTTGGGCGCATAAATATCCATGCATGGGAGGAGGGCCACTGTGGACCCAACCCTCTTGATAAGGGGTGTATCTTTGTTGGTTCCATGATAGATCTAGTCGAGCTAGTAGCATTGATGATGATTGTACAATTTGTTGGGTTGGCAACAACTCACTGGTTGTCAGCGCCTCAGATTGTGGTTCTGCAGAGACTACAGGTTGGCCACTTCTTTGACTAGATTGGATTTGGGTATAGGGGTATGGTGCCCCATCTTACACAAGTATGATAGGGTCATGTGTGGAGTCTCTGCTATGCCAGTATTTTTTGTAGCATCTTGTATGAGAGGGTAGTGATGCTCTGACCATTTTTAGTAGTTCCACCAGGTCCTACTAGAGACCCACAGATTAGATGGTGGGCTCAAGTGATACCATGGGCTAGTGGCAGTGTTGCAGGGAATTATTGGAATGCCACAGTGGATTTTTTGTTATGATCCAACCCTCAGATGATTATAGAGTACCCCTATCACGATGTGGACTTTAGGGGCAATCTATACATGTGGCTTCCTCCTAGTGATGCTTGGGGGCCAACAGGTATCTGATTTTTTATTTATACATTTGTGCTTTCTTACATGTATAGTTATGATGCATATTTTTGTATGATGTTGATACCATGTATGTTTTATTGCGTATGTGGGACCCTGTGGATAACCATTGGCCTACCTGGTAGGAAAATAACCTCCATGTATGGGTGTTATTGGTGTGGTTGTTGTACCACAACAATAGAGGGACGTTAGGTCTTAAGAGGATTTTGAGAGGTCGATGCACCATCGTCGTGTCGATATTGGTTGTCCCTATAGGGAGGGAACTGGATCCTCCACTTCCACAAATATGATTACACTACAGGAGTGTGTCGAGGCGAAAAAGGCTCAAGAAAATGCTGCATAGGTGCAGCTAAGGGATTCAGAGGATGCCTGGAGTCGATCAGTCGCCCTGATGAGGGGGATGCCCGATGAGGGGTGGGTTAGATTTGGAGAGGCGGTGGTGGAGACAGATATGGCACATGATAGGGCATGACGACCGACTCTATGTCACCTCGCCATGGTAGTAGCTACTGCATGTCCCTTTCTAGCACTAGATGAGGCAGTGGGACCTCAGGTGGGGTGTGCAATACCTCAGCCCTAGATAGAGTTTATGTATGTACCAGGGAAAGCACCCATTATGAGGATGCTCCCCTATTTTTGATGACCTATTTTACCTGGCGTTGAGCCAACAGATGTATACATTTTTTGTACTCATATATATATATATATACACGAGATATTTTTTTTTTGCGGCTCTCATGATGTTTCTTTGAGTATATGCTTCTATAAATGTGATGTATTTTTGCATTTGTGTGATGGATATTATGCTTATGGTTTATGTGTCTTCATGATGATATATGTTATGAATTCCAGTCTAGGACTTGATTAGCTATGTGATCAACTATATTATTTTGATCCCTTGGTATATGTATAAATGTGATATGATCAAAAATTTGAGCTAACCTTTTTGCATGCAGATACTTCTGAAAAAGGCATGGATCATGAACTTGAAACGTTTTGTTCAACTGCGATACAACAACTGGGAATCAAGGAATACATGCAGATGATGGATACCTGTATGGGAGGCACCATCCAATAGGCCTATGATGGTGTCATATTCAACTTGATTGTTGATATCTATCCCGATACATAAACCACTGGTGAGACAGGGTGTCCTGTCAAAAGATTATATGGCTAGGACTGCTGCAACGAATTTTTGGGACCATCAAAAGGCACCATCAGAAAATCCATGATGATAGGTTGGGAGATGATCCATCTAAGACACATGATGAGAGAGTGGATTTAGAGTGAATCCAAGATGAGGTGGTCATCATAAAAATAAGTCATGGTGTATACATATACATTTTAGGGCTACTTGAGCATGCTTATGGATGAAATTTTTTGAGGTAGAGTCCATTGAAAAAAAAATTGAGGCAAGTCCTATCAAACTCTGATAATATGTATGCTCCCTTGAGGAGGAAATGTTTGATAATGTATGCTCCCTTGAGGAGGAAATTTTTGATAATGTATGCTCCCTTGAGGAGGAAATATTTGATAATGTATGCTCCCTTGAGGAGGCAATGTTTGATAATGTATGCTCCCTTGAGGAGGCAATTTTTGAAATTCCAAGACCCTAAATATTCTTGGGAAACATCTTCGTGGAGAACTAACTCCCCTTCGTTAAATTTCTATAGGGTAATATTGTGATCAAATTAGCTTTAACCCTCTTTTTTTGTGATTCATTATTCTAGAAATATTCTCATCGAATTTCTTCAACGAGTTCTAGCTGCACCAGCCTTTTCTCTAAAGTTTTGGTGTCGGTGATAATTTCAATGGATGAGTGCAAGGTAGGGATCTCACACTCAATGGGGAGCACAAATTCAACCCCAGAGACTAATTGAAAGGGTGTGAACCCTGTCGATGATTTAATTACCATTGTGCAATACACCCATAGGGTTGAAAACACCTTATGGTGCCAATTGGTTTTGTGATTGTTCACCATACGCTGCAACATTGTTTTGAGAACTTTGTTGACAACTTCTACCTAGTTGTTGGATTGAGGGCAGTATGGGGAAGAAAACTCATGAGAGAAATCAAGGTGTTTGGATAACTCCTGAAATATTTCATTATCAAAATGTTTACCAGGATCAAATACCAACTCCTTGGGAACACTGAACCATGTTATGACATGGTTAACGAAAAACTGTGTAGCAGTTTCTACAATGTTATTATATGTGGGAATGGCCTCTTCCCATTTCTTAAAGTAATCGACGACAACCACAATGTACTTATGTCTACTGAATAATGGGGGGTTACATGTCATGAAGTCTATGCTCCATTTGCAGAAGCGGTCAACAATGATGACCAGATGTAGGGGATTTGGTGGGGCTCGCACCTTATGAGCGTATCATTGGAACCGCTCATATCTTTTGGTTGTATGAATGCAGTAATGAAAAAGAGTGGACCAGAAATAACCGACAGGAAGGATTTTATGAGTAGTGGAAAATCCTAAGAGGTGACCACCACAAGCTTCATTGTGACAATCATTTAAGACCTTCTCGGCTTATTCGTGAGTGAGATGGCACCGACGAAGGATGGTGTTGATGCCCTGTCGATAAGTAAATCCCCCAGAAGTAGGTAACAGGGGACCTAGTGGCGTATGCACCTCTGATCATCATGAATAAGCTGAGTTTTGAACTTTTCAATTTGTAAAAAGAGGAGGATATTGTCGTACCAGGGGTTGTCCATTGATACCAAGAACAGATGTTCATCGGGGAGAGCATCATTAACGATGAATCCTTGGGTGTCTATTGGGATATCAATAATTAACTTGGTGTGGATAAGTGCCTTTTTTATTTTAGGGGAAGAAAATTGTAGATTGAATTCTTACAGTATAACTATCCATCGAGTGTATTTGTGGTTCAACACACAACAAGTGAAAAATATCTCATGGGGTTGATAATTGATATTATGGTGGTGGTCCAAAGGATGATATAATGTTGAAGCTATTGTACATAATGTATTAGGGATAAGGTATTCTTCTCTCCTAGATCATACTTCAAGGCAGGCCCAGATAGGTTCTTTCTGACATAATAAATTATGTGCTCCCTGTTATCAGCTCTATCCTAGACTAATACCCCAGTGATGGCTACATCAGATGCTGATAGGTATAGGGTATAGTCTTTATCGTTTTCAGGGGGGATAATCAAAGGAGCTTGAGATAATGAATTTTTTAAAGCTTCAAATGATTTTTGATCATGTTGATCCCATTGGAAGGGAATAGCCTGACGAAGGAGGCACGGGAAGCCTTGCACGCAAGTAGTAATTAGGGACAAAGAATCGTAAGAATTTGGCCTTACCCTACAGCCTTTGTAACTACTTTAATGCTTCTGGAGGTGGCACTTCCTTGATGTTCTGGACTTTGATAGGATCAACCCTAATACCTTGCTGGGAAACAATGAATCCCAGTAGTCTTTCAGCATTGACATATAAGACACACTTATCAACATATCTGAAAAACAAAGCGGATATCCTCCAGATGGTTAGCACGCTTCTTAGATTGTACTGTAAGGTCTTCCAAATAGGCAAGGATATGATGAGATAAGTCATGGAAGATGTAATTCACACCCCGCTGGAAGGTGGAGCTAGTGTTTTTAAGACCAAAAGGCATGACTTGGTATGAAAATGTGCCCCATGGGTAGTGAAGGACGTTTTATATCTATCTGTATGGCGAATCTAATTCTCATTATACCCAAAGAAATTTTCCATGAAGGATAGGGCCTCATGAACGAAGTAAGCTTCAATGACTTGGTCGATAAATGGTGTAAGGTAATTGTATTTGGGACATGATTTGTTCAGATCTCAAAAATCAATACAAATGTGAATGGTGCCCTATTTTTTCATAATGGGTACAAGGTTAGAAACCCAAGAAGTTTAAGTGATAGGATAGATGAATCCAACTTTGTGGAGTTTGTCAATTTCCTATTTAATCGTTTCTACCATAGAGGGATGTACCTACCATTGTTTGTGCCTAATAGGATGGGAGTTAGGCTAGGTGTCAATATGGAGTTCCACAATGGTGGGACTGATGCCTGGCATCTCAGAGTAACCCCATGCAAAAATATGCCTATATTCTTAGAACAAGGTTGTGTATGAGGTCACCTCTTCTGGAGAGCATGTTGCCCCCAGCGAGATCTCTTTTACTTTATCAAGTTTGTTTGAATTATTTACCTCGATGGTAGGTGAAATATTTGACATGTTCCCTTCCTCAAATGCACTAGGCAATGGGATTATATTTTTGAACCAATCTACCCTTCCTGGTGGTAGGAAGTCTTTTTATTCTATGGCCCAGATATCGTGGGTTGGTGTGTGTGTAGGCACAAATTCTTTTTCAAGTAGAAAAAATGAACGATGGTGCATGGTGTCTCATGGACATTCGGGTTCTATCATGGCATCCAGAATATCTTAATCTGAGTGAAAAATATTATCTAAAGTTAAATTGGATTGTGTGAGGCCGTCAGTATGGACTTTGGACCTAGCAATGTTGGTCGACAAGATAGAGTATGATTCGGTGGTTGATGTTGTAGAACCAAACAAAGTTGATAATGTTCATATTGGATGGCTCTACACCGTCAGTGGTTTTATCACCAATGTGGTGGGTTTAGTGGTCTCAACACCAAAAAATGATGAGCAAAAAGTGAAAATCATGGTTCCTACGGATGACGAAATTAATCATATGTGGTGTTTTGTTTTGTCAGCATTACATGGTGGTATAATTTTCGTATTGGCAGGTTGATAATTTGTGGAAGGAAGTTCTTTAAACCTTGTTGGGTGTACAAGGAGAAACATTTTCCTTCTCAATATGAGTTTGATGCTAAATCCTAAGCTTCCTAAATTTTTGTAGCATATGAAATGTCTCATAACTATAAGAGTTACTAGTGAAAATGTTGGACACATGACTGGTACTAACAAAATAGATAGTGTGGGTATCGGTATAGCTCATAGTATGAGATGACGATGCATGGTTAACATTGTGAGATGGGGCATCCTAGGGTGTTTTCCACCTCTGTATCTTAGTATTCGCGTGACGTGACTTCTTAGTGTGTGTTTGTCTCAACGCCGGTTTCGCTACTCGAAAACATGGAAGGGATTGACATTCCTAATGTGATGTGCTTGAGAGACAATGTGACAATGACAACGTGCGAGTCTATCTTTTTTTAAGCAAGGGGTTTGTGGAATATGCACCAATAAGTGAAATATGTCCCTTATCTTGCCCAATTCATGGCATTGATTCACCAGGTGGTTAGGTCTATCGCATAGGGTGCATATGTTGAAAATGGCACCCATGAGGCTTCTGATTCAATTTTCCCTTAATTAAATGAGAATTAAATTTTAATTCCATCAAATGACAACTTGTAAGTGTTAATTGAGTCAGGATGGCTTAGTTAGCTTAGTTAATTCAAGTTGAGGGTCAAACTAGAGGCATGTGGGGTGCCTCCTACTTTTTACGAGCCCTAGTTGAGTTATTTATGAGTTGTGATTAGTTAACTCAATTATTTTAGTTAAAATAAGTTTAACTAGTTATAACTAAGAGATGAGCCAACGATAGGTCCAGTTAATTAAAAATGATTTAATTCACATGCAATGATTGTAGAAATTATATACAAGATGCATGTATATATCCAGATTCTCCTGATCTAACAATATTTATCTCCTTGCTAAATACAAAATCCTTCCACTGTTAATCTTTTGCGGAATTTTAAAAACTCAATTGCAAACACATGAAGCAATAAAAACAATCGCACATAACATAGTTGTCTAATGGGAAAGCATGAAGCTGAAAACCCCAACTATCATATATTATGTATCATGGAGATCATGTAACAATCTCATACAAAGCTTAGTACATCAAGCTCTCAGTACAATCAATATTAACACACTAATCAGAAGAAATCTACAAATCCATGCACTGATTTCTTTCCACCTAATAGCCTACCTCCACTGCGCAATCCTTGCTGAAGAAGACCCCTGAATGAATTCAAATTGGCCTTGCCTTCACTATGCAATCCTCATTGGCAACTCCAATGTGTGTGTGGTGCAATCAATGCATCACTATCCTCACAACGGGTAGTCCATCTTACCCTTTCACCTATCTCTCCATTGGGTCTCCACTGGAACTGACATGCACTGTAGTTAACTATTGTTTTTGTTCAGTTGATTAATGAGTTATTATTTTTGAATTAATTAACTAATTAATTCACTCCACTCTCACTAGTGTATAATTCAGTTAGACTACATACAACTAGCTCAACTGAGTTAAACTAAATAACAACTCCATGAACTACTCTTCCAACTCTGTCATAACTTTGCAACTTCAGTTCTAACTGATTCTTCCATGCATGAACCACCAGAAAACCCTAGGAATTGCGTAATTCCTTCAGCCCACTGATTTTCAAAATCTGTACACCGAAATTAAGTGCTCCAAGAGAATAAGTTGATATTTAGAGTCTGATTATTATTAAGGGCTAATAATAATCGACACTTCTATTTTTAGATCGACGATCTATAAATAGAATTCACCCAATATTCTAAAAAATAGAATTTCGTATTTTTTTCCAACTTGACAAACCATCCACAAATAGCATCCTACAACTTCTGAAATATGATCACCATGTCTAAAAATAGACATAATCTAAAATAGACTTACACCTAAAAATAGCTTGCGGGCCCACTTAGTGAATATGACTGATTTTCACTAAGCTCATCATCTTGTTGAATCTCATCACTCCCTCTCAACAAGATAGGGATTATCCTTCACCCCTATCATGCCTCTATGGTATTCAAATTTGCTCCTACTGAGCACCTTCGTCAAAATGTTTGCATCCTGATCTTCCGTAAGAATGTACTGAAGCAACATGATCTTCCGTTGCACACAATATCTGATATGAAGATACCAGATATCAATATGTTTAGATCTATCATGAAACACAGGATTAATCAATAGTTTAATGCAACTCTGATTATCACAATGTATCACTATAGGATCTAAATGTGAACTGAACAAACTTACTAGGATCTTCCTCATCCAGATAGCCTCACATGCAGCTTGACTTGCTGCCATGTATTCTGCTTCCGCTGAACTAAGTGCCACGGATCTTTGTGTCCTGCTGTACCAAGAAACTGTTGTAGATACAATACTGAAAACCCCTCCTGATGTGCTCTTTCTGTCTGTTGGGCTGCCTGCCCAATCTACATCCGTGAAGCCATGCAACTTCACCTCATTCGTCTATCTGTACCATAAGCCATACTCAGATGTGCCCCTGAGATACCTCAGGACATGCTTGCCTGCCTTCCAAAAGAGCTTGTTAGGCTTAACCGTCGTTTGTGAAAACTAGTTCACTGCATAACATATGTTTGGTCTTGTATTAACTAAATACATGAGCGAACCCACCAACTGTCGATAAACAATGGCATCCACTACCTCTGCCGATGTAGCATCCTCTTTCCTCCAATTTCCTGGAAGAGGAGTATCAATAGGCTTGCAGCCTTGGATGTGAAACTTCTCAAGTATCTCCCGAGCATACTTTCCTTGAGACACAAACAGTTCACCTTCCCGCTGCCATATTTCCAATCCAAGGAAATAATGAAGGAGGCCCAATTCCTTCATCTCAAACTCCTTTGCAAGATCTTCCTTGCATGAGTGTATCAACTTCTCATCACCCGTTAGTATTAAATCATCAACATAAAGAAAAATGATTAAAAGCTTACCATCCACCACAATTTAGTACAGGTTTGCATCCGCCTCACTCTTGGTGAAGCCAAGTCCAGTGAAATAGTTGTCGATTCGAGTGTACCAAGCACGAGGTGCTTGTTTCAGCCCATACAATGCTCTTTTGAGCCTGCACACATGCGAATCACTGCTGAAGATCTCAAATCCTTCAGGTTTCTCAATGTACATCTCTTCCTCAATGATCCCATTAAGGAATGCAGTCTTCACATCCATCTAATAAATTTTCCAACCCATTTGCGCTGAGAGAGCAAGGATGGTCCTTATGGAAGAATATCGTGCGACAGGTGCAAAGGTTTCTTCATAATCAATCCCCTCAATCTGTGAGAAGCCCCGGGCAACAAATCTTGCCTTATACTTCTCGATGCTCCCATCAGCAACTTGCTTTACCTTGTAGATCCATCTTGAACCTACAACTGATTTACCCACTGGCCTTGGAACAATCTCCCAAGCACTTTTTCTGACAATGGATTCATACTCCTCCACCATGGCATCTACCCATGTGGGAACCTGCATTGCTTCTTCAAAATAAGATGTCTCTGTCACGATACACTTTCTCATAAGAGCCATGTATCCAGTAAAACAATCAGGTGACTATCTCTGTCTGCGTTGTGATGTAGGGACTCCTAAATTCTGTGCTGCATCAAGCTTTAGTCTCTCAGCCTCTGTGGTACACTTTTTGCTAGTTTTGATGTTTGGCTCTGAGTGAGTAGACTCCTCCACTCCATGAACTTCCTCCTGTAGTTGATCCACATTTAGAGGTTCATCTTTCGAAATAGGAAGTTCCTCCTCTGCATGCAAGTCTAGCTCCCTCTCAAGAATAACTCCTGCAGCACCCACGATCATTCTGTTCTTCCTCTCTATGACCCCATTCTGTTGTGGCTTATGAGGCACTATGAGTTCTCTTTGAATTCCTTCTTTGCTACAAAAGTCTTTGAATTAATTTGAGATATATTAACCACCATTATCGCTTCGTAGAGCTTTCACTTGCTTCCTCGACTCCTTCTCCACCAATGCTTTAAACTCACAGAACTTTGAGAATGTTTCACTCTTCTTCTACATGAAGAAGATCCAGCGTCTACGAGAATAGTCATCAACAAATATAACATAATACCTACATTTTTCTATTGAAGCAACTGAGAAAGGTCCACACACGTCTGTGTGAATTCTCTCCAAGATCACCGAAGTATGGTTCTCCTTCTCATGAAAGGTGGTCTTCACAAAATTACCCATAGTACATCCCTTGCATTGATCTGACTTCACAAGAGTACCCTTGGGAAGTCCAGTAGAAATCTGCTGCAAAATCTTCAAAGTGCCATGGTGAAGATGGCCCAATCTCCTGTGCCATAATTCGCCCTCATCCCGGCTCACCACTTCTTCTAATTTTCCCATCATTGTAGCACAGCCATCTACCTCCAGCTTGTAGATATTCTTAACTCGAATCCCTATCCTCTTGGTTTGACCTATTGTTTCAGGAAAGCTTTTCCATCACTAAAAACAACGTCATACTCTCTGTCTTCCAACATTGCGACCGAGACCAAGTTCTTCTTCAGACCTGGAACATGCATAAAATATTTCAACATAAATGGATTACCTGAATCCCTCTCAAAGGTAATGGTCCCAATGTCAGTCGCACTATATCAACCATCGTCGCCCATCTCTATATGCATTTGGAGATCCTTCTCCTCCAAGTCACTAAACAACTCCTTGTCTCCTGTCATATGGAAAGAAGCACCACTATCAAGATACCACACCGATCCCATTGAGCTTGAAACCAAGCATGCGATCAAAGAGAAATCAAGTTCAAATTACGAGGCTAAGGCCTCTCCAGTTGTAGCTCTAGAAACCTTCTTGTTCTTCTTTTTTTGTGGGCAGTTAGTGGCAAAATTCCCATGTTCGTGACAATGAAAACACTTCACCTTGGACAAATCCTACTTCTTGCCTTTAGCCTCAGATTTTGGAGGGAATTTATTTCCCTTTAATTTCCTTGATTTGGAAACCAAAGAAAAGTTCTATTCATCTTCATTCTTCGATGAAGAGCCATCCCTGGTACTTCGCCTTATCTCCTCCTACACAAGATCTGACCAAAGTCGCTCCCACCCCGGCAGTTTCTCCCGTCCATTGACAGAGTCTTCGTATCTATGCCCACTCTTCGGAAGCCCAAGGAGAGCCAAGCTCACCAAGTCTTCATCATACAAATTAATCCCCACACTTCCCAGTTCATCCCTATAGTGGACAAACTTCATGAGATATTTTGGAATACTGTTGCCCTTCTCCATTTTTATTTTTCTGAGCTTACCTTTCAGCGCCAACTTCCTCTGGTCACTGCTTCTTTGGAACAAATCTGTCAAAGCCTTCCACATTGCAAATGGAGTGGATTTCTCATGAAGGTTGGACACAATATGGTCATTCACACCTTCCAACAGAATTCTTCTTGTCTTTGCTACCTTCTTTTGCCATGCGTCAAGTAATGCAGCATCGCTAGATCCCGGCTTAGGAACATCGCTATCGATGAACTCCTTTAGTCCATTATCTTCCAGCACCACTTCCATCCTATCCTTCTAGGCTATGTAATTCAAGCTGCCATCAAGGGCATACTCCAATCACAACCCATTGAAATACATTTCAATGTATACCCAATTGTCGCACCAAGAATTTTCTGAAGAAAATTCGAATTGTCCACCAGCACAAACTCAGCAATTCTTCACAATTGCAATCTTCAAGAATTAACACTGCTCGGATACCATGTAGAAATTATATACAATATGCATGTATATATCCATATTCTCCTGATATAAAAATATTTATCTTCTTGCTAAATATAGAATCCTTACACTGTTAATCTTTTGCGGAAATTTAAAAACTCAATTGCAAACACATGAAGCAATAAAAACAATCGCACATAACACAGTTGTTTAACGAGAAATCTTGAAGCTAGAAACCTAACTATCATATATTATGTATCATGGATATCATGTAACAATCTCATACAAAGCTTAGTACATCAAGCTCTCAGTACAATCAATCGTCACACACTAATCAGAAGAAATCTACAAATCCATGCACTGATTTCTTGCCACCTGATAGCCTACCTCCACTGCACAATCCCTACTGAAGAAGACTCCTGAATGAATTCAAATTGGCCTTGCCTTGACAACGCAATCCTCATTGGAAACTCCAATGTATGTTTGGTGCAATCAATGCATCGCAATAGTCACAATGGATAGTCCATATTACCCTTTCACCTATCTCTCCACTGGATCTCCACTAGAACTGACATGCACTGTAGTTAACTATTGTATTTGTTCAATTGATTAATGAGTTATTATTTGTGAATTAATTAACTAATTAATTCACTCCACTCTCACTAGTGTATCATACAGTTACACTAGATACAACTAGCTCAACTGAGTTTAGCTCCATCAACTGAGTTAACCTGAATAACAACTCCATGAACTACTCTTCCAACTCTGTCATAACTTTTCCACTTCAGTTCTAACTGAGTCCTCCATGCATGAACCACCAGTAAACCCCAGGAATTGCGTAATTCCTTCAGCCCACTAATTTTCCAAATCTGTACACTGAAATTAGGTGCTCCAAGAGAATAAGTTGATATTTAGAGTCTAATTATTATTAAGGGCTAATAATAATAGACACTTCTATTTTTAGATCGACGATATATAAATAGACTTCGCCCAATATTCTAAAACATATAATTTAATCTATTTTTCCAACTTGACCAACCATCCACAAATAGCATCCTGCAACTTCTGGAATATGATCACCATGTCTAAAAATAGACATAGTCTAAAAATAGACTTACACCTAAAAATAGCCTGTGGGCCCACTTAGTGAAGGTGGTTGATTTTCACTAAGCTCATCATCTTGTTGAATCTCAATAGTGATCAAGCATTTAACTGATAATTTGCTATAAATATTTTTTGCATGACAGTTCTAAGGAAGGCCCAATTGAGATTGGGGTTAAAGGGAAGATAATTAGCATTTGTATAATTAGAAAATTTTACAAGTTGTGCATGAGGTCATCAGTAAGACTTGGATCTATTACGCAATCATTAATTGGGAATTTCCTAATTAATAGGGGCTCAATTAGCCTAGGAATGTGCAAGCCAGTCTTGTCATTCAGGTGCAATTTTTTGGTTAAGTATTGGACCAAACTTGTCAGGATTAGTGTGAGACAATTAGAGATAGTGCAGAGGTTTCTCAAGAAGAAAAATAGCATTTTATTGTTTCATATTATTGAATTTATGCAATATAAAGATATTGGGGTTTTTAGCTGAGGCTTTCCCCAGATACATATTGTGTTGTGTGATTGATTGATTCTTCCTCTTACTTGTTCATGTGATTGCGCAATCATATTTGTTTTCCACAAATTTGTAGAATTGATTTAGTATTTTATTTTAGTATGTTACAAGATCAGTTGATTCTATTTGTATTTTCTACAACATACAAGGCATGGTTTGGACAATATTTCCTGAGGTTTTTTTGTCTTCCTCCATTATCCAGATCAAGAGTGAGAGGTATCTTGATGATGAGTGCCTAGATGAATAGTAGGATGTGATTTCTCTTAAAACATGCATAATATGGTCCTAGATTCGTCGTCCCTTAGTGGTGTGGTGTAATATGATGATTCAGTATCTGATCCGACTAAATCATAGTTTTCGGCAATGAATTGACACATGAAATATAACATTGTGTTGAATCAGGGAAGATGAGGGAAATGTCGCACATGATGGTTTCCTACACAAATATGGCAAGTATGACGTTTGTGTTTGGGCATGTTGCTTTGGGAAACATGAGCAACCGGATACCATTGGTTGAATGTATGTAATTCAAAACATTGGGTAATCAAATGGTCTGATTCATCGCATAAGGCACATAATGAGGCAGGAGATGCGGACTCAAATTGCCTTCTTGTATTATAGGGGGTTGGGTGAGAGGGGTATGAGCATGAAGCTTGTTCCTCTCACACATAAAATATTCTTTTGTATCCATCATCAATTGGCAGCGTGGGCAGTACTGTTGGAGCCTCAGTATTAGCTTGTGCGAGTGCACTTAATTCATCTCAATATCGAAAGATTTCAGGGTAGTGATGAGTGTAATTCCTGTATTCTGTGCATATCTCACATGCATGGTTAGTGTGCAATGCCTTGTTACATGTTGGTGTGAATTTTTCTCTAGTATGTGGAGGAGGATTAACTGGCGCTTGTGGGGCATGCAGAAGAGCTTTCAAATCATCTAACTTGGGGAACATATTGGTAGGGTGCCCAAATACTTCACATAAGGCAAAAGGTGGAAGTGCCCTAGAGGAGGAAGCATTTGAAGCTTCCACCTTATTTCATTTTTTCTTATCCATCTTGTTGGCACCACCTAGTGTCGATGCAGGTATTTCCTAAGTTATGGTGGCCTCCTAAGGGGATATAGGAATTATTCCTATCGAGATGATACCTAATTTTTTTGACATGGCCTGAGGGGCCAGATACAATACTAGTATCATGAGAGCCATATTTATAAATGTGAGTGTTTCCATGACTTTTTGTAAGAAAAAAACAGATGGAGGGTATAAGAAGGATTTTGGGGTGATGGAATATGGTAGGAATGTAGAGTCAGTGGTTGCAACAATCATTGTGTCTAGCACTGGTTCTTGACTCGGTGGGGTATTTTATGAACTCATCGGGTGCACAGGAGCTCTTGTATTTGTTGGAATATCTTCCAACAATGGAGGCTCTCCCGGGTATGCACCAAGGAGTGTTTATGGTTTCAATTATCCAGACCCAAATTTAGTGTAAGTTGTAATCAACTCAAGAGAAAATCCTACAAAAGGTAGGACACCATCGGGGGTGGTTAATATCTTCTTCTCATAATATGTGAGTTGGTCAACTCTAATAATTTGACCTTCAAGGAGCAACATCATTACCCTGAATATAGAGGATGCTACTGCAACCACTGCATACATATAAATTTGGCCAAGAAGGATGTTGTAATCTAATTGTGCATCCAATACTTCGATGTCAATGAGCATGGTTTTTCCAACAATATGTATCGACACGTATTGGTATAGTCCTATGGGGGCTGAAGGGCACCCATCATATGCTCTCATCATGATGTCAGATGGTTTGAGTTCTATAGATCTGAGTTTCTGCCAAATTTTTTTGGACATAATACATTTGGATTCCCCTTCATCAATGATACAATGATGAATGGTGATGTTCTAGATTGAGACTGGGATTTGGAACACGACTAGTGATGGAACGCATGAGCCAAATTTATCCAAATAAAAAACCATTAAGCGAGAATCAGTAGGGTCTATTGCACCTAATGCATAAAGTAGGGCTTTCTGTTGGGTTGGGCATGTTTGCAAGACTTCTAATGCTGACATAGTTGAGGGATATTGAGCTATGTCATCGACTGTGATGTCGCTATGAGAAGCCTTCGAGTTATGTCATTCTCATCGTAAAGGCCCTTTGACCCTTTTTGGAATTGGTTCTATAGGAAGTCGAGGGATGGTCAATGATGCTATAGGTGTTGTCGTGGTCGATGTGCATGAATTGGTTTTGGGGGAGGTTTCATAATTTATGCTTTGATTCTGTAGGAGAATGTCTTCTCCTACCATTTAAATGTCGCGATTAGAGTTATTATGGGGGTTCCCTCCAGGGGGATTTGGCTGTGATGGTTTTTTTTATGTATTAACCACTCCCTAAAAGGGGAATGGATTATGCATTACTACAGGTTTTTGGTTTTGCCTTCCCTACCCCCTAGTATCATGTATATGTTTCAACTAAGGGAGTTGAGAACAATGATGGGTATAATGAATGTATTCCCCAGAAATGGCACGAGCATGATCAGTCCGTAGATTTGTGTTCTTGTTTTTCCTATGAGGGTTGTTGTTTTTATGACCTTGGTTTTAATTCCAGCTAGCGTAGCCCCTAACCAGTGCCCGTGGAGGTTATTGTTGATTGTTGCCCCCTGACCAAGCTTTACCTTTGATTTTGTCTTTGATTTTTTCTTAGTAGCATTAGGTGAGTTAGTTGTATTCACCTAGTCAAATTATGGTTGTTGTTGAGCAAGGGAGGGTTGCACTAGATTAACCCCTACATTATTTTTTTCTAATGGGTTATTCTGTTGCAGTGCAAGGAAAGGATAATATTTATTTCCTTGTACCTGACTAGAATATGAATTCTGCAAAGGGGGAATTGCTTCCACATTCCTATAGGGTTATTGGTTTCCCCGTGGGGGAGAATGCGGGCCTCCATGCGTGTAATTGTATTAGTTAACCACACTAACTGCATTCTGAATAGGCATGGATTGACCAGAGTAATATCTTTTATGTTCTGAGGCAATGTTGCATGTGTAGCATCAAATATTTGGCCATTGTACAAGTATCCAAGATACTAGTAAGTGTTGTTGGGTTGGTTTTGGGCGATGGACCCAATCAATCCATCGACAAAATTGGATGTGACTGGTGTCTCTTGTTTAAAAGTTTGCAGGTAGGGGGCATATAGAAGGACGTGATAGAAGCATCCATACTGTACATGTAAGCTCTAATTTTTGAGCTTTAATGATGGCCTCTTCCTCTTTTTTTGGGTTTAAATTAGACACATATTTAGATATTTATGACATGAGAGATCTCAAAAAAAGCTTGAGGAGGATTTTTGCTTCCAAATTAGCTTTACACAAGCTCTGGCATTTCCTCCATTCGTTGATATGGTCTAATATGTGTATAGTATGTGTCTGTTTGAAATGAGTAAGAACTTACAGGCCAGAGTCTTGTCAGAACGGGAGTTGGAAGAATGTGAGGAAAGTGGTGGCTATTGAGCCAAATTTTCCATGTGTCCCAGATGGTTGACCTATGTACCACTTTGTTGCGACCCCCATAAGGGTGCGTTGAAACAAACGTAGACAAATAGTGTATTATGTGATTCTATTAGAGGAACATCACATATGAAATGCCATGACATGTGTTATCACAAAATTTCTTCTGACTAGCTGCTAATCAGACAATTTCATGTAACTGTTTCAAACCAATATTGTGACTAAGGCTTATCCTCCTCAGTCTGAGAGGGATCTCTCAAGGGTTAATGATATTGAATAAAGATATAGATGGCTAACTCTATTTAGGAAAAACCTTACTTATGATGAGAGTAGGTTGAAAATAATATCAGTAGCTAAACATTGGGCTTATGGAGTCAAAACTTTCAGTGATCCAGTGAGTTCACTTGACATGGAAGCTAAGGTAGATCCAAGTTTTCAGTACTAGGTCACACACACATGAAACTGGAAAATACACAGTCAATTAATCTATAAAGGAAGTCAGAGCATTGCTAGAATGAATTTTGAGTATTATAAATGAAAACCACTGCAAATGAGATACATAAAGGTATAGATAAGATAAGAATGCACTAAAAACTCATTCAAAATCTCAGGTTGGTCAAGTAACAAATCTCTGTATTGCTAAAACAGTCAATTTACAATAAGCTGCAATCTTGCCAAAAATCTCCAACCCTTGAAAAATTCGACTCAATGGCCTTTAATAGACTTGTTACATCATGAGATGATCTGCTTCCTGGCTAAATTCATCGAATTTTTGCCTAATGACACCTTGCATAACTATAAAACATCAACTTAATGACAAACAGACACCTATCCTACTTTACAGTCCTTTTCCTAATAGGACTCAAACTAATCATTATTTCCTTTAACAACCTTATATACTAAAGCAATTACATTATTTGACAAGTATGCTTTTACATGTTCGAATTGAGATGATGGAATTCATCACTTTATGACCACTTAAATGACCTCCTCAAAACTTGTAGTGTACCTAGAGGGGATAATATAGGGTACAGAGGGAGGTACCGAAGGGAATAATATGATGTAATAATATAAGAGGAAACAAAACCTTGTTTTTTAAGCAAATAGTCTTCTTCTTCCACGAATAATTTGGCTGTCAGTTTATCTTCAAATCGTGGTCCTTGAGTGATGAATAATTACTTCCCATGGTCTTTAACCCTTCAATAATCTCCAGATGTCCAAATATGCTCCAAAACCTGCTAAAAAGGCTGAAATATAGTATGCTACGAAAGTAAGGGAGTTTCGTAGTGTACTTTCATAACGCTGCAAAACATGCCATTTAAACTCAAAATTCTTGATTCTTTCCTTTAGAATAGTGTTCATCATCATTAAACACATCTCCCACACCAATTCCAACTCTTGATAGCATCCAAAACTGGTTCAAAAAGTAAAAAGAGCAGCTACAGCAGTTTCGTAGCGTTTTGTTGTCCTTCAAGCCTAGGCACGCTACGAAACTGCTGAAAAGTGCTGACATTTCCATATTTTTGTCTAGATTTAAAGATGTGTCTTCCAACTATAAAAAACTTGTTTCTAACATGCCATTACCCTTTGAAATAATAAATCAACTCAAACTAAGAGTTTGAGGTCTCAATCTCACCTTTCATATTTAAGACATCCTTGCAGATTTTTCCTGTTTTTTCTGAAAAATAGGTCTTATAACAGAGCTTATATCTTCGAATCCATGATGTATTTTGAAAAACTAGAGGATTTTTTTGTCAATAATAATGTTTTTAAGAAAAACCTCTCTTTGTTTTTTTAAAACCATCTCCAGTTGTCCATAACTTGCATTTGAAAAACATGTGTAAAACAAGAAAACTTTGTTTTCTAAAAATAGGGCTCAAAGAAATCCTTGTATCTCCCAACTAATAGCACCTGCGTGAAATGTGAGAGAGGTTATTTTTTAGTTTCCTATTCTTGACAATAACCTCTCTCGGTATTTTCAAATTCATCTCTGTTCATTCATAATATTCTCTTTAAACTTGCTGCTCAAATAGTCCAAAAACACAACCATTTCCTTGTTGCAGAAATTCAAACAACTTGAACTGATGCATGCTTCAGCAAAGCTAGGGTCCTCAAAAAATAGCTTAAGTTCCATGAGCTTCTATCTTATCCATATAGCCTCCTTTGTGTGCTTTCTTGTACATTACCATCTCCTTTTATAACCAAGTTTCCCTCTTAAAAAGGTGACACTTGGAAAGTCAAATTGGACAGCCAGCTGCTTGGTGTGATGAAGCAGCTCTCAAAAAGTGACATTGAGATATTTCACATGCAAGAATGAATTTTGAGTGCCAAATAGCAGCTTAGGATTACATCTCATTCTTACACACATGAGAAAAGGGTAATGATGACCTCATACATGGTTGTGTACTTTTGAATTAAAATGAATATTTTTTCTGAAAGCATAGGGTTAAAATCTGAGCTCTTATCTCCTTATCCTGGATATATATTTCAAAAATGAAGGATTTTTTGTAGTTCAGTATATCTTGAATAAAAACCTCTCTTGGGTTTTTGAAAACCATCTCCAACTGTCGAGAACCTGCATTTGAAAAACATGTAAAATAGGAAAATTATGCATTCTGAAAATAGGGTTGAAATACATCCCTTTATCTCCCAATATGTAGCACCTATGAGGAAAGTGAAAGAGGTTATTGTTACTTGATATGTACTTGAAAATAACCTCTCTCATTTTCTTAAAATACTTCTTTCTTTGCCCATAAATCGTCCTTGAAGTTGACTGCTCAAAACCAGAAAACAGAGAAATGCTTCATATTCGCTACGAAACTATTAGACAATTTCGTAGCATTTTCTGCCTATTTTACACTGAATTCACTATGAAAGTATGGATTCTTGGCTAAAATTACCTTTTTGATACAAAAATCTTGGGAATTGGAATCTGTCAGAAAATTATGAGTGATGTGACATGAGGGAATTTGAAAGTGAGTGGGTTTAGACCTTAGGGTAAGCTTAAACAGGAAAAATTTAAAATTTCCCTTGATCAAGTAATGAAAAATGAATTCTATGACCCTACCTTTGACACATGAACCTCTATGATTTTGTCAAATGATGCTTCATTTTTATGAGTGATAACAGCACGATTTCCAGGATCTTCTCCTTGTTTACTTTTGAATTTTGGAGCATCCGAAGGTAATTTGGTAGGCATGGGTGGCCAATCGGGGCCATGTGTCATGTGGTCTTTAGTTAACTAGCTTAAATCGGGTAGATTTAAGGAAGCTAAAAATGGGACCTGAAAGTTATTTTCCATTGCAAAATTATTTTGAACATCTATGTGTAAAGGGTCCCCCTATGGGGGAATGTGAGGGGGAATCCCCTGGTAGGTTGCTCGTGGACTTTCTAGAGGAGTGGAGTGTAAGCTTCTGAGAGGGATAGTGTGTGGGGACCCTTGCGGGGTTGTGAAAGGGGTGCCTTAATGGGGAGGGGTCCCGAGAAAAGTTTCAATGATAAAGGAAGATTCTATAACGGTGGTTTTACGGTATCTTCTATGTTAAAATGGCGAGAGACTTGGCACACTTCCCAATAATGGGGATAGGTCTTGAAAACATCTAGATCAACGGGGAGCCATTGGGTCCCCTATGGTGTCGACTAGAGTGTGTGTGTGTTACTTTATGTGGATGATGGTAAATGTGATTAGGAAACCAACTAAGCAATCTAAACTGACTGTAAAAAAATTGCATAGGTGAACGCAATTCACTAGAGGTTGCCAATCACCTGAGAAAAGTGAAATTACAAGGGAATTTTTTCTTTCTGGAAACTGCGCGAGGTTTCACCATGCACAGACATGGATGCGCATTTGTCTAAGCAAAAATCACAGCTTTCACATCTTTCTGAGATAAATTCGTGTGGTCGACAAGAAACTGCGAAGAAGGTAGTTTTCTCGGCCAACAACATATCCAAAAAGTCATGCAAAAATTCCAGATAGATGTTGAGCGCCTTGTGAGGTGATGATGCAAAGACAGAGTACTCCAAACACAATTGTTAGATTAAAGAAAAGACAACAATATGGTCACCATTTTTGTAGTAGTGATTTTGTAGCAATGGTTTACCAAACGACACCTCCTTATCAGTTGGTTGTTTCCGCAAAGGAATACAAATATAGTTGGTGTTGTTAGTAAGCATACAAAGATAAACAAAGCATTGCAAATGGTGAAAAAAATCATATACAAACGTAAACTAAAAAAAAAAGATAAATACACAAATAATGCTTAATGAAGCAAACAAGTCAACAAAATAATGGAAAAAGGCTCTCTTTATTGACTGATGGTGGTAGAAGATGAATACTAAACATTTGAAGAGAGTTCTTTGAGCTATAGTGCTCAAAAATCCTCAGCAAGGAGGTTTATTTCCTCAATCTCTTTGCAAGCTTCTCCTCTATCTCAAAGAAGTATGAAGACTCTCTTAATGGTGGACTCTTCCTTCACTAGGATGATGGATTGCTTAAAAGAAATATGACCAATATATCAATGCTCTTACTTCTTCTGCTTCAACAATGAAATGTAGGATTACTCTGATAGAAATTTAGTGATCATAACATTGTCTTCTTTTTGGTTTCTCCAATGGCTTGTTTATATGGAATTTTTCGAATCCATCTTCCCTCTCATAATTCATGAATGATAATGAACTAAGAGTAGGACAAGATGATTCCATTAAGGGCTACATATCTTCAAGGTGACTCGAATTAAATTGTCCTTGACTGGAACTTGTGAGGGACTCATCTTCCAAGTGTGGGAAGTGGTCCTGAATTTTGCTCAGTTGACCGCATGACTTTCGAAGAAAAGTCACGCGGTTGTAATTTATTCCTTAGGATAAGCTATGCGGTGCAATTTTTATACAAAAGACCTTAGGAGAAATTAAATGTTTGAACTTTCATAATGTCTTCAGCTAGAAAATCTTCACATGTACGTCCTTTTGGATGATTTTGGGCGTCTTTTGGATTGTACAAATGTGTGTACGATTTTCTGGTGTTAACATTAGGAATTGATTTTGGTGATATTTTTTCACTTATTTCCAAGTTATCTCCTATTAGATTAATTTTATCTGTTTTTTTTGCTTTGATTTTGAGGTAGAACAAATGGATGTGAAGACATCATTTATTCACAAGGATATAGAAGAAGAGACTACATGAAGCAATATGAAGGCTTTGTGGTGAAAGGTAAGAGATAACTGGTATGCAGGTTAAAAAATTCTTTTTATAAGTTAAAATAGTCACCAAGGATGTGGTATCAAAAATTTGATACATATATACGAGGACTTGGCTTCACAAGGAGAAAAGTGGATCATTATGTGTATTTTAAATTAATTGGTGACCGTGTTATTTATTTGGTCTTGTATGTGGATGATATATTGTTGATTGTAAATGTCAAGAAATTATCCAAGATTTGAATACCTAATTTTCCTCCAAATTCGACATGAAAGATCTTGGTGTTGTGAACTATATTTCAGGCATGGAAATCAAATGAGATCAAACATAGAGGAAGTTATGGTTAAACTATAGGAAGTATGTTGAGACAATATTACACAGGTTTAATATGTATGATAGTAAACCGGTGAAGGTTCTTATTCCTTTAGGTGTAATGTTATCTGTAGAATAATGTCCCAAGACACAACAAAAAGAAGAGCACATGTCATGTGTTCCATATGAAAGTGTATTTGGTAGCCTGATGTATGCAATGGTGTGTACTAGAACATACATTGCACATGCAGAGGGAGTATTGAGCAGGTTTATGTCAAAACCAGGAAAGGAGCATTGGACAACAGTGAAGTGGGTTTTCAAGTATTTGCCTGGCACTAATGATTACGGTTTTTTCTACCAAGGAATACCAATATTGGACAAATATTTGGACATTTGTGGCTTTGTTGAAGAAAATTGGGCTAGAGATCTAGATCACATAAGATCTACAAGTGGGTATGTGTTTAACCTATTTGGAGGAGAATTTAGTTGGATGTGAAAGAGACAGTCTCTAGTGGCACTTTCAACTACAGAGGCTAAATACATGGCAGCCACTCATGCAAGAAAGGAAGAAATTTGGTTGCAGAGATTGTGTTCAAGTATAGATTTGGTACAATGAGCTATAAGGATAGATTGTGACAATCAAAGTGCAATTTTATTGGCAAATAACCCTCCTTATCATTCAAAGACAAAGTACATTGATGTTCAGTATCGTTTTGTGATGTATATGGTTGAAGAGAAAAAGATGTTGCTAGTAAAGGTGGACACTTTGAAGAATGTTGCAGATGCATTGAAAAATTCTATGAGAACTGAGAAGTTTTCTTGGTGTAGATAAACAATGGGCATTGCAGGGATGGACCAATGAATACGCTCTCTTATGACCCCCTTGTGTAGAAAGAAAACAACAAGTGGGAGAATGTTGGGTATGTGGTATGTTTTTTCCATGACTAGCTCTACACGTTGTATGTTGTGTCAGGTGCAGTGGAGGGGCTTCCCCCCTGCACAAGGTCTGGGGCATCGCCCTGGGAAAAAAATAAAATAATTATACAGACCCAAATATGGTGTGCGTATCTACCCATGGTTTTGTGCAGGGTATTTGAAAATGGTTTTGGGCATGATGGTTTTCTACCCATGGTATTTTGTGCATGGTATTTGAAAATGGTTTTGGGCATGATGGTTTTCTACCCATGGTATTTTGTGCAGAGTATTTGAAAATGGTTTTGGGCATGATGGTTTTCTACCCATGGTATTTTGTAGATCCAGTCAAGGGAACTATGATTATGTTCTAATCCAGGGTTAGTGGATTGGGATTTATGAATGCTTTGACATGTATATATATATATATATATGAATTATAACATTGAAAGGAATATAATGAAAAATCAATTTGGTAGTCTCAATTTTTGGATCTAAGGGAAAATCTCTGTGTATATTTGTTTTATGTTCTCACCATTATATATTTTTCTGTTTTAAGAATTCGTTTGTAGTTAATTTATGTACATGGTTAAAACCTACATGCTCTAATATGTTTATGACTAACACTAACGAAACAAATGTTATGATAATTAAATATAAAAATGGCACCTGTAGTGATTTTGTATATCAAAATAATAACTTGGAGGAAATGCCTTCATACAAATATCTCATAGTTGATATTCATTACAAGCTCAACTAAAACCATAACATTGAGAAAATGATAAATGGAAGGTAGAAAGTTTATTATGGACTTGAAAAAATATAAGTCAATGAACCTTTATATATGGGATAATAAAGCACTCGTCTTTGAGACTCTTATCACTCTTGTTGTCTTATATAGATGTGATGTTTGGAAATGCAATATCCATAGATATGATGTTTGGGGATGCAATATCTCTAGAGCATTATGGAGAAAGATACAACAAATCCAAAATAATTTTACAACTTATAATCTGAAAATTAAATGCAATACACCCTATCTTATCCTCCTTATAGGAATAAGCCTTCCCCCCATTGAATGCATGGCTATAACTAGATATCTAATGTACAAAAACAATATAAAAAACACGGAAGACAAGAGACTTCCCAAAATTGCTTCAAACTCAAGCCATAACTACCTATGACTTAAGTGAAGATGGCATGAAGATGTTAAATCATTGTTAAATTGATAGTGAACAAAAGAAGAGATCATTTTACATAATAACAATATTATTAAAATATAATTACATTTAAATTTAAGGAGAGATTGTTGTAAGATAAAAAAAAAAATAAGAGGATAAAAGAAAATTAAGATACTATAAGGACTTGATCAACCCCAAACTAGTAAATCAAAAGTATAACTTTATTTTGATTATTGTAAGGAAGAAAATCAATATTATTAAAATACAAAATATCCAAAACTAGTAAATCAAAAGTATAACTTTATTTTGATTATTGTAAGGAAGAAAATCAATATTATTAAAATACAAAATATCCAATTGCACCCATATTATAATTGAGTGTTGCACCCATATTATAATTGAGTGTTGGGCAATTCGTAAAACTCCTTAACTTGAAAGATAATTAAAGATTGAAAACACCTCCATATATATGTACCCAAATTAAATCTCAATTTCAAAATATTTATTATAATACTAATCTTTTTGAGCTTCTAACCCATCCAAACCATATTGAACTTCAAAGCTTTTCCTAATACTTTTCTATCATAAAAATAAAATAAAAACAAATCCACATAATCCCTTAACTTTGTTGATATCCAATAAAACCATAAATTAACCATACATCATCTACAAGTTTCAACCTTTAGTAATTATTTGCATCATTATATGTTTCAACCTTTAATAATTACTTGCATCATTTTAGATATCCAGTTTCTTTTAATGATTACTTTCATTATAGAGATCAAGTTTCAAACGTTAATGGCCTAAAGGCTCTGCAAGTCCCATCTTTCACACTAAGATTTTAATAAACAAATTTTGCTACACTTAATCGGCCAAGAAAATTGGTGTTGAGGTTGCCCAGGTACAGATAGTCTCCCACCTCCATGGCAGAAGTCACAAATGATATAACTTTCCCATTGGGATCCTCCAAACTTATGATGGGTTCACCCTCCTCTCCCACCTTCACCACCATAGCTCTGCTCTTCACAAATCCAACCCGTTCCAACAGATTGGGATATGTCGCAAATATATGCTTCAAGATCCCATATCTATATACAAATTCCAGCGTTCTCGAACGTATCTGCTTCACAGATAAGCAAATTAGTGGTCATACTATTCAATTTTCTTTATTCACCTAAGATATTTCTTTAGATGAACATTTGAATTTAACACATAAGACCTTTCATATGAACATTTGTGTTTAGGTGGCCATACTATTCAATTTTCTTTATTCACCTAAGATATTTCTTTAGATGAACATTTGAATTTAACACATAAGACCTTTCATATGAACATTTGTGTTTAGGTTTAGTTGGATTATAGGTTTTGGCCACTTTTCAAAAGTGAAAATAAATAATTGATATATTTAATATCATTCAAATTTAGATAAATGTTTTTCGAATTAATCACATCATTAGTATTTGGTCGATGTTTGGAACCATTTAATGTAGTTTATTAGATGATTCGAAAAATAACCAAATATTAATAATGATATGATTAATCCGAAAGATATTTATCTAAATAATAAATCACAAAAATCTTAAATCTAACATCAATCAAATTTCAAAATATTCAAAAATCTACAATAAAACCAAAAATACATGTTTAATAAAATAAAAATAAAATATATTACAATATTCAAAAATCTACAATAAAACCAAAAATACATGTTTAATAAAATAAAAATAAAATATATTACATGCTTACCACTCTGAGAGCAATCCAGTATGACTGCCTGTCTACAGAAATATTTATGTTATCAGGACCTTTAATAAAATAAGATTTATTACATGCTTACCCCTATGAGAGCAATCCAGTATGACCGCCTGTCTGCAGAGATATTTATGTTATCAGGACCTCCAGGCAAATTTTCTATGAAGATTTCTGTACTTCCAAGCTTTTTCCCTTTGATCCAATGCTTTAGGCATCTGAACCTGATCTAATTAATCTCTGGTTAGTATTTGGTGTGCTGGATGTATTTAGTGTACTGGATTTATGTTGATTACAGATTTCAAGTATATATTTAATTTTAATTTTTTTTAATGATATGATTTAAAAATATTCTTAAATTCTATAATCAACATAAAAATATTCATATTTAATTTATTTTTCTTCTTTATTGATTTTGATACCGATTTTGATCTCTCAACATTCATATTTAATTTATTTTTCTTCTTTATTGATTTTGATACCGATTTTGATCTCTCAACTCTTAATAAATCCTATGGCAATGTAAATATACCATCTACTTACTTCCCTGTCTCGCAGATGACAACATAATCTTCCCTGGGTGAAAGAGCAACTCCATTAGCAAACCAGAGACCATCTAGCAATACCGTCGTCTTCCTTGTTACGGGATCATATTTCAAAAGCCTGCCATAGGGTTTTGCTTCCAAAAGATCCAAAATCCATTTATCGTATCCAAATTTGGTACTTGCATCTGAAAAGTATATACTTCCATCGCTAGCCTCTACTACCGCATCAGCAAACCTACAAAACCCCATCACCAGCCATTGCAATATAGAGCAGAAACAAACAGTGTTTTTTCTCTTGTGAAAAAAAAAAAAACACACTAAAATTTTGTTCTTTCAAATGGATGTATACAGAAGGGATTCAATTGAACAAACCTGATTGGAATTCCATCAATATCAGAAGTCAAAAGAGATATTTGATCATCACTGACGTTAAGCAGACCCTGCACAAAAAATTTATCCCCTTATAAATTCATGGAGCTTCACAGTTTTACAAATCCATTTGAAGCACAGTTTGATATGCATGTGAAACACATGTTTCCTATCTCATATTTCAGTTTTTTTGTAAGGTGGAAAATGTAGTATAAGTGATAAAGTGAGGTGTGGACAAGTAAATGTTTTTTAAGGACATATTAAATATCAAATTTATATCAAATAAGAATAATCATTATTTACTATTATTTATAAATTGAATAATAATTATTATTAAATAAATGAAAAATCAGTTGCCTTAACTATCCATTTTTTATTTTGCTGCCTATTATACTTTGAAGGAGAGGTGTTATTTTAGGTAATACTAAAATTTTATGTTAATAATTTTTTTATTAATTTTTGTTGGTCAAGTAAAGTAAATTTGACTTCGTAAAATTATCCATGGAATTGTTCATGATATTTATGTGGAGTATAACCTATTTAAAGGGGGGAATTAAACCAGCCTAAAGGTGCTATCCTATGCAACACTAAAACTCTAGCTTAATATTTTTTTATTAATTTTTGTTGGTTAATTAAGGTAAATTTGACAGGGGTGAAATTTTGCATGTCATATGCAGAGAACTAGGAGAAACTACAAACAATTATGCGGAGTTCGCAGCCCTAGAGCAAGGGCTCAGACTGCTGATCCGGCTTGGCAAAAGAATGACCATTGTGGAAGGCAACTCGCAGCTAGCCATAACCACTGTCAAGAAAATCCAGAATGGAACTAAGCCTAATAAAGCGTTAAAACATTGGCGTCTTACAGCTGTAACAGAGATCATAGAGCAGCACCTCGCCTCTCTGGGTGGATTAATCCTTCAGGCAGTGCGACGGAAAGCTAATGCTCTCGCAGACCACCTCACAAACTACGCGGTTGACAACCCGAATGATGTACTGGACACCTGTTGGACTGTGCTTCCGCATACGGAGCTTAGGGATAAGTGCTATAGCATTTCAAAGCGTGACTTAATGGATGGTAATACCGAGGGGACGGACGGCAGCCTTCCCATTATAGCTAGATTATGAATAACCGTTTCATGATTAATTGCATCACCAGGTATCGTTGGTTAACTGTACCGGGCTTTTCTGGGATTTGGCAGTACATCATAAGAAAGGACAGACACATAGCATCTGATCCTTACGAGGAAATAAGGGGATCTATTAAGCGTGTGATCGGCACGATTTGGGAATGGGAAGTTCTGTGCAGGACTCCAGATGCAGGTGGCGGATCGCACGGCGATCTGCTACACTTCATTACCATGATTTATTCTCCTGCGCCATTCATCACCCATCTTCCCAACCTCCTATTTATTCAACTCTCGGGTCACAAGGGCTCTTGCAGTCGATCTCCTATCTTTCAGTGGTGAGCATTTCGGCTCTGGTGCCCAGGTTACACTCAGCTCCTCTCAGGTTTGTCTCGGATTTCTCTAAGCAGGGAGCCATGGCGGATATCGACCCACGCAACATCAAAGCATCGCAGGCCCTCAAACGGGCCAAATATGGTTATGAAGCCTCGGTCTCCAAATGGGGAAAACAAACAATTGAGCTGCTGGAGGAAGAGGTGGAAGTAGCCCAGGCTAAAACGGACGACAACACCATCAGCGAGGAAGTCGACTGGCTGGTTGACCCTGGAACCCCCTCGACTCGGCATACACAATTTCTTCAAACCCAAGCAGTGGCATGGCAAATGAAAACTATGCTCGCGAAGGCCCTTGCCAGGCAGGGAGCCGAGATCAAAGAAACTTTTGCTGCTAACTCCATGGCTTCTGCAAGGAATACAGCGCGTTTGGACAAGATGGAAATGGCCTTCAACACGCTCACAGAGGAGCTCCGCAGACATGGCAAGGCGATGGACAACTTTGTTCGGCGCTTTGACATTTATCTTCGCCATGTTCTCAATGTCTCCATTTAGATGCCTACAGATGAAACGCAAAACACTATAATCCGGCGCTTCAAGCCCAGGACTCAAGCGAAGGATGCGGAGGCAGCTGACCCTAGTGTGGCTGGTCATTCTGGGGCTTCAACCCCCACTCAGTAATTTGTTTGGTTCTCTCTTACTTTCCTATGTTCGGTCTGCGTCTATATACTGATGATAATCTGTTTTGTAAGTCTGCTCTAGGGGAATCGGGTATGTGTAAGGGTCCTCAAGGCAGCGTTCAAGGGTCCTCTGAAGGCTTTATTTTTGTTTGTAACTGTCTTTTGTCTATAGGGTAACCCTGTGTGGTGCACCCGAGTCTTGTTTCTGGTCTGCAGGTGTCTCGCTAGATCAATGCCTGGCTGGTCTCAGTCTTTGTTCATTCAGTCTTTATGTCTGGGCGTCATGACGTCGGCCTGTGGAGCTTTCTGTTGTTGCTCCCAGACCTGCAGTTGTTTTTGTAATCAATGTTTCATAATATAATATACTGATACTGACTTATACAAAAAACAAAAAAAAGATAAATTTGACATGGTCAAGTTACCTATGGAATTGTCCATAGTATTCATGTAGAATATAACCTATTTAAAAAGATAATTAAACCAGCCTAAATTTATCTTACCTAATCTACCAAGATTAAATATCTTGAAACACAAATATTTTGAGATGCAGAAAAATTTAATCCCTCTCAACACTTGTTAAATCTAAAATTTAAATAAATCTAAACTAATTTAAATTAATAATAAAATATTTAAAATAATTTATTAGTAATTATTATATATAATTAACCCAGAATTTTGACAATTTTTTTCTCACTTTTCTGATTCAAATCTCAAAAAAAACATATAACTAATTCATTTATAGCATTTATAAAATAGATGTATCGCCAATCCTTCAAAGCCTGAAGTTACCTATTTAGTTAAAACAAAATAATTATTATATATAAATTAATTCACGGTAAGAAAATATAATAATTATTATATATAAATTAATTCACGGTAGGAAAATCTATTTAAACCCGACTTTAATATTTATCTTCATATGTTTTCAAGTTTTAGTTGTATGTTTCAAATCTCAACCATTAATAATCGAAATGTACAATATGCATATGGAATCCAGGTTTCAAGTTTAAATGGTTGTAGATTCAATACTTATTATGTATATATTAAATATGGATTTAAATGGGATAGATTTTGGATTTAAATGGTATAGAATATGTATAAGTTTTTTTTAAATATATATATGAATTTACAATATTTTTTAATATTTTTTCTTGTAATTATTTGATTATTAAATTTTATTAAGATTTTTATTTTATTTTATTATATATTTGGAAAACGCATGTTTGTAATTCTACTTAAATTATATATATTATTAATTAAACATTAAAAATATGAATATGGTAAAAATTACACATTTTTTTATAATATAAATAATTATTTAAAAAATTAAATATTATCATTGTTATATATTAATATACATTTATTTTAATTTTGGTATCTTGGTTAAATATAGAGAAAGAAAAAAATACAAATAATATAAAAAAAATTAAAGTTATTTTTTAAAATAATTTTCATTTTTATATAGTCCTCACTTTAATCCTATCTCCCCTCTTTACATCTCTCTTTCTACCCCTTCTCTGTGTCCTTCTACCCCATTTTAGTTCACTCCCCCACTCTCTTTTCCTCACTTATCCCCCCTCTTTCTTACTCTAACACTACCTCCCTCCCACTCTTTCGCACTCTCCTTCCATCTCTCCCCTATAATTTCTCCCTCCCCTTTATCTCCCACCACTCTTTGTTTTCCTCTATCTTACACATACTCACTCACTATCTCCCCATTTCTCTCTTTTCCTCCTTATCCCCCACTTTTCCCTTCTCCCAGACTCTCCCTCTCTCTCCTTTCCCCATTACTCCCCATCTTTCACTCTGCATCTCTCTCTCCCCCTTTCTCTCTTCTCACTCTTCACCTATATGACAATCTCTCTCTCCAATAGCACAGCGAGCATTTAATACTTGTAGTCAAATTGCAAGGGCAGGTGATATACAAACTTTTAGATTTGAAACTGGAACCACCTGTTGAAGTCTCAGTCTGTATACCACCAGCCACTGCGTAGCAGTGTAAATATTGTAATTTTTGGCAGGGCATGAAGCCTATAATCCACACATATGTGAACCACTGTTTTGACCTAGTAGGGCATGGCAGGTCAGAGCATGAAACCTAATCTAAACAGGTTATAATTTGGCTAGAAAAATAATAGAAATTTTGTTATGATTATTTAAATTAAATATGTTATAATTTTATTTGGAAAATAATAATAGAAATTTTGGTATAATTTTGAGAAAATAAGATTAAATTTTCTGAATATCTAATTTGGAGTTGTCTAGGGTGCAACAGAATAACTAAGACTGCAGTTTTTTAGAAAATAAGGTTAAATTTTCTGAATATCTAATTTGGAGTTGTTTACGGGTGCAACAGAATAACTAAGACTGCAGTTTTTTAGAAAATAGGGTTAAATTTTCTGAATATCTAATTTGGAGTTGTTTACAGATGCAACAGAATAACTAAAACTAAGACTGCAGATTTTTTTTTACTTGAATCAGGTAAAAAAAATCAAAAAATCAAATAATTAAATTGTTTGAATTGCATTTATTCGACAATGCTCTGTAATTCCCAGAGACATACACCACTATTTTGACTTGGTAATGCATGAACTATTATTGAATCTACTCAAGAAGCATATTGACAATGAGTGTTTGTGGCTATTGGTTAACAACTTCCAAATTCGATGCATCCCACTAACAAAGTGAGCTTTAAACTGCTATGTGGTAATGGCCAATAGCCAATAGATTATACAAACAGAAAGAAATGACAAAAATGGGTGGGGACTGTACATCCAGCATAAAATCTTACCTGGTTGGGCATACAAACAAGAACATCTCCACTCTTGGTGACAGTAAGCCCAAGAGGAGTGAGTCCAACCATCTTCCAGTCTTCCCACGATCCATTCAAATGCATGCGTTTAATCCAACCATCTTGGGTGGCGGTGTAAATCAATCCCCGGCTGTCCACAGCTATATCTTCTGGCCTGTCCAGAACCCCTGCTCCCAATTTCTCCACAGACTGAACACATATACATATTGCATTTTAGCAATTTTCTCAAACTGGAGAGTAATCCCAAGATGATCTGACAACAATATCTGGTTATGATAAACTAAGATGACTGAAACTACACTCACCTGCAAAACATTATTCTTAGCAAAGGGACCTTCCCGTTTATAACCCTGTTGCAGAATTAATGGATTTGGAGAAATGGGCGAAAGAGCTATGAGTTGCAGAAACCAAGCAACCAAACAGCCTGCAACGAGGATCGACGCTGTTAGGCGATTGATTAACAAATCCATGTGCGTACGAGAGATTTTTCGTCGACTTTTAGTATGGGGGTCTCGCCATTCGCTTTGAAGGGCTGCTCAGGGAACTGATAAGATTATGGAATGAACCTGTTAATTCAGAAGGGACATACGACCAGTGATCAAATTTGAATGGCGGGTCTTAATTTCAATTAGAAGGGCATATATTTATGTCGCCTTTATGATGAAAAGCTTTAAAAAAAAAACATTTCAATTGACCACAATACATTATTTTTACATTTCATTTTCAGAAAGACAAAATCATCAATATTTATGTTAATAAAAGACTTTTACATATACAATAGTGAAGGAGGTTCCATCTTGCCAGGCTGAATTTTTGCACTGCCAGTTGAACTGAAAAACCAATATCAAATCTATATGACATTCGTCCAAATCATCAAATATTGATTTGGACAAAATCAAATATTGATTTGGACAAAATTGAAGTAGCACGCTAGGTGGAGATATTTTAGTGTTGTTTTAGCTGCAGTATTCTAAAAAAGGAAGGCAGGGATCCTAAAAAAAGAGAGTAAGGCAGAGATCTAAAAAAGAAGGCAGGGATCCTAAATAAAGAAAACTAAGGCAGAGATCCAAAAAAATTCAAAACAGAGCATACGTCAAACAGAAATGTAATTTACATTTAATTTCCGAGAGAAGTTTCATTACAAAACCAGAGATGCTGCTCCTTTTAACCACATCAGAAGATCCTTGTTTCAGCTCTCTATTTAAACACAAGAAAAACACCCCTGTTGAGCTCTGTTTTCGCAAGAACTAAAAAAACAGCATAAACATCACTTTCTACATACACAACAAAATGAAATATGAAAGGAAATGGAATTCACAGGGCCGCGTACATGCCCAGCTAGACCAGTAAGAAAGTACACCAGTCAAAAATTGAATTGATTATGCATCGCTTCAGCTTTCAAAGAAAAACTATGACAAGATTTTTTTTTGGTACACAAGGAATGGCAGAGTTAGGGAGAATGAATGCGGTGGTTGGAATTATTTCAAGGCTGAATTTTTGCACTGCGCGTTGAACTGAAAAACCAATATCAGATCTATATGACATTCGTCCAAATCATCAAATATTGATTTGGACAAAATTGAAGTAGCACTGTCTGGCATATGATATGGTGAATATCATTGCATGTGAAGAAGCTAAGAGAATGGCCCCTTTGACTATGGGTGGCTTCAAACCTTATATTATGAGTTCACTTGCCAACTTCACTGCATGGCCACTTTGGAGTCTTACGAATCAGATTTACATGGCATGCTGAAAATTCAAACCCATTGTTGAGCATCCATGGTTCCAATATGAGTTTGAATGGTGTAGAGTCTAAATAAGAAGGACCACTTAGCTTTAGATGGGATATATCTATATATATAGAGAGAGAGGTGACACATCTGTAAAGATAAGGCTGATGACGCTGTGGCACTTGAAGGAGGCCTTCATAACCTCTGGAAAGATAAATATTGGTTTCAAATAAATATGAAACCAATAATATCCCTGCTGTCCCAAAAGAATAGTTATATGACAGCCTTGATGAAGATAAAGAGGAAGTGTTGGGATAAGAAGATTCTCCTGATAATAATCCTATAGATCAAGGAGGATTTAGAGGATGAAGCTAAAACCATGATGATCCTGCTATATGGGAAGTCTCATGCCCAAAAATTGAAGAAGGAAGCATTGCTAGCCAAACAAAAGAGGCCATCGTTAAACGAAACTTGGACTTGGATGATGAGTGTAATATTTTTTAAAGCTGAATCCAAGATCATAAGTGGTGTCTTTTGAGGGCAATCCCATATATGATTATAGAATTTCTGCTGAAGAGTACCTCCCAGAGAAGGGAATAGATCAATTATTTGTCCCTATTCCAATAAAGCGGGTCATGAACAGCCTGTGGATGTTGTTGGCCCCTTATCTGTCAATGAGAAGATTAGTGGTTTATATTGCAATGTGCATGGACAAAATTACTAAATGGAAGTTTGATGAGACCCTAACCGCAGAAACCAGCATGTTAAGTCAGCATCAATAAAGTGGAATTGGAACAAAATTCTGGATCTGAAAGGGCTGATAGAAATCCTGCATGGTGGACAGAGTTTTCCTAAAGTGGGTGTCAAGGAGACTGGGGCTTACTTCTTCCCTCAATCTGAAGCTTCAGTGGACCTGACATCATTTTCAAACTATTTGGCAGCATTAGCAAGTTTTAATGGAGGAGCAGAAGAATGTGAGAGTGGTAAGGGGATGACCCTATCAAAGTTTTATTGTGTATACCTAAATATAGTGGGAATGATGAGGACAGAGTACAACCAATCAAGGAGAGAACGTCCTATCTGAGATTTTATAAGAACCCTTGTGATGACGGGTGTGAAGACTTCAATAGATGTAAGAGGAGCAAGATTTCCTCCAGCAATGTGAACCTCCGGGAAGACCAGTATGGTGGACAAAAAGGGAAATTCATGATTGTATGCCTGACGATCGAATATATATATTGGGACAATTAATAACTAGTCAGCATATGATATGTCTTATTTTGATGTTTGACCAAATCCCTGCTTATGATACTGAGAGCCCATACTTCTGGGAAAATCATATTTCAGCATTTAAATCCAACTTTGAAAAATATCATGTCCCAGCTTCAAGTTTGAGGGATTCCCTATAGGATAAATTCTATTTTTGTGGGGGACACTTGTCCCAACAGAGGCATGCCTTTTTCCTGACCCGAATATTCATAACAGAGATAGCTATCTCAGTGAAGCTTGGTATCAGTCTAGATCTGACCATCTTACTAAAGGTCGAAAAGGTTCCTTTCAATTACTCTGCTGGTACAAAAAAACGAATTCAACAGTAACCTTCGTACTTGTGAAGATGAAAATGGCAAAGCTTCGTATGATAATTACAACCAGAGGGAGTAATCGCCTTTGCATTATAATGATTAATCTGCATGGGTTGTAGTATCTCACCATTTTGTAAGTATGATGATCAATATCTCATGGTGTTTAAAAATTCAAGAAGACAAGCGTTTTCCTTTTACACTGTCCAAACAGAAGATGAAGATGACAGAGCTAGGGAACTCCCTTTACTAGAGATTTCAAGTGAATCTGCTATTGACATTCGTAATGAGATCTACAAGGGCCCCCTTCAGGAATACATAGAGGAATGCAGCATATTCAAATCACTAAACAATATGGAATTCTGTATACACAGACAGCCCTGAAAGAGGGACGGATTCAAGGGTTTTGAGTACCTGGTTGTTTGTGCAGCCAATTGAAAATATTTTATCGTTGAGTCCTGAGCCCTGACACTCCTGAGCAGTGAGACTGAGGAATGGCTCTTTCGAAATTCGCTAGAGGTTGCAAACTTGCAAGTTGCAGTTCTTTCTGAACTTTGAAGCCCGAGTCATAACTTGGAAGTTGGTAAGGAAAATTATCACGGTTGTTACCAGTTGGCTTGGAGTTGGCAGTGTCATTAATTTTCTTCAATATTGTTCCTTCAATACTTCCACTACCACAGTTCACTGGCCAGCAAGTTGCAACCTTTACAAGATGGAGTGACGAGTCACCCACGAAGACCCGTCACAGTTCACTCACGAAGTCTGGAGTCTCGAGTGACTGAGTCACCCACTCACCATCGATCGAGTCACCAGTACCACAGTGCACCCGTAGGCCGTGAGTCGTGACCCGTTCACCACTGGCAAAAGAATGTGACTGGCGCTGACAGGATAGCACTGCTGAAAACATTTTATAGTATTATTCAATTTTCTTTTAAAACTTGCAAAAATTCAAAATTAAATTTTTTTGACTAGTAAATTTAGCTCGTTACTTCTCTAACGTGCCAGAGACCCTTTGAAACCCAATATATAACAAATTCTTCCTCTCCCTTATTGTCTTTAGGCCTTACGGCACCTTAAATGCAACCACCTACTAGGATTTTGTAGTGCAATAACCAAAATCCGTAGTCCTAAGTGCTTCTAATACAAGCCAGTACTCCTCTTACTATATGTTCTATCTAGATGCTTCCACATATTAGTAGTAGGATAGGTAAAGATATCCATGTCTCTATCCTATACCTAATCTAAATAGGTTCTATAAGTACCACCAAATCTACGTCTGACGTGTTCAAATTTGATCACTGCATACGACTATCTTGTCTTACTTTGTCACGTGTCATGAATATATGCAGGCCAGCATCTATGGATAGAGAACTCCACTGTCCTTATCGTTATTATAATAATACAAGTGAAATATTTCAATTATAGTTATACTGTCGTCTTAGTTATCATAGTTACAATAATAGAAGTGAAAATTTCAATTATAGTTATATTGTTCTCATGGTTATAATAATAGAAGTGAACCATTTCAATGAGAGTTATACGGTCTTCATAGTTATAATAATAGAAGCAAAATATGTCAATTATAGCTATATTGTTCTCATAATTTATTTCAGTTATATATAAAAGAAATATATATAAATTTAAAAAAAAAAAACAAGGAGTGTCTTTTAGAATAGTGATAGTTTTTAAAATTATTAATAATTTTTGATAAAAAGAGCATAGAGACTCATCTCTTGAACAATTATGCCATGATATAAAAATATCATTCTTGTTTTAGCTAAAAAATTAGAGCACACTTTTAAGATAGAAAACGCATTTACATTTCATATTCATTATTTGTATTATTACTAGAGAGGTTTGCAATGCAATAATCGAGAGAGGTCATTAATTTGGGATTTGATTTTCTAGTTTTTTTTGTTTAATTCAACTTCTATTTCTCTAATTTCCTTCTTAGAGTATCTCCCCTATCTTCTTTTGGAACTTTCTCTTTCTTCATCGTTTTTTTCATCTCTCTAATTCATCATTTTTTTTTTATCTATCTAGTCAATACTTTCCTAGTGCTTGCTTTTGATTCCTTTGGTATTGTAGGCATGGCTACTGTTTTCTGCCCCTTATTCCCTATGAGTTGCCAACTTGTTTTTAAGCCAGAGAGTATTGATTGTTGATCGAAGCCCTAGATAGGGCTTGCTCCTTTCCCTTTGAAATTATTTCTTCTACAAGTTATTTTTCATGGGTTTCCTCCTTCTCTGCTTCTGGATTAACTTCTTCCTCCTCCCAAAACTATTTTCACTTATTGTTCTACGATGCTTCTGAACTTATTTATTCTTGTGATTGTAGACTCTCCATCTTTTCTTTGTACTATGGATTTTTTATTTCCCCTTCTTTTGTTTCAGGGTTCATGACATTTTCTTCTACAACCCCTTTCTTGTCATTTTCTTCTTGAGTCTGCAAAACCTCAGAAGGATTTTCCAAGGTCAAGGTCATATTTTTGTCCAGTGTGGATTGGACTTTGGTTCCTACCAATTTTCCTTTATTCCTACCCCCTTTTTGTGTTTTCCATTGTTCTTCTTGACCTATTGTAAAGTCAGCCCCTCTTCTTGCATGTGACTTCTTGCAATCTCTTGCAAAATAGCCATATTCATGGCAAAATATGCATTTGAAGTGTATTTTCTCATAGTCAAGAGACTAACAATGGGTCCTTTCTCCTTGCATGTGATTTATTTCAGGAGGAAACCCTTTCTCCAAATCTACTTCAACACATTTTTTCACATGCAAACTAAAGCCCTTTGGGTTCAACCCTGTCCAAATATTACCCCAACACGTTTCTGATTGCATGTAGAAAATCATCACTCCAACATGAAATTGGAAGTCAAGGAAGCTTGACCCAAACAGGAACTACATCCAGTATGTCTTCATCTAGATCAAAGTCCACAGACCATTTTTTTAGATGCTTACCTCTTGCCCCCAAAAAATATGGTCCATTCCAAAAAATTACATCTTTATCTTCCTTAAATTCAAATAGGAAGACAAAAAACTCATTCATGCATGCATGCAGTCCAATATTTCCTTTTAATAATGGCTTCCAAGTTTTCTCCAAACAAAACTCTGCGGATCTTGGGGACAGCCACATTCCCATGAACCTCCCCACTAAATCCCAATCCGAAAATGCTAAGGTGGTTCTTTGAAACCCCGAAAGAAGGGCCACTAATGGGATAGTCTCTGGCCTCTTCAAAAAATTTGTTTGTGCTTCTTTGGATCTAGGTTTATTAGAGAGTGAAGCTACAAAGGCCTAGAAGGTTGCAACTTTGTCCAACAAAGGGGGAACAACCCCTCCGAAATAGCCATCTCAAAAACGAATCTAGGCTTTAAACCACACGGTGATGACGACCTTAATCCCATATATCCCTAAACCCAAATTGATCAAGAGTGGGTTGGCGATCCGCTAGTAGACGAGAAAGATTCAACTTCTACTAGGAAATTCCACAAATGTAGACATGGATCTACTGCAAACAAAACCTAAACCAACTCTAGTAGCAAAATTTCAACAACATAAATTGTGCAAAATTTTACTCACAAGATCGAGTTGAGGACTTGTACTCCATAGATGGTGTTTGTGGCTTCTCTGAACAGAGGTGTAGCAATAGTAGCTATGGAAATCCTAGCCACTATGGAAGCATAACCTCCTCTTCAATCATCTTGTTTTATAAATTTGTAATTAATTATTTTAATATATGTGTGTTAGTTATATATATATATATATCATACACACTTAAATTATATAAATTTAAATATTTATAAACATTATTTAATTTACATATTTATAAATGGTTATAATAGAAGTATAATATTTCAATAAAAAAGTTAAATATATGAAAGAAACATGTAAATTAAAAAGTATTTCTATCTTTAATTTTATTGTCACTTATTATTTTTGAATGTGTTTGTGTGTGTGTGTGTTAATTTTTATTTATATCATAGACACTTAAATTGTATAAATTTATATATTTATAAATATTTATAATAAAAGTGTAATATCTTAATTACTCGATGTGGGTGATGAACAAACGGACAAAGGTTCAAGAGGGGACATTTACTCCCTTCCCACGTGGCAACTACATGTGGAGGCATGCCAAAGAAGCCATTGTTGGCAACTGGGTTAAGAAGTTTTGAGAAATAATGAAATTTATTTGTATTTCATGGTTTGTTATGGGTTGTGACGGTTGGTTTCAAGGAATGGGCAGTGACACGTCTTTGGGGATTTTCTTTCTTGGAGCACAGGGTGGCTATCTGTCACAACCATACACTACCCTCCTTCATGCGAGTTCAAAACTAAGCAGTTATTTTAGGGTAAATGTTTTTAATTATGTCAAGGAGGAGGTTCCAGGTTTAATCATTTGGGACCTTAGTGTGCTTTTGGAAGTTTTGGCCATGGAAGAGTATTTGGAGATGATGTGAGGGTTTCACCTAGCTAGCCGCGCTACCATCACATCAATCGTTGAGGTCTTCCCTCTCTCTTTAGAGTAGGTAAAAGATTCTTTTTTAATTTTTATTTTAGTATAGTATACGTCTGGTAGGGTCTCTCTTGCAGTGTTTGGTGTGTTTTGGGGGTTGTACGAGGTGGTTGTAGAGTTTTGCAGAAACCCAATTATAGCTTGTACCCTTTCTCATTGTTGTCCATTGCCTTTAGAGGGTATGTGTGGTGGCGAGCTCGTATATCAAGGATATTCATTCTCTGAGGTGGGGTATGGGAGACACTTGTTAGGTAGGGGGGGTTGTAGGAGTTCGGATTTGTGGTTTTCTAGGTGGTGGGATGTGTAGAAATTATATACCACATGCATGTATATATCCAGATTCTCCTGATCTAACAATATCTATCTTCTTGCTAAATACAGAATCCTTCTACTGTTAATCTTTTGTGGAAATTTAAAACTCAATTGCAAACACATGAAGCAATAAAAACAATCGCACATAACACAGTTGTTTAACGGGAAAGCCTGAAGCTAAAAACCCCAACTATCATATATTATGTATCATGGAGATCATGTAACAATCTCATACAAAGCTTAGTACATCAAACTCTCATTACAATCAATCGTCACACACTAACATGAAGAAATCTACAAATCCATGCACTGATTTCTTGCCACCTGATAGCCTGCCTCCACTGCGCAATCCCTGTTGTAGAAGACCTCTGAATGAATTCGAATTGGCCTTGCCTTTACTGCACAATCCTCATTGGCAACTCCAATGTGTGGGTGATGCAATTAATGCATCACTATAGTCACAACGGATAGTCCATCTCACCCTTTTACCTACCTCTCCACTGGTCTCCACTGGAACTGACGTGCACTGTAGTTAACTGTTGTATTTGTTTAGTTGCAAGTGAGTCTCTAGTTGTGAATTAATTAAATAATTAATTCACTAAACTCTCACTAGTGTATCTTCAGTTAGAACTAGATACAACTAGCACAACTGAGTTTAACTCACTTAACTGAGTTAAACTAAATAACAACTCCCATAACTACGCTTCCAACTCTATCACAGCTCTGCCACTTCAGTTCTAACCGAGTCCTCCATGCATGAACCACTATGCAAACCCGAGAATTGCGTAATTCCTCTTTCCACCCCACCGATTTTCCAAATCTGTATACTAAAATAAAGTGCTCCAAGAGAATAAGTTGATATTTAGAGTCTGATTATTATTAAGGGCTAATAATAATCGACACATCTATTTTTAGATCGACAATCTATAAATAGACTTCACCCAATCTTCTAAAATAAGAATTTCATCTATTTTTCCAACTTGACCAACCATCCACAAATAGCATCTTGCAACTTCTGAAATATGATCACCATGTCTAAAAATAGACTTACACCTAAAAATAGCCTGCGGGCCCACTTAGTGAAGGTGATTGATTTTCACTAAGCTTCATCATCTTGTTGAATCTCAATAGGATGATACTACAAAGAGGGGTGACTGGCTAGGCTCTTACTAGCGGACAAAGGGTGGCCATGTTTGTGCCAGTGGGAATTCTAAATTTTGGTCGCCTACTTGTGGATTTGGCTTGTCAGTTGGTGAGATGTTTTGCGACTCTTGGGAATTCATCCCTCTTGGAAGTTGGGTCTTTGGGTTGAAATTTTCACGTGTTTTGTGTGCAATGGCCTGTTGGAGCAATATGCAGCACCAACAAGGGGAGGCTCATAGAGGTTTTGGTATTCACGTCCAAGGTGTGTCACATGGAGTGGGGAAGTAAGATGATGGGGAAGAGGTAGAAAAACGGCCTACTAACTCACATGGATGAGTGGTTATACTGTCACCCTTTAATTCAATATGTTGGGGTTCCCATGTTTTGGCAAGGTTGGCAATACCAAAAGATGAGACAACATAGAACCACTTTCAGACCTCAGGATCTAGCCCTCCTGGGTCCAGAGAGGGATCTCTCTATGATTGTCAAAGATATATGTCTTTGAAGCTCGGTTTTAAGATATTAGGCTAGTTATAAGGCTCTGGGTTTGTTTGTTTGATATGTAAGTTTGGTTGTTGGGAATCAGGAAAGAAGGGTTCATCATGAGACAAGGCTGAGCAGAGAGGAAATTAGGCAAAGGAGAGGAGATTTAGGGAACATCAAAACCATTGGGAAATGGAGTCAAGAAAGGATTTACTTGCTAATCAATATGAAAGATTTCAATTGGGCTAGTCATCTAAAGCCTTGGATCCTAAAATGATAGGGTGGTATGGGACATTAAGGACTGAATATGAGAGAAGGAGAACCATCTAATCCTGTCTATAGATCAGGTCAGAGGTCATTTAACTCTAGACCTTCTTGGACACAATCAGAGGCAGCACAAGGGAACTTGGAAAGGCTTAATTGGAATGGAAAGATCCTAGTGAGGCAGATATAGGGTTATAGACCTCCTAGTGTTCTCAACGCATTCAACTAAATCCTAACAAGCATTTCTAAAAACAGATTCCATTAATTCATACATCAACTAGCAGGCAATAACATCCACTACACTGGTTAAATCAGTTGAAATCTATCTTTAGATAACACATTAAGTAGAAAAACATTGAAGGCAAGGAGAGCAGAAGTATAGGGTACCTAGCAAGGGTAAATCCTATACCATATTTCTGATGCAAGCCAGAAGAAATGGAATGAAACGAAATGAAACACAGAGATAGAAAAACATCACCGCAGCTTTAGATCAGGATCCAAAGAAATGTGCTTGTCATATTAACTATCAAAACCAATCAGGTACAACATAGCCAACAGCTTGGGCATTCAGTCTGAATACATCTTCCTCAGCCTATCTTACAATTGCTACATAGAGAAATTATCTCAAGAGAAACTGCTTACAATTCTCTGATATCTCATCAACCACCACTACAATATTTTCTCACAAGTTTTATAGCTGAAGAAGAACAGAGGAGGTAGGTGGAGAACTAAATGTAGTATTAAAATTTCTGGAAAGAAAGAGAGCCGAAGCCCATTCAGATTAAATTCTGAGCATTTAATCTCTGTCACTCTTTGGATGCAAGAATGGTCTTCTTCAGGTCCCATTTACTTCTGATATGACTTTGATGCATTTTGGCTGTAGTACTTTGTGGTGCTTCAGGTGAATAATCAAAAGGAAAATAAATGATGCTATGATCTGCCCTGCTGTGAAACAAATGCTTCTGGTAGTATAAGACTGCTGTCAGGGTGGAGATTTCTTCAGGAGCACGGTGGAGAATAAAAACTGCATGGGTGCTTTGTACTTTATGGAATAAAAACATTTTGTCATTGTAGAAACCCTGATATACATTGATTTCTGCGTAATGTATTTTCTGCATGATCTCTGGGCCTTTAATCTAGTGCTTTGCCTCTAAACTGTTGTATTAAGGCTTAATCTTTCAATACTGGACGCTAAAGTTCTTGATCATTAGCTGGTTCTTTCCCCAACACTCCATAAATATCTCGATCTGCAAAATCTGGGCTTTAATGGCGCCGGAAAGATTTCTTGCGAAGATTAAACTGCCTTTGGGTAATATTCATGACGCCGCTACCATTTCCGGACATTCCTCTGTAGCACCAGCCTCCAGATTTAATTCTGTCTGCACGGCACGCCATTGAAGTAGTACACATGAACCATGGCGGTTTTCTGCCTCTGATAACCTTGCAAAAACATGAAACTTGTGAAGAAAACAATGGACAGGGTGGCGGATGATGTGGAAGGTGAAAATGGTTGTGCAGCTGGTGGAGTGACGAAATGATGCAGGGGGATGGCGGAAAAATGCAGCGAGGGTGGAAAACGGAGAAAGATGGCAGACTACAGCAGAAGAAGCTTTAAATGAAAAGACCTTAAGAAACACGACCTTTTACAAATATATGGGACGGGAGGGCAGATGTACGACGAAGACATGTGGAAAATGACATGGCGGGACCGGTCGACCATGGAACAGTCAACGATGGAGGAAGACAGATCTAGACCGTCAGATCTCAAAGGAGATCGACGGTGGGAAACATGGCGGAGAGCAACGGACGATGGGCCAGGAGTACGGTGGCTATGGTTTAAACCCCGCGCAGCTTCGTTGATCGGTGGCCGTTGGATGAGGCGCCCAAGATCTAACGGCTGATATGAATATCGTTGCGCGTACTGTATCGAATGTTAACGCGTGATGGGCAAGTGGTTTTGAAATCGTATAGGAGCCATGCATCAATCGTTGTATGGAATCGCTAGGCCTTGGGGAAAAACCTCCTACCGCTCAAAGGCGGTGCGATGGAAACCAGACTGTTTTCTGAACAGTGCGCGGGTGGGGACCATGGGGGCCGGTGGACTCCAGACCGTCAGATCACAATTTAAATGGATGGCGATCGCCCTGTCGGGGTTATAATGGGGAAACACGAAAGGTTGCGAGGTCAACGATCACCGTCCGATCAATAAGATCAACAGTTGATGTTGCACCCGATACACATTGGAGATAGGTGTTTTTCAGTGCTGGCGGTGGTTCAAGTGCCGGGTCATGTGGAGAACAGGGTGCGGGGCTAGGGCCATAATATATGAATATATCATTTTTGGGTCCGTTTTAATGCGTTCTAGGAGCAAAGAAGGGGAACGATAGAGGGATAAAAGGGCATTAGACCAATCAAAGGTTACGTGGAGGGTTTAGAAGGGATTGGGGGGGAAATTTGACAAGAGGAGAACACAGGTTAAGATGGGTTAACCTGCAAGGGTGCAAGGGGTAACAATAGGTTCTTTGAGAAAGGAAACAGCAAAGGCAAAGTTATATAAGGCAAAGCATCTTAAGAGGCTTCAAGGATGATGATTTTTTAGGAAAAACGCATTCCTTGAAGTCTCTCAAAAGAATCTAGCCCCCAGCTTGCTTGTCAAGAATTTCATAGGGGGCTAACAGTGGCTCCACATGGGGATGGCTTCTTCTTGAAGGAGTCAAGAAACCAAAGAATGATCTTTGGTGTAGGCCAGATGCCTGCTGCTTGGCACATCCCCTTCTTTCTTTAGATCAGCTGCCACAAACTGTGAATACATCAGCAGAAAAACTTTCCCCAACCATCTACCTACCCAAACTACAGTCCTAACCTTTTTTCTTCTTCTAGGGTGCATTTGAGCTAGCAGACCCTTCACATTATTTTATTTTTACAAATAGAAAATGAACCTATTCTACTTCTACCCTTATTACTCCATGAGACCAGATTAGACTGTTGGTCCCATATGTTTCTCTACCTAATCTAATATCTGCTGGGATTAAATTGTCCAATAGATTTCTTCTCTACATTCTACAACAGAAATTGAAAAATAGCCAAGCCAGGATTAGACTGTCTGACTTGCTGTGAGTCCAAGGCATAAAGACAGCTGCACGTGGATAGAAAACTGCAGAACACTGAAAACAAAACTGTGAAGGCTTGAAATCTGAAACTTGAAGTATCCTTCTTCTCTTTGTGACTCAAGTTTTGAGCATGTTAGAGTCACTTCTTTTCTTCATTTCAGCTCTGGTTTTGGGCATGTTAAAGCTGATTCTTCTTTCTTATTTGCCGATCCAGATTTTGAGCATGTTAAGACCAGCTGTCTTTACTTTCTTTGGCTTAGGTTTTGATCATTTTAGAGCCAATATTTTGCACCTCTGAGATTCATGTTTTGAGCATGTCTAAAACTCTCACTTTTCTTCTGTTTTTTTTTTTTTTTGAAACATTTTTCTCCTTTACTTGAAAACAAAAACTGCAATGGTATGTAGAATGGAAATGAAATTGGAAATTCGAAATCAGTAGAAGTAGTGTTTGAGCATCCTGCCATTGACAGGACCCCCAAACAGCTCTGTACCATCTAATTCCTGTAGAAAATACACATTCAGACCCACAGTGGCCTGTATGATGTATGGACCTTGCCACAAACTGTCAAACTTGTCGTGTTTACCTTTATCCTCTCTCCTTGAATCCCACCTCAGAACTTTGTCTCCAATTCTGAAGTCAGTAGCTTTGGTCCTCTTGTCAAATAGTTTCTTTATGTTTTCCTAGACTTTCACTGCTCTGTTGTAAACCTCTTCTCTTGTTTGCTGGAGATGAATTGTTTGATTTATTCTCCTCACCATACTGTCTTCTTCTGTTTGAATCTATTGGACCAACTTGATTATTGGTACCCCAAGGCTGGTAGGAAATACTGCTTCTATTCCATAGACAATCTAAAATGGTGACATGCCAATGGACTTCTTCGTTGTAAGCCTATCAGCCCACAGAGCATGTATTAGCTTGTTATGCCATGACTTCTTGTTCTCTTCCAACAGCTTCTTGATGATGATCACTAGGATCTTGTTTGACGATTCAGCTAATCCATTACCTTGAGGGTAATAGGCAGTTGAATGACCGAGTGCTATTTGATACCTGTGACAAAAATCAATCATTTTCTTGGATCCGAAAGCAACAGCATTATCGGTGATTATTTTCCTTGGGCAGCCAAACCGAGAGAGGATATGACCTTCTAGGAACCTAATGATGACTAAATCTGTGGCATTCCTAGTAGGTATGGCCTCTATCCACTTGGTGAAGTAGTATGTGGCTGTTAGGATCCATTTGTGTTGTGCAAAAGAAGCATGATGAATTTCTCCTATAAAATCTAGGCCCCATTGCATAAAAGGACCTTCAATAGTGATGGGTTGTAGAGGGAGGGGGAGGAGTTTTCTTTTGCCTTCAAAGATCTGACATTTGTGGCAGGCAATTATCATTTTATGGACATCACTGAAGAGTGTGGGCCAATAGTAGCCAGCTCTGAGTATTTTGTTTGCGATGGCTTTCCAACTCAGGTGGCCTCCACATTCTCCAGCATGAAATTCTTGTTTAATCTTTTCTGCCTCTATTTCAGGCAAACATTTAAGAAATAGGACATTTGAGTTTTTCCAGTATAAGTTTTCATTCAAAATGCAGTAGTTTCTGGCTTTTAGTTTCAGGAATCTGGCCTTGCTCTTTGACAGTTCAGGTGGAGCATTGAGGTTGGTGAGCACATAAAGGATATCAGAGTACCAAGGAGAGTTCTGGAACTTCTCCTGAACAGTGGGCTTAGGCAATGCCTGCTGCTCATCCAAGGCAGCTACCATGTTAATTTCCAGGGCTTGCAGATTTGATTCAGCCATTAATTTAGCTAAGCCCTGCCCTTTGATCAGTTTGGTGGGTTTTATCTCAAGGTCGTATTCTAGAATCACAACAATCCATTTGCCTCTTTTTCCATCAGGATCTTGGGACAGTATATCTTTGACCACTATGTTGGGTACATAGGCTACGGTGTGAGAATGCAGAATGTACACCCTGAAGTCTTTTAAAGCCTTAACTAAGGCGTAGGCCTGTTTTTCCATTATGTTGTATTTCAAGGGTGCATCCCTTAGTGCTTTGCTGAAAAAGGCAATCGGCTGTTCTATTCCCTCTATGTTTTTCTGCAGTAGAACTGCAGCTATTGTATGCTCAGAGGCAAATGAAAAGATCAGGAAATATTTTGAGAAATCAGGGCTAATCAGAACAAGAGCTTGGGTGAGTGCAAGTTTTACTGATTCAAAAGATTGTTTAGCTCCAACATTCCATTTAACTCCTTCACCTTTCTTTAGCATGTTAGTCATATTTCTAAGGTGTTCGGCCAGGTTGGGGATAAATCTCCTAAGGAAGTTGATTTTCCCAATGAAGGACTGTAGTTCTTTGATGTTTCTCGGGTGTGTGATCTGTAGAATTCCCTCAACTCTCTATGGGTCTATCCTAATTCCCTTTTCAGATATTATGTGGCCAAGAAGCTTCCCCTCTTGCAGCCCAAATACAGTCTTTTTGGGATTCAGTGACAGACCAAACCTTATACATTTTTCAAACACCTTCCTTAGATGTTTGAGGTGTTCCTCCTCAGTCTTGGAGTAGACTGTTATGTCATCTAGGTTAATAACAATGAAGTGTTCTATTTCATCTGAAAAAGCTATATCCATTGCTCTTTGGAAGGTTGCTCCAACATTCATCAGTCCAAAGGGCATTTTCACATACATAAAGGTGCCCCATGGAGTGGTAAAAGCTGTTTTGAGTTGATCTTATGGGATTACTAACACTTGGTTGTAACCTGAAAATCCATCTAACAGGGAGATTCTTCTTGAGCCTACTACTTTCTGAAGGATGTGTTCCATTCTTGGCAAAGGGTAATTATCTTTGAGTGAGGCTCTATTAAGATTTCTGAAGTCTATGCATAATCTGATCTCCCTTGTTTTCTTTCTCACAGCCACTAGGTTTGATACCCAATCAGAGAACCTCACAGGAACTATTATGCCCGCAACAAACATCTTTTTGATCTCTTTTTCAACTGCAGGCAATTGTTTTGGATTGATTCTGCAAAGTTTTTGTCTGAAGGGCTTCTGATTTTCCTTCAAGGGTATTTGGTGCTGAATGATATTTGTGTCATAAGCCTTTAAGTCTTCGTAACTCCAATAAAACATGTCAATGAATTCCTTGAATAGGTCCCTATATTTTTTCTTCATGTCTGTATAAAACATGTCAATGAATTTAATCATTTTGGGCTCATCTTCAGTACCTATGTTGCATTCTTCCACATCAGAGTCTGCATGTTCTATAGTGGGCTTTTTTGCTACATCATCGAAGTCAAAAGGTCCTCTAAGGGTGCGAGGCCTCTGGGTATATTCTTATCTTTGGCCTGCAGCACCTCTACTTATTCACTCTCTGCGTTTTTGCATTTTGTGGTTGAAGTTCCAGTTTCTTCAGTTAGGGTGTTTATTTCTGTATTACAGGGTGGGGTCTCATCGTCAGAGGATTCTTCACTTAGGCAGCTGCTCTCAGATTTGGAGTCTGAATCAGAAAATTCAAACTCGTTTCTGCCTATCAGGAAATCCTCAATCTGTTTGTCACCTTCAAAGACCTGCAAATATTTTTCATTGTCTGGCACTGCAGGTCTGAATTTGGTTTGAATGATGATCTGTTGGTCAGTTGGATTCTTAGGGTATGAACTAGCTAGACAAGCTAACCGATTTGCAATTACGTTCTGACCCCTAGGGATGAACACTAATTGGTATTCAACAAATCCAGAGTGTCATTCCTGTATGCTCTTAACTTGGGGTGTTTTGCTGCGTATTCACCATTTACCTATTTTATAACCAACTCTGAGTCTCCTTGCACAACTATCCTATGGGCCCCTAATTTCTTTAACACATTTAAACCAAGGATGAGGGCCTTATATTTAGCAATATTGTTCATACATTTGAAGTGTAGGTTGCAGGCATGGCTCTCCGTGTAATCACTCTCTATGTTATGTATCCACACTCCTGCTCCAGCAGTTCTTTTCGTGCAGGACCCATCGAAACTCATTTCCCACAGGGGTTCATTCTCGTTTTTGTTATCATTCCTTTCCCTGCAGCTGGGTTCGCCATTATGTTGTGTTACAGGGTCTGCACTAGACCGTGGGCTGTCTAGTTTTTCATTATGGTTGTGGAGGTCAGAGAGTTGACTAGCTTGCTGTTTGCGTTCTGTCTCAGTTTCTGGTTCACTCAAAGTTTCATTTTTAGCGTTCTGCCCATAGCTTTCTGTATTGTTTTCTTTCGAGTCTAGGGTAGCCATTATGTTAAAGTCCATGGGCTCTGCGTTGACGTTCGTGTCCCTGTTTCCGAATTCTATTTCTCCTGAGGATTGGTCATTATACAGAATGAAAGAATCCAGATCTGTATGTACAGAGTACAATGGTGAATTTTTAGGTTTCTCAGGGCTACTGACCAGGAATTTCATTTGAGCCTCTCTATACAATCTTCTAAGTTGGCCGAATATAGGGATAGTGGCATATGAGCCATCCATCTGCATTGTGCCTTGTAGCTTGGCTCCCCATGATCTAGATAGTAACATGCCATACTTAGGTGGCACATCTACCACCACCACATCCATGACCATACATTTAGCAGGAAACTGTGTAAGGTTCACACATAAATCTTTGATCAGGCCTAGGCATTTTACTCTGCTAGAGTCAAACAAATATAGATCTTTGTAGGGTCGGGTTATCTCTAGGCCTAATTTTTCCATCACTACCTTAGGCATTAAGTTGTGTGATGCCCCAGAATCATGCATTGCATTGTGGAGAATCTTATCATGAACATTAAGACTGATATAAAAAGGGGGCACTACCCCTTCCTGAAACTTTCCTTCAATCTTTGGACCAAACAAGAGGGCAGGTTGATCATCACTCAGATTTATAGTATCATTATTTTCCCCTAAATTCAAGGCTTTCAAAATTTGGCCTTTATATACATCCTAAGTGGCCAGCTCAGAAAGTGGGACAGAGATATTAATTTTTGCAATCTCACTCTCCAAATTGAAAGCGGATTGAATCTTTTGAATGCTTGACTCTGTTCTATTAGCCACCTTGGTGGCTGAATCAGTTTGTGATTTCTCATTATGCATAGTGTTAGGAACTGTTGTATCGGGAGTACTAACTGCAGTGCTAGTACTACTAGTGGGTTGGCTTTGTTTTCCAGTGTTTTGGTTGTCCTTTTATTTACCTTTCCCAGAACTCTCAGCTGCTGATTTGTTACTTTCAGCACTTACCTTAGAAGTCTTTTCAGGCCTTTCCTTAATGGTGACCTCAGAAGTTTTAGCTTTGGAATTGTCTTGGCTCTTCTTGCTTCTGAGTTCATATTGTTCTCTAACCTGCATCATGGCATTTTCAAATCCTAATTTGTAATCTTCAGATTCCAACCATTCCTCCTCCCAACCAGTGGGTGAAGGCTGGTCTTCTTCTGAATAACAGTTATGGATTGAATCTTCTATTTCAAACATATTAATTGTGTTTCCCTCAGACTCTTCTATGATTCCCTCGTCTTCATCAAGAATATTTTGGAATGGGGGAACGACTTGTTGATCTGATTCTCTTTGTCTGTTGGGAGTGTTGTTGTTTCTTCTAAAGTTCTGGTTCTGGTTCTTGTTCTGATTGCTAACGGTGACAACCATATTTTCCATCATTTGTTGTAACCTTTCCACATTTTTGGACAATTTTTCATAATTTGGGTCAGATGTGGAAGCTACATTGTCATCCTTATATGTTACCCTCCTCTCAGATATCAGTCTTGCTCTTTTCTCAATCAGATTTGCCTTAATGTTGACTGCTCCTTTCTACATGTCCTCCAATGTGTTGTACTCTTTATCCCTAAGCTCATAGGCCATGTCAGCATCAAAGCCTTCGGGGTATTTTGCCAGAGCCATGCCTTGTGGAGGTTTCATATGTGGAGGGAGGGCATTGTAAATGTTGTTCAATCTTGTTGTGTAATCATGGACACTCTCTCCTACGTTTCTTTTAAGGCTCGTGTACTCTGCTAAGAGTTGGCGAGGGTTAGCCTTAGTTTCCCATTTGTTTATGAAAGTCTGATATAAGGCTGGAAGATCATTAATGCTACCTAGAGATAGGACCTTAAACCATTTCTTCACATTGCCCCCTAAGCTTTGGGCAAAGATTCTCATTTTGACTGTATCATCATCTATTTCCATGTAGTCAAAAGAATCTTCCATCTTATCTACATGTTGTTGGGTCGTGATGGACTCTTTTGCAGTGAAGTGTAGGATCTTTGACTGATAATCGTTGGGTAAAGGTACTAGAGGCTGAGGTAAAACCAAAGGTGCATACCAGGCTGCCATGATGATGTTTTGATGAGGTAGGGGGTTAACTTGGACAACTAGTATATAGATGACAGGGATATTATGACCAGCAGAGGACTGAAGAGCATATCTAGGGTGACTGAGCCCCAAGTTCTGTAGGAAATGAATATCAGGGGGTGTAGATGGAGGGGTCTATCTATCCCTAATGGGTCGACCACTATGAGATGGTGAACCAGGGAATCCAAGGTTTGGTTGGTCTAAGATATTGAATGACCTAGCTCTAGGTAAGCTATTAGGTAGGTCTATGTTAAGGTGAAAGTGTGATAGAGCTGTAAGATCTTCTGGTGCAGAGTTAGCTTTATAGATGTGGCTGGGAATAGTTGGTCTTTTACGTGTAGGAGCTCCCTTGAGGATACTCTCAGGATTGTCAACTATTTCAGGTGGGTCTGGGTTAGGGTAAGCTCTTGTATGAACAGTTCTAGAAGCCAGAATGTTGTTTTCTGACCAAGCATCTTAACCCTACTCGTTACTTCTACTGTGTTTGACGTTGTGATGGAGGCTGGTCTCCCAGTGGAGTCTAATGTGAACCAAGATAATCAGCAGGCCTACTGATCACCAGTGGAGTCTTTGAAACGTTTAAGGAATCATGGAGTCGCCAGGTGGAAAGGTTTAGGATGTTTCGGAGGGTACACTGTCCACCACAGTGCTTGCGATATGCCCCCTTTCTAGGATATCTTCCAAACACAGCAAACTCTAACCAAAGATTGAATGGGAGGGCATTTACCAGATATGTCACCTCATGAAGAGTGTGAGATCTGGAGGCTACCTGGCCCTTTCCAGACTCTGTCTAAGAATATGGGAGAACACAACAAATGGTATAGAGGTTGATGTGTGAATGGGAATGTTTAATTACCAACCTAACCAGAGATTGTAGGTTTGAATGCCTAAGAATGTTCGAGGTGTAATGCACTCAACTCCCCAGCGGAGTCGCCATTATGTTGGGGTTCCCATGTTTTGGCAAGGTTGGCAATACCAAAAGATGAGACAACATAGAACCACTTTCAGACCTCAGGATCTAGCCCTCCTAGGTACAGAGAGAGATCTCTCTATTATTTTCAAAGATATATGTCTTTGAAGCTCAGTTTTAAGATATTAGGCTAGTTATAAGGCTCGGGGTTTGTTTGTTTGATGTGTAAGTTTGGTTGTTGGGAATCAGGAAAGAAGGGTTCAGCATGAGACAAGGCTGAGCAGAGAGGAAATTAGGCAAAGGAGAGGAGATTCAGGGAACATCAAAACCATTGGGCAATGGAGTCAAGAAAGGATTTACTTGCTAATCAATATGCAAGCTTTCAATTGGGCTAGTCATCTAAAGCCTTGGATCCTAAAATAATAAGGTGGTATGGGACATTAAGGACTGAATATGAGAGAAGGAGAACCATATAATCCTGTCTATAGATAAGGTCAGAGGTCATTTAACTCCAGACCTGCTTGGACACAATCAGAGGCAGCACAAGGGAACTTGGAAAGGCTTAATTTGAATGGAAAGATCCTAGTGAGGCAGATACAAGGTTCTAGACCTCCCAATGTTCTCAACGCATTCAACTAAATCCTAACCAGCATTTCTAAAAACAGATTCCATTAATTCATACATCAGCTAGCAGGCAATAACATCCACTACACTGGTTAAATCAATTTAAATCTATCTTTAGATAACACATTAAGTAGAAAAACATTGAAGGCAAGGAGAGCAGAAGTATAGGGTACCTAGATAGAAAAACATCACCGCAGCTTTAGATCAGGATCCAAAGAAATGCGCTTGTCATATTAACTATAAAAACCAATCAGGTACAACATAGCCAACAGCTTGGGCATTCAGTCTGAATACATCTTCCTCAGCCTATCTTACAATTGCTACATAGAGAACTTATCTCAAGAGAAACTGCTTACAATTCTCTGATATCTCATCAACCACCACTACAATATTTTCTCACAAGTTTTATAGCTGAAGAAGAACAGAGGAGGTAGGTGGAGAACTAAATGTAGTATTAAAATTTCTGGAAAGAAAGAGGGCTGAAGCCCATTCAGATTAAATTCTGAGCATTTAATCTCTGTCACTCTTTGGATGCAAGAATGGTCTTCTTCAGGTCCCATTTACTTATGATATGACTTTGATGCATTTTGGCTGCAGTACTTTATGGTGCTTCAGGTGAATAATCAAAAGGAAAATAAATGATGCTATGATCTGCCCTGCTGTGAAACAAATGCTTCTGGTAGTATAGGACTTCTATCACGGTGGAGATTTCTTTAGGAGCACGGTGGAGACTAAAAACTGCATGGGTGCTTTGTACTTTATGGAAGAAAAACATTATGTCGCTGTAGAAACCCTGATATACATTGATTTCTGCGTAATTTACTTTCTGCATGATCTCTGGGCCTTTAATCTGGTGCTCTGCCTCTAAACTGCTGTATTAAGGCTTAATCTTTCAATACTGGACGCTGAAGTTCTTGATCATTAGCTGGTTCTTTCCCCAACGCTCCATAAATATCTTGATCTGCAAAATCTAGGCTTTAATGGAGCCGGAAAGATTTCTTGTGAAGATTAAACTGCCTTTGGGTAATATTCATGATGCCGCTACCATTTTCGGACATTCCTCTGTAGCACCAACCTCCAGAGTTAATTCTGTCTGCGCGGAATGCCATTGAAGTAGTACACATGAACCATGGCGATTTTTCGCCTCTGATAACCCTGCAAAAACATGAAACCTGTGAAGAAAACAATGGATGGGGTGGCGGATGATGTGGATGGTGAAAATGATTGTGCAGCTGGTGGAGTGACAGAATGATGCAGGGGGATGGCGGAAAAATGCAGCGAGGGCGGAAAACGGAGAAAGATGGCGGACTACAGCAGAAGAAGCTTTAAATGAAAAGACCTTAAGAAACACGACCTTTTACAAATATATGGGACGGGAGGGCAGATGTACAACGGAGACATGTGGAAAATGACATGGTGGGACCGGTCGACCACGGAGCAATCAACGGTGGAGGAAGACAGATCTAGACCGTCAGATCTCAAAGGAGATCAACAGTGGGACACACGGCGGAGAGCAACAGACGGTGGGCCAGGAGTACGGCGGCTATGGTTTAAACCCCGCGCAGCTTCGTTGATCGGTGGTCGTTGGATGAGGCGCCCAAGATCTAACGACTGATATGAATATCGCTGTGTGTCCTGTACCAAACGTTAATGCGTGATGGGAAAGTGGTTTTGAAATCGTATAGGAGCCACGCGTCAATCGCTGTATGGAATCGCTGGGCCTTGGGGAAAAATCGCCTACCGCTCAAAGGCGGTGCGATGGAAACCAGGTTGTTTTCTGAACAGTGCGCGGGTGGAGACCATGGGGGCAGGTGGACTCTGGACCGTCAGATCACAATTTAAATGGACGGCGATCACCCTTTCGGGGTTATAACGGGGAAACATGAAAGGTTGCGAGGTCAACGATCACCGTCCGATCAATAAGATCAACGGTCGATGTTGCACCCGATACACATTGGAGATAGGCACTTTTCAGTGCTGGCAGTGGTTCCAGTGCCGGGTCATTTGGAGAATAGGGTGCGGGGCTAGGGCCATAATATATGAAATATATCATTTTTGGGTCCGTTTTAATGCGTTCTGGGAGCAAAGAAGGGGAATGATAGAGGGATAAAAGGGCATTAGACCAATCAGAGGTTGCGTGGGGGTTTAGAAGCGATTGGGGGGGGAATTTGACAAAAGGAGAACACAGGTTAAGATGGGTTAACCTGCAGGGGTGCAAGGGGTAACAATAGGTTCTTTGAGAAAGGAAACAATAGAGGCAAAGTTATATAAGGCAAAGCTTCTTAAGAGGCTTCAAGGATGATGAGTTTTCAAGAAAAAGGCATTCCTTGAAGGCTCCCAAAAGAATCTAGCCCCCAGCTTGCTTGTCAAGAATTTCATAGGGGGCTAACACAATAGAAGTGCAGATAACTAGGTTACAAATTTAGTGGAGCGATTGACCGGTGACCACCAAGATAATCACAACGAAGTCATTGCTTTTATGAATGACCTCCAACATAATCATTGGCATATGATGGATCGTTTGGTATCTCTTTGTCGAGGTCAAAAGAGGATACAAGAGAGGTTATACCATATTGAAGGTAGAATAGCTCATATGGCAGCAAACATCCATAAAGCCTTTCATTGACCACATGCCAATGGTCCTAATGACATGGATCCGGGTAATAGAGTTGATTAAAGATTATTGTGGGTTGTATTTTGATCCTTCAGATTTTTTGGTTAATCTTGGAAATTTCTTTATGGTCCTTAAGTTTCCTTTTGTTCTTATCTATGATTTTTTCCATTACCACCTGGCCAACAAGTCTGATAGGAATGAGGCTTGTGATGTTTTGAAATTAAGCTCCCCATGATGTAGCCTTTTTATGAATTAATAGACATGTCAATTTACAAAAAAAAAAAAAATGTAATATTTCAATAAAATATAAAAGTTAAATATATAAAAAAATATAGATAAATAAATAAAATAATTTTTTTTATATATCTAACTTTTATATTTTATATATAGTAACTTTAATATTTTATTGAAATACACACACATACACACACACACATGCGTTAGTTTTAACCATGAAATGATGCTCACAATAGTCTATTCTTGGTTATCGTACACCAAATCTTGTTTGGCTCGTGGGAAAATAATGGCAATACATCATGATTTGCATAGGCTTCTTGTAATTTTGGATGAGAGTGGTGTCATGGTGAGCCAACGTCCTCCCTCCAGCCTACTTTTTTTACCTTTTTTTTCAGGGGAAAATATGAAATTTATCTTGTTATTGTAGGGTGGTCATGTTTGTAATGCTTATCATTTCCTTGCACTCCTTAATTGGACAACTTCTACACCTATTTTGGCACTCTCAACACTGGAGTGTCTACCTTACAATTTTAATTTCATTCAGCCACCCTCGACCTCTCATGCTTGTAGGTGGCTCTAGAACCTCCATTGGCCACCCAGATTCACCATTATGTGCGACCTTCTCAAAGGATCCTATGTTTAAATACAATTAATAGGCTCTAGATTTTCAAGCTCAATTCATTGTTGTAGTATGTTTTACCTACAGAAAATATTAGAAATGTGAAATATGCCAAGGATACCACAGAAAATAACACAATGAGATGATAAAAATGGAAATATTTTATTAAGAACTACAACAATATTGTTCACTTGTCTCTTCAAGAGGGAAACCTCCAGTAGAGAAGAGATCAATTACACAACACAACATAAGACTTCACATACTATCTTCAACAATATATAGTTTCATGCGACCCAATACCCTAACTACTCGTGGTCCCTTGCATAATGTGGTTTAACCACTTTATTTATTAGCTATGGCCCATTATAACTAATTGTGGTCCCTTATTTATAATGTGGTCCAACCAATTAGAATGCTTACGAGAATTATTTATTAAACTAATTAATCTTGACTCTTATAGCACCCCTTGGGCTTATTACATTACTAAAAGGGTCAGGGTCAAACCCTAACATGCTCTCCCCTTCAGAATTAGCCTTACCCTCAAGGTTGGAGTTGCAGAATTTTTTGGAGAATAGTTGTTGGTTCCCATGTCACATCCTCTGGTAAGGTTTATTTCCATTGGATGATAATTTCCTTAATAGTGTGGTCGCAAAGATGTTGTTTCCATGAATCCAGGGCCTATTCTAGTTGGATCTGAATAGAACCTTCCTCGTCCATTTCAGAAAATGTGGTCTAGACCTTGCAATTTTTCCCCATGACTTTATTGAGGAAAGAGAAATGGAATATGGGGTGGGTTTTTTGAGTGGTCTGGAGGGCCAGTTTGTAGGTGAAGAAGCCAATACATTGAACACCTGATAATTCACATAAAATTTTGGATCTAATATTTAGAAGCCCTTTTCTTTGACAGATGTCTTATTATAAGTTTGGAGTCAAAGAAATAGTAGGTACTCACTTGAAAATACCTTTTCTGATCAATGGTGGTCAACATGTTTCTTCATATGGTTTTGCGCTTGATGGAGATTATCCTTCAGAAGAGTGAGAGTGTCATCTCGGTTTTGAAGAAGCTTATCAACTGCCTGGACTTTGGGAGATCCTAAAAGATAAGAAGTTGGCAAAGGTGGAAGTTGGCCATACAATACCTTATACAGTGTCATCTTGATTGCTTCATGATCATTATTACTATGCCACCATTATACTAAAGGTAACCATTACACCCATATATGTTTTTTGTCCAAAGAAAAGCACCGCAGGTAGGTATCCAAACATTTTTTTACCACTTTGGTTTGAACATCCATCTGGGGGTGATATGTTGTACTCATTTGGATTTGTCTACCATGTAGCTTGAACAGTCCCTACCAAAAATTCTAGTTAAGGTGGGATCACAATCAGATAGAATAGAATTAGGCATGCCATGTAGTTTGAAAATTTGATCCATGAATACTTGAGCCACAAAATCACGAGTGAACGGGTGTGGTAAGGAAAAAAAATTGTGTATTTGGAGAGTCAATCCACTAACATCATGATGACTGACTTGTTTCTTGATTTAGGGAGACATGTAATGAAATCCATAGAGACATGCGTCCATATAGAAGTAGGTAGCGGCAAGGTTTGTAAGGTTCTTCGTGTCTTCATTGTTTCCCCCTTGTTGCACCGTCATACATCACATTCACCTACAACTGTAAGAATTTCATGTTTCATCACTTCCCAAAAGAAATAGCAATGTGCACAAGCATAAGTCTTCTGAAATATCGAATGTCTTGTGATGGGTAAGGAGTGTAGCTTCGCTAAGATGCACGGTTTGAGAGTTGTGTTAGATGAGAGAACCACACAATATTTATATCAAAAAATATCTTCTTTCCAAGTGTAACCTGTGGGGTGTTAGGATCCGCTTGTAACCTTTAGGTTAGCTAGGAAAGAGATGGGAGGGAAAACCATTCATTATGTGCCTCCTCAATCAAATATGGTATGGGGAAGAATAAGGATAAGAGGGTGTCATCCTCCTAAAATTGTTGTGACAAGGCATCAACCACAACATTGTCTCAACCCTTCTTATATAATATCTCATAATCATAGCCCAACATTCGTGTAATCCATTTATTTTTCTTAGGGCAGGATAAGTGTTGCTCAAAAAACTACTTCATATTATGATGGTTAGTTCAAATTTGGAAATGGCGTCGCAAGTATGGTCACCAAGTGTCTACTACATGTATGATGGGCATCATTTATTTCTCATAAGTAAGTTGACACAAATTCTTTCCCCTTAATTGGTGGCTCTTTTAGGCTATTGGTCGACCTTCTTGTGTTAATACTACTCCAATGTCAATCCTTAAGGCATCACATTCGATTACAAATGGTTTTGTAAAATTTGGTAGGGCTAAAACCGAGGTGGAACACATAGCCTATTTGAGATCGACCAAAAATGCCTATTGAGCTACTTTTGTCGAGAGGAATGCATTTTTCTTGAGAAAAATCATTAGAGGTCTAGAAATACATCCATAATTCCTAAAAATTTTGCAATAGTATCTCGTAATGCCCAAAAATCCCCACATATTTTTCAAGGTTCGAGTTTGTGGCCAATATTGCATTGACTTAATATTTTTTTGGATACACCCTTACTCCTTTGTGTCCCAAGTAGTCCACCTCTTCCATTCCAAAATAAAACTTGGACAATTTGACAAAAATTTTAATATCCTTAAAAATTTGCAATACCTGGTCAACATGTTGAAGATGTATTTCCCATGTTTTGTTGTAGATGAGTATATCATCAAAAAATGCCATGAAATTTTTTCAAAGATATGGCTTGGGAAAGTGATTCATGAGACTTTGAAAGGTGGACAAGGCATTACAAATACAAAAGGGCATAACCAAAATTTCATAGTGACCTTTATGGGCTTTGAAAGTTGTCTTGGGAATGTTTGGTACTTTCATTTTGATTTGGTGATAACCCGAATGAAGATACAACTTGGTAAATAATTGGGTGCCAGAGAGTTCATCAATGAGATCATCGACTACTGGAATAGGAAAATTATCCTTTATGGTGAGCTTGTTAAGGGTCCTGTAGTCGGGACACATACGCCACTCCCCATATTTCTTTAATACCATGACCACTTGAGACAAATAAGTGTTGGTGTTGGGATGAATAACACCTAGTTCTAGTAGATCCTTATAATATTTTCAATCTCATTCTTTTGTGTGAATGGATACCTATAGGGGTAGACATTTGGTAGCTTCCTACTCAGAATCAAAGGGGTTCTATGATCATGCTCACCCCAAGAAAGGGGTAGCTCCTTGGGTTTTTCAAACACCTATTGATGGTGACTCAACACCTTTTTGTAGATCAGATGAATGTTGGCGAGGCTTGATTCAATGGTCTAGATTGAATTTAATTGAGCAACTACCCCATGGTGTCCCTTTTTCAAAATTTTATCCATTCGTAGTGAGTTGATGATAGTAGGAGCACCTTCCTGGAGCCCTCAGAGCGTATGAGTGTGTCCATTATGTTTGAAGCTCATATATAGCTCTTATAACTCCATGGTAATGGGTCATAGTGTTCGAATACATTCAACTCTGAGGAAGATATCATAGCCTCCCATTTCTATGGAAAACATGTGTTTTTTAAGGTGATAGTCCCCCATTTGAAGCTTTATGTTCCCGTAATGTTATTCACATTTCATGGTCCCCCCATTGGCTATAAGGACCTAGAAATTGGATATTGGCCACACAAAACAATGTACTACATTAGCAACTTATTTATGGACAAAATTATGTTTGTTTCCACTGTCAATCAACATCACCATCGTTCGATGCTTAGTAAAATATTTTATTTTAAGCATTTGTGGAGAAGAAATACCTGATAATGTATAGAGTGATGTAATGGGTTCATCAGGTTTTGTTTTAGTATCTGTTGCAGTACCTTAGGGTTCCACTGCATCCTCCCCAGACACTTCAACGGGTTGGGCCTCATCGTCTGGCCTATTTTTAGTCACTTTAATCCGAAAGAACTTTGGTTCCTTGCATTTGTGGCCTGGGGAATATTTGTCATCAAAATAGTAACACGGTCATTTTCTTCTCCTTTCGGCCATTTCCGTTATCGACACCTTTTGGAACTTAAGGGTTTCGGTGGGTCCACTAGTAGGGGTGGGACATGTCTTTGGTGTGAATGAAGGACAATTGGATTGGGCATTAATAGCATTTTTTGCATCTAAATATTTGTGGCAAGCTTCCAACCAAGTAGTCAATTTATACATTCTAACATGTGCCTGGATGGATTCCTTGATGTCACTTATTAAACATTTCATATAGAAGGTTCCCCTAGGCCCTCGGTCTAGATGGCTAGTTTTTCAAATGTCATGTAGTCTCGTATTGCACCATATTGTTTGAGCTTCGTGAGGCGACCCAGAAAATGAGAGTCCCTATCAAAACCAACACAAATGGCTTTAGATAACATATTCCAATTTGGATTTCTTGTGTAGAATTTATGATCCCATTGCCACCACTACCAACGTTCTTGGTCCAAGTAAGGAGCTCACACATTTAGATTGGTTTCATCATCCAAGATATTGTTGAGTTGAAAATATTGTTCCATTTGTGCCACCCACATTGTCAAGTTAGAACCGTCAAATTTGTGCATGTCCATCTTCGGTATCTTATTGCTATAATATTGGTAACCCCCATGGAAATGATGATACTCATCATATTAATGGTGACTATATTCTCCTTCTAAGTGGGCATCGTCATGGTTCCCCTACCCCATGGTATCTTTAGCCTTGATGAGTTTATGGATGGGTGTCAAGTATTTTTCAATTGATCCTAACTTATGTACGAATGCAATAAAATACAAAAATAGACATAAACACAAAGCTACAGCGGAAATAATAATTCGTTTTATTAATAACAAATAATTGAAATATGCTTACAGGCATAATGGAAATAAACTAGCTAGGGCGTTGGTAACTTATATCTGAGAAGAGATATTGCAGCTACATGCCTCTGAAATGTGTTACAATGAGGCTTTAGGGCCTCTATTTATTTTTGAGAAACAATGGAAAACCCTAAACATCCAAAAACGAAACCATAGCAGATAAAGCGCCAAAACTATGGGCCCCGTTTGGGTACATCAACTTCCCGGGGACGTAACTTTGGCATATGATCTATGTTTGATGCACTCAATACCTCGTTAGAAAGATCTATCCAAGGACTACAACTTTTGAGGTGAGAAACATCAAAGGAACTTCCATGTTGTTCCCGGTTTTCCCAAAAAAAAAGTCGTTTAGGGCCTCAAAACGGCTCCAGAAGTTCAGGACCCAAAAAACTGCTAAAAATAGTAAGTTGTGTTGAAACTGGAAAAATGAAATAATTGATGGTGGGGGTCTGAATGGAATAGGTGGGTGGCCACCAATATCCACCTAGATCAATAGGGTCTCAAAACGGCTCCGGAAGTTTAGGACCCGACAAACTACTAAAAATAGTAAGTTGTGGTAAAACTGAAAAGCTAAAAGAACCGATGGTGGAGGTCCAAATGAAATAGGTGGGTGGCCACCAATATCCATCTAGATCATTCCTGCCCCCTTAGGATGAAATGATCCCCATTGCATTGAGTTCCTCCATGAGATGAGGAAAATTCCACTGAACTTGGTATTGGATTTGTCGAAGATGTCATGGACCTGCTGGCAGACATGTTGGATGCATTCAATAAATTTGATTTTTTTATCAACCTTAGACAATACATGTGTGGATTTTTTTTATGTTTTCGCATGATGTATGGTAACATCAAGCGATGGTGTGCCCGGGGTAAGATCAATGGAGTGCTTTACCTGACATTGTAGAGGAACCTCTATGGGTGAGGAGAAAATTTCCATGTATTCCTCCACGACTTTGTCCATTTGTTGTTGTTGTGCAAGAGAGCCTTATTTTGAGGTTGTGGCCACAATCTCCTTCTTGCCTTGTGGGCGAATTGTAATGAAAACAAATTTCTTGGTTTGGGAAACAAGATTATTGCGTTGTTTTGTAGTAGTCAAAGAGATGGCAGGAGGCGATACTACCTCTGATGTCTTGTACAATTTATTTCCCAAAGTAATAACAATAGAACAAGGCCTAGACTCATACATAGCATGTTGATTCCACAGGTATGGTTGGCCCAATAATACATTAGACACACCAAGAGGAGCAACATCACACAGTACCTTATCTGTGAATGGCTTGATGTTGTACAGAAGGTGACACTGCTAGTAGACGCAGAGATATCTTCCTTGGTGAAGCCACCCGATGGTATACAGCTGCAGGTGTGCTATGGTCAGTAGGTCGAGCTGCTTCATAACCTCTACTAAAATGAGGTTCTTTTGGATTCCACTATCAACAAGGAATCGTGGCAGAGAACCATTCACCCACACCTGCGAATGAAAGAGGCATTCTCCCTCCTCTGGGATCCTTGGGATCCTCCCTCTGGAGCTTGGTGGTGGCAGCAATCGCACTTGGATCTGCATCAATGATCTTCTTCCCTTTTTCATCACCCTTGTCTAGTTCTGAATCAGGATCAAAACATGCATCTGATTCAGGTGCCTTCAGTTCAGCGACCAGTGACTCTTTGGCCCGACACTCGTTTGTGTTGTGAGTGGGGCTGCTGTGAAATTCACACCACTTCCCCATGTCCTTATTTGGATTTGTGGTTTTGTTATGAGTTGCCCCACTTTGGATTTTCCCCTTATTTTTTAATTCGGGGGCGCCTTTCCCTCGCTTCAGATTTGCGAATCCAAAGCCTCACTTCTCAGCTTAAATTTTTGCTCCAACTTAATGGCATAGCGATATGTCATGCCAAGGGAGGTAATTTCGAAGAACTCCATTTACTCCTAAATGTATCTGTGAAAACAATTGTGGTACTCAAGCATCAAATGTCTCTTTGAATCTTTAATACCCAATTTTGTGCGCAGCGTATGGAACAAATTCATTAGTTTGTGCACATCTTGATCCCTTTGCTACCACAACATGGTCCATTCGATGTACTTGTCCTTATAGCTCCCCACAGCGTAATATTGTTCCTTGATGTTGTCTCAGAATGAAATCGAAATGGGTGAGGCTGAGAACAGAGATGGTTCCCTCTCGTCCTTTTGCTCAAAGTAGGTTTCCCACCAATCTTTGACATGGGGGGCAGCTTTGAGGAGTGCAAAAGTAATCTTTTCTCAATCATAGAAATCATGGAATGATAAATACCCTTCCAACAAATTCAACCATCTATCTATGGCGTCTGCATCTATCTGGCCTTAAAATATAGGAATATCAAATTTTATATGTACTGTGAAAGGAGTGACACCTCCAAAGTGGCTGTTGGATGCATATGCACTGTCAGTGGGTAGTTGTTGAAGGATATGGGCTCTAGGGCCTCCTCGAGCAATAATTTGATAGGATCTCCTGCTCCCTCGTCTTTCTTTTCTTCTGCCATGGGATGAGGCAACTTATGTTGAACTTGGTATTGGATTTGTTGAAGATGTCATGAACATGTTGGCGAATGTGTTGGATGCATTCAATAAATTTGGTTACTTTATCAACCTCAGATAATACATGTGTGGATTCTGTCTATTTGGTCACATGATGTATGGAAATATCAGGCGGTGGTGCACCTGGGGTCAGATCAATGGAGTGATTGACCTGAAAGTGTAGAGGAACCTCTATAGGTGAGGAGAAAATATCCACGTATTCCTCTACAAATTTTTCCATCTGATGTTGTTGTTCAGGGGAGCCCTGTTTTGATCTTGTGTCCACAATCTTCTTCTTGCCCTGTGGGAAAATTGTAATGCAAACAAATTTCATGGTTTGGGAAACAAGATTACTGCATTTTTTCTAGTTTTCAAAGAGATGGCAGGAGGTAGCACTACCTCTGGTATCCTGTACAATTTATTTCCCAAAATAATAACAACAAAACAAGACCTAGACTCATACACAGTATATCGCTTCCACAAGTATGGTTGATCTGAAAGGATTGTTTTATTTTGTTGTGCTAAGTGTCTTTTCAGTTATAAAACATGTACAATTTGTCTCCATTTGTTTTCTTAAGGAATGAGTAATTTAACCATGAAACATAGATGAATTTGGCAGTTTTAAGCATGTAAATAAGCCTAAATAACACTTAAAAATAGGGTATAACAGAAAAATAACATCACAAATAAGTTTTACACAGCAGGCATGATGAAGCAGTTCACCCCTCCTGGGCTACATCTGCTAGTCCAACTCCCAATGGCATGTCCCTCTTTGTCATTATGCACAAAGTTTCAAATACATGTGTTTAAAACCATCTAATGGTTGTTTTCTCTACACCAGTGGCTCCAGAATGCTCCAATTAGTCTATTTAAACTCTTGTTTCACCCAAATTGGTCACAAATTGACCTCCCTAGCCATTTTCCCAATCACAGCTACAAAAACTCCACTAATTGTGGAGAACTGCAGTTAGAATAGTAAATTCCACCTAATTTAACTGGCACGCTAAACCTTTGCCTCATAAACCCTTTACATTTAAGTTAAATGTTTAGAGGTGTGGTGGTCACAAGCCAACCCCCCTTGAACCCTGTGGTCTTATTACATCTCTGCATTAACATATTTGGAGTGGAACCGTGCTAGAGGCGGAGTTCCATAAACCGTCACATTAACATACAACAAACCGCGCCATGTGAATAGGTTGTAGCTGTCGGGGTTAAGTTTTGTTGAAGCCTCTAGTTAACGTTTGATGTCACAATTTACATATAACATGTGAATATTGTTGGGGCCTCTGGTGAGTTGGGACTGTGGGCGGTCCCCTCCCCCCCAAAATTTCAAACCTTAAGACTTTAAGTTTAACAAGTAAGCTTATAAGGTTAAGATTCATGTGACAACTGAGTTGGTCGAAGTCGCAATCGCGCCCAGAGGTCACGGGGTCAAACCCCTCGGACTGCACAATAATTTTGATCAACTATCCAGGGGACACGTGGTGGCCTATAGGCTAACCACGTGCCACCCATCTAACGAGCCACAAAAATTCATACCATTCAAATCAACGACCCAAAAACTGACCCTTGGCGAAACCTGACTGGATTAGGTAAATGAAATATTCTCATGAATATTCCATCTTTTGCTGACTATACCTGCACGCTGACTAGGCATCCTAGTCACTCCTGTCACAAAATTTTAGTTGTTTGGGAAAACGATCAGAATGTGATATCTCCCTCATACGACATCGCTTTTTCGAACCGTTCGTGGCATCGAAATCAAATCAACAAGATCTACCCGATCACTCAGTTTTGGTATAGTTTTGAGCACTTTCAATTTTGAGAAAAATACATGATCTCCTAATCACACCTCCCCATTGGGAAACTTTTGGACCCCAAAAGACTTTAATTATCTATTCAGTAGATGAGGGTACAGCTCCCTCACCTTTCCAACTTCCATCCACTTTGCCTTGCTTGGCTTACTGCCTTTGAGCCCAACTTGAAGGTAGTCAACATTTCCCCTCTTAGATGCTCTTGTCCTCCTGTCAAGGATGGTATCCTCCTTAAGCTCATCCTGAAATTTTGGCGAGAAATATTCTATAGACGGCAGCTGAAAATCACTCCCTTGATCATCAATAAAAGAGGGCTCATACAAATGTAAATTTTCAACATTAACAACTAAATATATTTGCATATATGAAGGCAAGTCAAATTGAAATTCATTGTTACCAACTTGCTTGACGATCTTGAATGGACCATAGCGAATGGGCTTGAGCTTTTTACCTTCTCCTTGCATCCTTTCTTTGCCTATGTGCAACCATACCTCATCTCCTTTTTGAAACTTGTGATCAACTCTATGTTTTTCATGCCTCTCCTTGTATTTGCTTTGACTCTTCTCAAGTTGTTCTTGAACTTGTTGATGAATAATCTGAATTTCCTTAATGAACTTTCAAGCCTTGTCAATATCACTATGCCCATCAATCACAACATCTTTATCAAAGATGAATTCTAATGGAAATTTCGGCAAATACTCAAAGCAATCTTCAAAAGGTGAAGTATTTGTAGAAGAGTGCTTGGCCCTATTGTAAGCGTGTTGAATGTAATTCAGATTTTCATCCCACAACTTGGGATGTTTGCTGCAATATCCTCTCAATATATGCACAACGGTTTTGTTCACCACCTCAGTTTGGCCATCATTTTGTGGATGAAAAGCAGTACTCTTCTTCAACTTTGTGTCCATCATCTTCCAAAGATTGGACCAAAAATTCCCAATGAACCTGGAATCCCTGTCATTAACAATAGAAGTTGGCAATCCATATTGAACCCATACATGTTGAAAATAAAGTTCAGCAGTTTGTTCAGCAATAATGGTTTTCTTACATGGCCTAAGTATACACATTTTACTGAATCTATCCACAACTACATAAAGATAATCATGTTGTTTTCTTGACATAGGTAGACCTCCAAAAAATTCCATGGAGACACTCTCCCATGGCCTTGATGGTACCAGTAGTGGCGTGTACAACCCAAGCTTCCTATTGCTAAGCTTTCTTTTTGCACACATAGAACAACCTCTTATAGAACGTGACACACTATCTATCATGTGAGGCCAATAGAAATACCTCTATAGATGCACCTTTGTTTTGTTTACCCCAAAGTGTCCAGCAATAAGAGATGAATGAGCCTCTCTCATGACACTAAGCCTCTCTCCTTGTGGTATACATAGCTTGCCCAAATGAAACAACAAATTTTTATGCATGTGATAATCATTTTCCTCAACTTGATTCCCTTCACTCAAACTAGCATACATATCTTGAAAATCAGCATCATGTGCATAGTGTTCTATGTAACTCTCATGTACAATAGAATCATTTTAAAGTAAATTAGAAGCATTTATAATTAGCCTTGAAAGCATATCAACAAATTTATTGAAAATACCTTACTTGTACCTTATAACCAAGTGAAACTGTTGAAGAAATCCCATCCACCTGAAATGTCGTGATTGCTGCAATTTTGTTTGCGACTGCAAGTACTGTAATGGTTGGTGATCGATATGTATAATAGTCTCTTTACCCATCAAGTAGTGTTTCCACTTCGTGACGCTTTGTACCAACGCATACAGCTCTTTGTCATTTGTAGGATAATTAATTACAGCACCATTGAATTTTCAAAATGAAAAGCAATAGTCTTACCATGCTACAAAAGTACTGCGCCCATGGTATAATCACTAACATCGATTTGTATCTCGAATGGTTGTCTCAAATTTGGTAATGCAAGGACCAGATCTGAACTAATATTGTCTTTTAAAGCTTCAAAATATTTTTTTTGTTTGCCTCCCCATTGGAAGCCTTTCTTCACACTTTTCACTACATTCATAGGAGCTACTATGGAAGAAAATTTAGCAATAAAATTTCTCCATACTGACTTGGGCCTAAGAAACTTCTTACCTCAGTTACTATTTTGGGAGTGGGCCAATTCAAAATGGCTTCCACTTTAGAAGGATAAATTCTCAACTTTCCTCCTCCTACAATGTGTCCCAAATAAACCATAGAAGTCTTTCCGAACTCACACTTTGACATCTTAAGAAATAGTTTCTCTTTCTTCAAAACATCAAGCACCCTTTTCACATGAAAGACATGTTCTTCTCTTGCTTTGCTAAAAAATAGTATATCATCTAAATACACAATCACAAAGTCATAAATAAATGGACGCAAAACATTATCCATAATGTTGGGTTTGTATTAATCACTATTAAATGACTAAAAAAGTAAACATAAATTATCAATCCAAGGACGTCCTTAATTTCAATGATAGTCGCACTGTCTATGCCGATACACCCAATCAGAAGCAAACCCAATAAAGGAAATCATTGCTGAAGTAAATGCTAGAAGTAAATAACTCATGCAAAAATAAAAAGATATACAAGACTGTAATCACACTTCAATTAATATTTTCTACCGCACCACACAACAATTATCCAGCTGGTATCTCTAATCTCATATGTGTAACAAAATACAAAATATTGAAATTGAAGAGGATATATTCACATTTGAAACAGTAGCAACAACACCTCTACAAATACATAAACAAAATACAAAAATATATACACAACTACCTTAATCACTGCAATCCCTGCTAAAGAGGAGGGACCTTCCTCCCTAGCAGGGCGTAGGTAGAGAGAGAACTTAACGGAAACTAAATCGAATAACGCATGTAATAGCAATAATAAGATAATCTGTATTAATATGAGAAAAATTACAAAGCCAAAGTAATGTTGTTCTCTGCTAACTTTTTTATCTTAAGGGTTGAGAACTATATAGTGATAACATCTCAAAAAAACAAGGGATAGATCAGTCATGAGAATCTTATGATTCTCATGCTAAGTGAAATATAATACATATGGTTATAACCACTTCTTAATAAAAGTATGACTGGAAAATTATAGATTACAATCAAAACCGCGTAGAGGCTATTATCCAAAAATAAAATACTTAATAACTTCTACAGCTATCACGATAAACCACAATTGTAGTGTAACAGCTGGAGGACAGGTCAGCAACAGGAGTTGACGAGATCCAGTCAACGCTATAGCTGTAACAGCAGTTCGACAACAGGTCTGTAACAGCAAAGTGTAATAGCATCATGGTGTAAAAATCTCACTGTAACAGCACACCCTTAACTGCTCCTGTATGCCTCATGCTCAGGATATTTTGTGCTACAAATGACATCTGGAAAGACAACACAAATACCATAGATCTTCTCCAAACATTCATCCTCAATTAGTCATAAAAAAGGCATGATATATCATAATAATTGATGAAATGGCAGAGTAATGAAAATAAGGTGAAACAATGAAAGTTAAGATACAAAGGTAGGAAAAAGAGGCAAAGATAGTCCCATTGGTTATAGTCATGAGGCAAAATAGGGGAAACAAATGTAGGAAAAGTGTGCAAAATTGGCACCCAAAATCTCCCCCCAACTGAAGCACTTGCATGTCCTCATGAAAAATCTCATCTCTCATGGGAATATCTCTGGTGCAGGTTGGTGAGATCATAAGCACCAGTTGTATCCTCGTCTACAAATCTGTACCCCTGATTGGCCATTAGTTGTCATACCCAGGACTTTGATTCATACTTGCTCAATTCATAATTACTCTGATAATCCTCAATTGGCAACCAGATCAAAGTAAACTTGAATCTCAATCTGAGCCACAAAGCACCAAGGGATTGTACTATCCATGCATACGATGGTACATGTGTAACAGCCACCACAAAATTCTGAAATGAAAATGGGTCCCCTTTCAGCAGCTCAGCATTGCTGGCTTTCGTGCATTTCAAGCACCCAGTCAAGGCTCGGCTCTTCATCGTTGAGAACTGATTGAGGCAGAAGTTCACAATCCTTCTTCTGTAAGTGGCAGCCGATTCCTTTATCCCAGGAGTACTCAACATTCTCCTAAATTTCTGCCTTAACTCGGCATCCCGTCCTGGTTCTGCCCGGACCCATAATGCCATCTTCTCCTCATTAGCATCCATAGATTTGATGGCCAAATGCCACTCAATCTGATTCTTCATGAAGGACACAAAATCTCGCAACTACAGATCCCCCATATAGGAGAATATCGTGACAAACATTTGCATACTCACATGCTCACAAATGATATTGTGTAAGAATAACTCACACAGCAAGCTTTATTCATCAAAATCAGAGGCACAGAAAACATCTAAAAAGGTGCGAGTGGAACAAAATAAATAGGGTATGTCCCCCATAATAGCTTTCATCTGGAACAGGAAGTTGCGTTCCCATAGAAAAATAGGATATGATGGGGAAGGTCGCCTACACCCCAACAAATTGAGGGAAAGATCATGAAGTTTTTTCTTGTCTATGGTAAGATCCCGAACTTGCTGTTGTAACAGCAGCATTTGTTCCTCCTGCTTCGTCAAGGCTTCCTTCTTCTTATAATTCTCCCATATTTTCTTCAACTCTTCTTTCATCCATATTTCATGTAGGGCGTCTATCTCCCTCCGATGTTCTTTTAGCAAAATTTTCCCTCATGAAGGGAGATTGCTTCTTGTTTCCACTTCTGTAATCTGGAAATTAACAAGATTTTCTCATAACTCCATTCCGAGATGGGACCCGACGTTCTTATGAATTTAATATCAACGTCAATAATGGTTGTAAAAACCTCTGCTGAATGGGATTGTTCCATCTACGTTGCTCGTTCTTGTGTAACAGCAGCTTCCTTGGTGAGTTCTTGTGTATCAGCCCCTTCGTTTCCACCTAGAGTAGCCTCTGTGTCCATTGTTGTTTCTTCTACAATAGAAGTGGCCTCCACAGGTTCTTGTGTATCGGCCTCTAGGTCAATTACTACAGGGGGCTCTGCTTTAACTGTTGGTTCTTGTGTAACAGCAATATCCTTAGTAGGTTCTTGTGTAACAGCCTCCTGCCGTTCTGTTTATGTTTCCATTGGGCTGATGTTTTCCCCACAGACCTTATATCCTGCCATTATTAGTTCTTGAAAACATGTCATGCATACAAACACCAAGATTCCTTCCTCTTAGATAATATTTTCTTCAATTCTTCATTTTCCTTTCTCAGATTTTCAAGCTCTAAAAACAAGACATGAGTTTCGACCTTGCCTAATGAGGAGGGTTGCCTTTCTTCTTTTGATACTTCTGCTTTTGTCTGATTTCTAGACATAGGCAAAGGGTTTGTGGGTAGGCTAAATTTCACCCTCTGTTTTGGCAGTCTATCCCCAATTGGTTCATCAGTGAGTTCTTTCCCAATTCTAACTTTGGCAGGCTGAGTCTGGGTTTCCACTTCTGCCTGACTTCCTCCTGAAGTCATGGTCTATTTTCCCCATCTTGTCCTCGGCCTCTTTCGATTGAATTCTTCCTAGTTCCTTCCTTGTTGACCTATGACATCTAGCAAAATCAATTTGATGAGTCCATGATTGGTCACACATGCTTCCGGGTATGATGTTGTCTTTACTGTTTCTGCCATATGATTAATGTTCCCTAATAAGTAGAATGGAAGATTAATATTTTTCTAGTGCTGAAGGTGATTAAGTAAAGGGAAGTGATAGTTAAACACTATTGTAGATCTTCCCTCACAAGTGATGTATTTGATTAAATCCAAGGTGATATCTGCCCATGGCTGAGGGAGTGACAACCTGTCAATTCCTCTCCCTTTCTTCTCCATTTTTTCTTCTCCTTATAGGAAGTCTTCTTTCAAGGAGGGTTCATTGATTTTTCTATTAAACCACATATATCCCTCTACTGGAAATGTAGTTACGCAGGAAATTACCTCTTCAGTCACCTCAATTTGTAGGCCCCTAACTCGGGTCTGATTGTTATTCAAATTCTGAGCAAATTCGATTGCCACTGCCTCATCTGAGCCTTCTAGCTTCTAGAAATAATAAATCCATCTGGTGTCTCTCAATATATGGTAGGCTTCTGGAAAGTTCTACAAGGCATCCATAGAATCTGTCTCGTACCTGACGGCTACTCCACCCATCTTGTTGTTGTTTCTGAATTTGCTTCTTACTGCTCAACCCACTGTAATGTCACTACACTGCTCACTTCTTCTCGGCGTCTCTGCTTATCCCAATTGACAAGTTTGAAATAAGGATACAAGGCTTCTGTCAAGGAGGTCGACGGGAGGTGACAAGTTTTATGGATTACCAAATCATACCTCACACCACTCTTCATAAATGTCTCATTATGGAAAGTAATGGGTTCTAAGTACACACGCTCTTTCCAGCTGGATTTAGTCATCATCGGAATTTGTGCTATTAATTGGGTGCATGTGGATTTGATAGAGGTTTATGACTATGGATTTTTTCAAGATATATCCCCTCCCTTGCCTTAATGGTGACGGTCGCCCACTTTCGTCACAAGAATATCATTACTTTTTCCAATAATCACCAAATCATAAATGCTGACGTTACCTTTTGAATGACATTCCTGAGGCGACGTGGAGGAAGATTTCAAATTGGCGGCATACTGCTTGCAGCGCTCATGTTGTTGTGTTTGGCTAGCACAATTTTTTTTGTTATGGGATGAAACATGAGAAACAGTGTTCATGGCTATCATCTGTTACATGTGTAATAGCCAAGACAGCCTTTAGATTATTCTTCAAAAAAAAAAAAAAATTAGGAGAACTTGGTACAGAAATAAAATCAAATGAATACCATCATCTTATAAAATGGATAAGGAAGGAAAGATGGTGTTTCAGGAAGAAAAATATGGGTGTAACAGCCGCCACTACAGTGTTTTTCAGCTATTACAAATTTTCTGACTGTGCCCCAGAAAGAGGTTTTCACAGTTAGATTTATTATTTTTGTTTTATTTTCTTATTGTTTTGTTATTTTTATATATTTTTTCCTTTTTTTCTTTAAATAGGTGTAATAGCTGCCACAAGGGTGGTTTTCAGCTGCTGCACTTATTGGAATTTTAGATTTCAGGTTGCACGAGAGAATGTTCCCCTCCTATTGTAACATGAAGATTGGAATCCGCGACAATGTTAACAAATGATTCCTTCAAAGCGGGTTGATGATATAACCTTAGATGGTGCCCATTAACCAGTAACGGTGTCTTAGCACTGTCGATGGTGACCAATTGTACAGTCCCATTTTCAAAGACTGTGTCCACTTCGTAAGGACCTAGCCATCTAGTGCAGAGCTTGCCTTTGAAATCCTTGAATCTTGAATCATACAAAAAAGCCCAATCTCCTTTCTGGAATTTTTTCTTCTTAATAAACCCATCTTGCCATCTAGCTCTTTGTTGTTGAATTATCTCTTTCTGTTGAATAGCATCCAGTTGTTTCTCTTCCAAATCATTGAGTTGGTTCAATCTTTGTGTTTGTGTTGTACTTAAGTCCAGATCGACCTGCAATGTTGTTCGTAATGTCTTTATTTCAAACTCTATGGGGAATATAGGATTCTTACCATACACTAGTTCATATGGTGAGAAGCCTGTAGTATTCCTCCATGTTGTCCTGTAATCCCACAATATCTCTGGAAGTTTCTTAGCCCAGTTTCTTCAGTGGATGGCAACTATCTTTGTTAAGATTCCCTCAATGACTTTATTGGTGCTTTCCACTTGACCATTTTCTTGTGGGTGATATGGTGAAGTGATTCTGTGATGAATTCCATACTTTTCAACCAACTTCTTGATCAAATGAGATGTGAACCAAGGCCTCCCATCTGTCACTATCTCTCTGGGTATCCCGAAGCGAACAAAAATATATTCAAACGAGAAGTTTGAAACAACCTGCTCTGTTGCTCTAATTAGTGCCTTTGCTTCAACCCAATTTGTGGCATAGTCGGTGCAGACCAATGTATATGATTTTTGCTGCGATGAAGGATTAATTGGCTCCACAAAGTCTAGGGTCCATTTCTCAAATGGTTCTATCACTATATGAGGTTGTAATAGCATCTCATCTGATTTCAGAGGCAAGCCCATCCTTTGGCAGCTATCACATCCTTTCACAAAATTCTTGGCATCCTAGAATATAGTTGGCCAGTAGTACCCCGTTGAGAGCACTTTATATCATGTCCTTTTGTTATCGAAGTACCCTCCACAGGGTTCCTCATGACAAGCCTTCAAGATCTCAAATACCTCATCTTCTCTAACACATCGCCTAATCTGAAAATCAGGCCCGGTGTGATAGAGATTGCCTTCTATCCAGGAGTAGGTAGCACTATATTGTATAATCTTCCTCCTTTCCTTGGAAGACAATTGGTGTGGGAATTTTCCTGCAGCAAGGTAATTGGCTATATATGCATACCATGGTGAGTGAGCAGAGATGGAAAAAAGATATTCATATGGAAAAGAATCCACAATGGCAGTGCAGTTATCACTTATAGTTAATCTAGAAAGAAAATCAGCAACTACATTATTTTTTCTGGGTTTATCTAGAATAGTAATATCAAATTCTTGTAATAGCAATAACCATCGTGTAACTCTACCATTAGTAACAGGTTTTTTCATCAAAAATCGAATTGCAGCATGATCAGTGCGTACAAATACTTGATACCTAGTGATGTAGTGCCGAAATTTGGTGATAGCATGCACTACTGCTAGGAATTACTTCTCAGTAATAGTGTAGTTGAGTTCTGTTGGAGTTAAGTTATTACTGATGTAATAAATGGCATAAGGTTTCTTCTCCTCCAACTGCCCCAAAATAGCACCCACAGCTACGTCAGATGCATCTGTAGTGATATGAAATGGAAATTTCTAGTTTGGTCCTCGTAAAATAGATGTTGTTGTTACACAATTTTTTAACTTCAGGAAGGCCTGCTCACACTTCCGTGTCCACACAAATTATGCATCTTTCATGAGTAATGAAAACAGAGCAGATGCAATCTTTGAAAAGTTCTCTATAAATCTCCTATAGTATCTTTCATGTCCCAAAAAACTACATACCTCTTTTGGAGTCTTAGGGGTCGGGATTTTCGGGATTACCTCAATTTTTGCAGGATCTACCTTGATTCCATCTGCCAAAATGAAATGTCCCAACACAATTCCCTCAGTCATCATCATGTGGCATTTCTCCGTGCTCAGAGCAACATTAGTTTGTTCACAATGTTCCATCACTTTTTCCAAGTTAGCTAATGATGTCTCAAAGGCTTCCCTGTAGGGTGTAAAATCATCCATAAATATTTCAAGGTAGTCATTCAAAAGATAAAAAAAAATACCCAATATTTCCCTTTGAAAATTTGTTGGTGCATTACAGAGGCCAAAAGGAAGGACTCTGTATGCAAAAGTACCCCATGGGCAAGTGAAGGTTGTCTTATCTTGGTCTTCCGAGGCAATTTGTATTTGATTATAGCCACTAAACCCATCTAAGAATGAAAATAACTTTTTCCCAAAGAGAGTATCCAAGACCTGATCAATGAATGATAAAGGAAAATGGTCCTTTTGAGTAGCCTTGTTAAGCTCTCTATAGTCAACACAGACTCTCCATTTCCCGTTCTTTTTTGGAACTATGACAAACAGTCACACCCACTAGCTGTCAGAAATGGGGTATATGAAATTAGCATTAAGGATTTTCTGCAATTATTCTTTCACTATCTCCTTAAGTGCGGGGTTCATTCGGCATTGCGGTTGTCTAACTAGTTTGTAGTCCTCTTTAAGATAAATGCAGTGAGTGCATAGGCCAGGATGGATTCCTTTCATATCCGTATAGTCCCATGCAAATTCCTTTTTTTATTTCTATAACAGTTGTATCAACTGTTATCACCCAATCATTTTAGGATTTGGTTAAGGGTAGGTTAGATTATTACAAGTTCAGAGGTCATCATTAAGTTCAAATAAAGTCTTTTAAAGGTCCATTCATTGTCAAAAGTCCATAATTTCCATTTAGGAGTCATTCCATAAATTTTTGGGTCAAAACTCTACAATTAGCCAATAATCCACATTTTCATAGCACCGCTAGTTCAAAAAATTTGATTTGCACTACGAAACTGCTGAACGTTATGAAGCAAAAACTCTATTTTCTGGTTTTGAGCAGTCAACATCCAATGAGATTTTTGAGCAACTGAAAACGAATTTAGGAAAAATGAAAGAGGTTATTTTTAATAATATACATAAATACAAAAACCTCTCTCCATTTCTTCAAATTCATTAGCAGGTGGGAGAAATTGATAAATTAAAATGTACTACGAAACTACTATTACGAAACTGTCATGTACATGATTGTTTAGCAGTCAACTTCAAGTTCAGTTTCTAGCCAAACGAAAAAGTATTTTGGAATTATAAAATATTTTTGTATTCATAAAATCCCCAGCTACAATAACCTCTCTCAATTTTCTCACAAGTGTTATCATTTGGGATATACAGGGCTTTCTTTGAAGCCCTATTTTCAGAAAACAGAGTTTTCCTGTTTTACACATGTTTTTCAAAGGCAGTTTTTGGACAGAAGGAGATGTGCTTCAAAAACCCAAGAGAGGTTTTTATTCAATATATCATGGCATACAAAAACCTCCTTTAGTTTCTTAAAATACATCATGGATTAGGAGATATAGGCTTTGTCACAAGACCTATTTTTCAGGATAAAATCAGGAGAAATCTGCAAGAAGTTAAGAAGTTATGAAAGTTGGAATGACTGTGTTTTTCACTTGATATGATTTTTGATTTGATGAAATCAGTGTTATTTTGAGTTTTGGCACATTTATAGTTTTCACTTTGAAAAATTTTGGAAAAAATTGCTCACTCAGCAGTTTCATAGCACAAACAGTGTAAAAAGAGTGAAAAGCACTACGAAACTATTGTAGCAGCTTTTTTCACTCTTTCTCATAAATTTTTGAAGGGAAAAAGTATGAATTATGACCTGAAATTGCTAGGGATGATGTATTAAATGATAATAAAGATAATATTGGAGGAAAGAAATCAAAATTTTGAAGGAAAAAAGGTAAAAGAGCTGTGCTACAAAAGGCTCTTCGAAACTGTGTTGTTTTTGTAGCGCAGGTCTATTTCAGCTCATTTGAACAGTTTGATGATGGTTTTGGACAGATGGAGCTAAAGGAGAATTTTTGGCATGTTTTAATTTAATTTAAAACAGCTAAGGGCATCGAAATAATGAGTTCATGATGTTCATAATGTTCCAAGAGTGCAAAGGACCTTATGCCTAAAAAACAGGGAACTGTTTCCTGTTTTGGTGGAGGGCAGAAATATGGTCATGAAGAGTTAAAGCCTATAATCCAGATTCAACCATGTGTTGACTACACTTGGAAAATGATGTAATTTAATCTAGATAAGGTTGTTATGGATAGAGATAAGGAGTTTGAATCCTATTTGTAATAGGATTGTTTAGTAGATTAGCTGTCTTTTTGTAATAAATACCATGTCATATGGTTATGCAAGGTGTCAAGAGTCAGGAATTCGAAGTATCTAGTAGAATATGATATCATCTCATGCTGTAAATGGTCTATTAAAGACCAAGAAGTCATATTAGCAAAGGGTTGGACATTTTTAGCAAGAGACTGTGTTTATTGTAAGTGACTGGTTTTCAGCCTAATACAGAGATTTCTACTTAGCCAACTTGAGATTCATAAAGAGCGCTAGTGTGTACTTGTTCTAATTGCATCTTATTACTATGTTGTGGAAGTGGTGTTTGTTTATGTTACTCAGAATTCATCTTTGATGCTCTGACTTCCTATATAGACAAACTGACTGTGTTTTTCACTGTTTCACATGTGTATCTCTTCACTAGAACTCTGATATGCCTCGACTTCCATGCTAAGTAGATTGTTTGGTTTTACTAAAGCTATTTTGACTCCATAAGCCCAATGTGCAGTTGCTGATTTTATTTGCAACCAATATCTATCATTTATATGCTTATTACCCCACATAGAGTTAGTCATCTATATTTCTATCAAAAATCATCAACCCTTGAGAGAGCCCTCTTAAGTTGAGGAGGCTAAGCCTCAATCAAAAGATTGGTTTGAAATAGTTACATGAGATTGATTTGATTAGCAACCTATCAGGTCTAATTTTGTGATAACATCAACAATCTGTTTTGTTCAGCGGTCAGGTTAGGATTGATGTTTAAACATTTCCTCGGTTCGATTTCAACGGGACTGCTGATAGTATGCAGAGTGGTTTTCAAATGTTCAATAATTGCATCATCCACCTCATATTCTTCCACCAGATCTCTAATGGATGCAACAAAGAGTGAATTGCTAATAAAACCATTAATGATATCGTCCTATGTTTCATCCTTACAATATTGTGCTTTTCCAAGCATGAGAAGAAGAAGGGAAAGATCATATTCAGGTTCAAATTTTTCCCACTAGGGACTACTCAAATCCATATGAGTTTTTTCTGGGGGATAAAGATTCAAGTTCTGAGTGGCCTACCCATCTGAGATCACCATAGATCCAGACCTACATCCGATATATGTGTCCGTAGTGGCTAGCCACGGTCTTCCCAAGATTAAAGGATGACCCACCAGGTTGGATTTAGTTTGTAAAATGTGAAAAACAGTCGGATAATTCCAAGAAGCCACAGTGATAACCACATCTTCTATCATTCCCTCGAGCTTGACATAGGACCTATCTTCTAATTCAAGCACTGTGGGTATATGTCTAAGGCCATGAAGTCCTAGGGAGATGAAGAGGTCTTTAGTCATGACATTAATGGCTGCCCCTAGATCAATCAAAGTATTGGTTATATGTTGAGTGTCAATATGGACAGTCACTGTAGGGTTTCCTGGGTCATTATATTTAGTTAAAAAAGGATTATCAATCATGAGAACGGACAATTTCCCCATGACATGGATAGTAGCAGGGTCTTTAGGTTTTCTTCCAGGATTTTTGATGCATAGATCCCTCACTATTTTAGAATATATAGGTACTTCCTTAAGAGCTTCTAACAACGGAATTCGTACATACAAATTTTACAGTTCCTTGAGGAATTCAGATTCAGGTTGTGAGGCCAGCCCAATTTCAGTTCATCGTTGAGCATATGGAGGATTCTGAATTCTAACAGCTGAGTCAGTTATCACAGATGCACCAGCCTTGCTTGGATTGTTTGTTATATAAATAGCAGATCCTCCCGAGATGGCTGCCACAGATGTAACAGTGGGTGTTGTATCAATTGTTACATGTGTAATAGATGCCTCAGAATCGCTCATATCCTTTCTAGGTGACTCACATTCTTTGGTAATAATGGGAATATGCTCAGGTCTAATTACTTTCCCTGATCGAAGTTGAACCTCATTATGTCCAATTGGAGTAATAAGATAAGTCTGGAGGGTAATCGGAGCATCCATGCTCTGGGCTACCTTATTACTTGGATTGGGTTTAGGTTGCACAGGTAATTGGGGTCAGACAGAAGGTGTAGGATTTTGAATAGAAGGTAGTTGTAACTGATGTTTTTGTATTGGTAGTGCAGGGGGTACTGGACCTTGGCCATTACTTCTCCAATTCTGACCCCAAGGATTGGGTTGTGATGGAGGATATTGCATTGGTGGAGGAGACGACCATTGGTTCCATGGTGAAGGAAATTGTGTTGAGGAAGGAGTAGGATACAGCCATGGGTATTTCTAACTATTATAAACATTATTCCAAGGATAAAAGGAGGAAAAATCTAAAGGCATACTTGTAGGTCGTGGCTGCCATGGTCTCTTTGATCTAATGAAATGAGAAGACTGGACATACTTGCTTGATTCTTGAAGTACTGCCTTTAGTCTAGGAAATTCATGACATTGATTCGTAGAATGCGCCAGCTCACAGATATTGCATACACTGACGCTATTCAGTCCACATTCTCTTTCCAAATGTTTCTTTTTGCATCGGGGACAGAATATTGATAAGGTTGCTTCATCTTCTGCTTGTGCTTTCTTAACTCGTACCGTAGTGATCTGGGTAGAGAGAGTGCTAAGGAGGTTGATTTTAAAATCCTCAAATAGATTTTCGATCTCTGCTTTGGATACTCCTCCACTCGTGGACTTCTGTATCCGGACTGAAGGGTCCCAAACTGAACTTTTCCCTTTGACTGATCCTCTTGAGCTATGCAGGCAACGCTTCATTATTTCGTCAAGCAGTTCTTGCGATATGTCCCCTTTTCCCAATAGGTTCAGTGTAGAAATTATATAACTGATATGTTATATGTCTAAGATTCTCCTGATCATACACTATTTGACTTCATGCACAATACAGAATCTATTCCACCATTGATCATCACATGCGGAAATTAACACAATTGCAATGCACACATGAAACCATAAAAATTCACACACATTAACACAGTGTTTTAACGAGAAAGCCTGAAGCTAAAAACCCCAAATATCTGTATATAATATATGTCATAGAGATCATGTAACAATCCTCATACAAAGCTTATCACAAGCTCTCAGTATAATACAATCGCTACACACTAATCAGGTCCGATATAGAAAATCCATGCACTGATCTCTGCCACCTGCTAGCCTGCCTCTACTACACAATCCCTGCTAAATAATGGCTATGAATGAACTCGAATTGCTCCAGCCTTTCTCATGCAATCCTCATTGGCATCTCCATTGAGTTTTGGATGCAATCAATGCATTACTATAGTTACAACTGATAGTCATCTTGCCCTTTCACATATCTCTCCACTGGTCTCCACTGAAACTGTCCATGCACTGTAGTTAAATGATGTATTCTTCAGTTGATTAATGAGTTAATATTTAGTGAATTAATTATTAATTAATTCACACCACTCTCACTAGTGTATCAATCAGTTAGACTAGATACAACTAGCTCAACTATGTCTAACTGAGTTAAACTGAACACGACTCCAACATAGCTTTGTCACATGAGTTCAACTAAAGTCCTCCATCACCAGTAGCTCCCATACAAACCCTCAGGAATAGCATAATTCCTTCTGTTAGCTGTTGTGCCACATCTGTGCACTTAACTGAAGTGCTCCAAGAGAATAAGATAATGTTTAGAGTCCAAATATTATTAATAGCTAATAATATTCGACATATCTATTTTTAGACTGGCAATCTAAAAATAGATTATGTTCAATATGTCTAAAAATAGAAGTCCATTTGTTTTTCCAACTTGACCAACCATCCACAAATAGCATCCTGCAACTCATAGAATATGATCGACATGTCTAAAAATAGACTTTGCACCAAAAATAGCCTGCGGGCCCACTTAGTGAAGGCGACTCTTTTCACTAAGCTCATCATCTTGTTGCAATCTCAACACTCCCTCTCAACAAGATAGGGATTATCTGCCACCCCAATCATGTCTCTATGGTATTCAAATTTTCTCCTGATGAGCGCCTTCGTCAGAATATCAGCATCCTGATCGTTCGTAGGAATGTAAGATAGTAACATGATCTTCCGCTGCACACAATCTCTGATATGATGGTACCAGATGTCAATATGTTTATATATATCATGAAATAATAGATTAACAGAGAGTTTAATGCAACTCTGATTATCACAATATATCATAGTAGGCTCTAAGTGTGAACCGAACAACCCAACCAGAATCTTCCTCATCCATATAGACTTGCATGCAGCCAAACTTGTTTCCATGTACTCGACCTCTGCTAAATTGAGTGCCACAGATCTTTATTTCCTACTGTACCAAGAAACTATTGTAGACCTGATACTGAAAATCCCTCCAGATGTGCTCTTTCTGTCCGTTGGGCTCCCTGCCCAATCTGCATCCATGAAGCCATGCAGCTTCACCTCATCCGACTATCTGTACCACAGTCCATATCCTGATGTGCCTCTAAGATACCTCAAAACATGCTTGCCTGCCTTCCAAAGAGCTTGGTAGGCTTAACCATTGTATGTGAAAGCTGGTTAACATCGTAGCATGTGTCCGGTCGTGTATTGACTAGATACATGAGCGAACCAACCAACTGTCGATAAACAATGGCATCCACTACCTCTACCGATGTAGCATCCTCTTTCCTCCAACCACCAGGAAGAGGAGTGTCGATAATCTTGCAGCCTTGCATGTTGAAATTCTCCAGTATCTCCCGGGCATACTTGCCTTGAGACACAAACAGTCCACCCTTCTGCTGCCAAATTTCCAATCCCAGGAAATAATGAAGGAGGCCCAAGTCCTTCATCTCAAACTCCTTTGCAAGATCAGCCTTGCATGAGAGTATCAACTGTTCATCACCGGTCAATATCAAATCATCTACATAAAGTACAATGATCAACAACTTACCCTCAACCACAATCTGGTACAGGTTGGGATCCACCTCACTCTTGGTAAAACCAAGTCCGGTGAAATAACTGTCTATCTGAGTGTACCAAGCACGAGGTGCTTGTTTTAGCCCATACAACGCTCTTTTGAGCCTACACACATGTGACTCGCTTCTGAAGATTTCGAAACCTTTAGGTTGCTCGATGTGCACCTCCTCCTCAATGACTTCGTTGAGGAATGCAGTCTTCACATCCATCTGATGAATGTGCCAACCCATCTGCGCTGAGAGAGCAAGGATGCTCCGTATAGAAGAATACTTTGCGACAGGTGCAAACTTCATAGTCGATCCCCTCAATCTGTGAGAAGACCCAAGAAAAAAATCTTTCCTTGTACTTCTCAACGCTCTCGTCAGCAGCTTGCTTCAATTTGTAGATCCATCTCAAACCTACCACTGATTTTCCTTCCAGCCTTGGGAAAATCTCCCATGCACTATTTCTGACAATCAAATCATACTCTTCCACCATGGCATCTACCCATGCAGGGTCCTCCACAGCTTCCTCGAAAGAGGATGGCTCCGTCACAATACACTTGCTCATCAGAGCCATGTATCCAGTAAATCGATCAGGTGACTGTCTCTGTCTGCGCTGTGATGTAGGTGCTCCTAAATTTTGCGCTACATCAAGATTCAGTCGCTCATCTTCTGTAGTGCGCTTCCGCCCTCTGATGTTTGGCGCTACATGAGTGGTATATTCCATTCCATGAACCTCCTCTTGTGGCTGATCCACATCCTGAGGCTCATCCTTAGGAACTAATAGCTCCTCATCTGCATGCAAGTGTAGCTCCCTCTCAAGCGACAACTTCATGGATTTCTCCTCATGAAATTTGATATCCCATCGCACAACAGTCTTTCGACTGTCTAGCAAATACACATGATAGTTGTGGGGTGTATCTGTGTACCCCACAAATATCCCAACCTCTGCAATTGTCTCCAGCTTCTTCCTAGCATCCTTCGTCACATGAATGTAAATAGGTGAGCCAAAAATCTTCAAATGAGAAATATCAGGCTTCTTACCAAAAAATGCCTCTTCAGGTGTACTCATGCCAAGTACTCTATGAGGACAACGGTTTTGGACATAAACCGCAATGTTGCATGCCTCAGCCCACAAGTGTATGGGAAGGCCCTGATCATGCAACATCGCCCACGCAGCACCCACGATCGTTATGTTCTTTCGCTCAGTGACGCCTTGTGGGTTATGAGGTGCTATGAGCTCTCTTTGAATTCCTTCTGCTCTACAAAAGTCCTTGAATTCACCACCATTATCGCTCCTTAGAGCTTTCACCTGCTTCCCCAACTCTTTCTCAACTAATGCCTTGAACTCACAGAACTTTGAGTATGTCTAGCTCTTCTTCTGCATGAAGAAGATCCAGCACTTACGAGAAAAGTCATCAACAAATATCACATAATACCTGTGCTTTGCTGTCAAAGCTACTGAGAAAGGTCCACACACATCTGTGTGAATTATCTCAAGGATCGTCGTGGCATGACTATCCTTCTCATGAAAGGTGGCTTTCACAAATTTTCCCATAGTACATCCCTTGTAATGATCTGACTACGCAAGTGTACCCTTGGGAAGCCCGGTAGAAATCTGCTGCAAAATTTTCAAAGCGCCATGGTGAAGATGGCCCAATCTCCTGTGCCACAATTCGCCCTCATCCCGGCTCACCACTGTTTCCGCTTTGCCTGCCATTGTTGTGCAGCCATCTACCTACAATTGATAAAGATTCTTAACTCGAACCCCTATCCTCCGGGTTTCACCAGTTGCCTTACTGCGCAGGAAAGCCTTTCCCTCGCTAAAGACAACATCATATCCCTTGTCTTCCAACATCGCCACAGAGATCAGATTCTTCTTCAATCCTGGAATATGCATGACATCCTTCAATATGAAAGGTTTACTAGACTCCCTCTCAAAGGAAATGGTCCTGATACCAGTCACACTATATCTACCATCATTTCCCATCTCGATGTGCACTCCAAGATCCTTCTCATCCAGATCACTGAACAAATCTTTGTCTCCAGTCATATGAAAAGACGCACCACTGTCAAGAAACCACACTGATCCCATCACACTTGAAACCAAGCATGCGATCAACGAAAAATCCAGCTGAAACTACGAGGCTAAGGCCTCTCCAGCTGCAGATCCAGCAACCTGCTTATTTTTCTTCTTCTATGGACAATTAGTGGCGTAATGTCGGTGTTGGTGACAGTGAAAGCACTTCACCTTGGACATGTCCTGCTTCTTGCCTTTTGCACCGGATTGAGAAGGATTTTTCTTTCCCTTCATTTTCCTTTCTTTGGCAGCCAAAGTGAAATTTTCTTCATCTTCATTCTTCGATGAAGATCCATCCCTGGTACTCTGCCTTATCTCCTCCTGCACAAGATCCGACCAAAGTCGCTCCCATCTCTACAGTTTCTCCCGACCATTGACAGAGTCCTTGTAGGAATGCCAACTCTTCGGAAGCCCAAGGAGAGCCAAGCTCACCAGGTCCTCTTCATCTACAGTAACCCCCACACTTCCCAGCTCATCCTTGCATTGGAAAAACTTCATTAGGTACTTGGGTATACTTTCGCCCTTCTCCATTTTTATTTTCCTGAGCTTGTCTTTAATCGCCAACTTCCTCTGGTCACTTTTTCTTTGGAACAAGCCTGTCAAAGCTTTCCACATCAAGAATAGAGAAGCTTTACCATGAAGGCTAGACACTATGTGATTCTTCACACCTTCCAATAGAATCCTTCGACATTTTGTTGTCTTCTTTTGCCATGCGTCAAGTGCGGCAACATCGCTAAAAGCAGGTTTTGGAATTTTTGCATCTATGAACTCCTTCAACCCATTATTGTCCAACACCGCCTCCATCCTGTCCTTCCATGAAATATAATTAAAGCTGCCCTCAAGGGAATACTCCAATCGCAATTCGTTGAAATACATCTCAACTTCGACACCAAGAAAACACTGTAGCAAATTCGAATTCCACCAACACAAAACTCAACCGCTTCAATAATTGCAATCTGCTCCAATGATCAACGCTCTGATACCATGTAGAAATTATATAACTGATATGTTATATGTCTAAGATTCTCCTAATCATACACTATTTGACTTCATGCATAATACATAATCTATTCCACCATTGAACATCACATGCAGAAATTAACACAATTGCAATGCACACATGAAACCATAAAAATTCACACACATTAACACAATGTTCTAACAGGAAAGCCTAAAGCTAAAAACCCCAACTATCTGTATATAATATATGTCATATAGATCATGTAACAATCCTCATACAAAGCTTATCACAAGCTCTCAGTACAATACAATCGCTACACACTAATCAGGTCTGATCTAACAAATCCATGCACCGATCTCTGCCACCTGCTACCCTGCCTCTACTGCGCAATCCCTGCTGAAGAATGGATCTGAATGAACTCAAATTTCTCCAGCCTTGCTCATGCAATCCTCATTGGCATCTCCACTGAGTGTTGGATGCAATCAATGCATCACTATAGTCACAACTGATAGTCATCTTGCCCTTTCACCTATCTCTCCACTGGTCTCCACTGAAACTGTCCATGCATTGTAGTTAACTAATGTATTCTTCAGTTGATTAATGAGTTAATATTTAGTGAATTAATTATTAATTAATTCACACCACTCTCAATAGTGTATCAATCAGTTAGACTAGATACAACTAGCTCAACTGTGTCTAACTGAGTTAAACTGAACACAACTCCACCAACTACTTCTACAACTCCACCAAACTCTGTCACATGAGTTCTAACTGAAGTCCTCCATGCAATATCTCCACTAAACCCTCGGGAATAGCGTAATTCCTTCTGTCAGCTGTTGTGCCACATCTATGCACTTAACTGAAGTGCTCCAAGAGAATAAGATAATGTTTATAGTCCAAATATTATTAAGAGCTAATAATATTCGACATATCTATTTTTAGACTGGCAATCTAAAAATAGATTCCGCCCAATATTTCTAAAAATAAAAGTCCATCTATTTTTCCAACTTGACCAACCATCCACAAATAGCATCCTGCAACTCATAGAATATGATCGACATGTCTAAAAATAGACTTTGCACCAAAAATAGCCTGTGGGCCCACTTAGTGAAGGTGACTCTTTTCACTAAGCTCATCATCTTGTTGCAATCTCAACATTCAGATGCTCCAGACAATCATCTCTTATACCTCTTAAGGATATTTTCTTTAGAATTTCCGAGTCCAAGTTACTAAACTTAGACCTTTGTAAATTGTAGTGAAATCTCTCCATATAGGCTTTTAGGCTTTCCTCCTCCTTTTGTGCAATTCTAAAGATATCGTCCTTCAAATCCCTAGTTCAACAGTAATCCTGATACTTAAAGAGGAAGGACTCCCTCATGTCATTCCAGGTTCGAATCGTGCCAACAACCAGTCTCATGAACCATCTTAATGCTGCTCCTTTCATAGTAGCAAGGAATAATTTCAGCTTATGGGTGTCTGAAGTGTAGTCATAACCTCTACACAGCATATCAAATTTGAACAAAAAGGTATTAGGGTCTTCAATAGCCATCCCTTGAAAGGATGGTAGGAATGATAAAGGAATATTCTTCATAGGAGCCTCATCCTGTGTTACTACTATTGGGAATTCAAAAGTAACAGAGCTATCTATCTAGACATTCTCGTCCCCCATGGTTGATTCTTCCTGATGGGATGAACTAACCTCGGAGTGTGTTGGAGATTGATAAATAAAAGGATCAGGTTGTTCTAGGACCAGTTGTTTAATAGCACTACCAGCGTCCAAATGATGATCAATTAAATGTTGTTCCTTAGGTCCCTGATGCTCCCCACTAGTCTCTCCATGCATTTCAATTCTCAGATCTTGATTAATGATTTTCCACTGTTGTTTTGAATCTAGAGTGTTGATATCAGGAGTGGATATGTTGTTCGAAGGGTGGTGAGGTCCAAACACGGAAGAAACTGATGGCTCGGGCTTTGATATGGTAGATGCTTTCTGTGGTCCTATCTTCCTATTATCTCTGTATGACGTGGACTCAATCCTTTTCTGACCTTGAGATCAGATCTCCAAAGAATGTCTTTCTTCTCGAATTTGCACTCTTATTTCCTTCTTACGATCCATATTTCATGTAGTCAGTAGAGTTGGGGGGGGAGGGGGTGTTTGTAGATGTTGATATCATCCGACTAGCACACATGGGCCCTGTGTGTATCAATTCATCCTATAATTGCTTCAATTTCTACAGGATTGAGCCCGCTCAAGTTTGTTAGAGCAATGCACAAGTTCTTACCTCTCGACTTACCACCCAATGACTGTATAGTTGAAGACACCCTAAACGAACACCCAAAAATTCAAACTTCTAAGTGTCCCAGCAAGACATTGGTGAGCCCGCTCAAGTTCGTTAGAGCGATGCGCAGGTTCTTACCTCTCGACTTATCGCCTGGAAATCATGTCATTGGAGACACAGTAAGGAAAAAGCCCAAAAATTCACACTCCTAAGTGTCCCAGCAAGACATTGGTGAGCCTGCTCAAGTTCATTAGAGCACTGCACAGGTTCTAACCTCTCATCTTACTACCCAGAAATTTTGTCGCTGGATACACTCTAAAAAAACACACCGAAATTTCACCTCTAAGTGCCCCAGTTTAGCATTGGTGAGCCCGCTCAAGTTCGTTAGAGCGTTGTGCAGGTTCTTACCTCTCGTCTTATTGCCCAGAAATTGCAGACTGGGTACACTCTATCTTCTAAGAAACAACTTTGATTGATTGAATCATCACTGTCATCCCTGGCAATGGCGTAAAAATATTGGGGTTGTATTAATCACTATTAAATGACTAAAACATTACAAATAAATTATCAATACAAGGACATCTTTTATTTCAATGACAGTCGCACTGTCTGTGCCAATACACCTAATCAAAAGAAAACCGAATAAAGGAAATCGTTGTTGAAGTAAATGCTAGAAGTAATCACACATGTAGAAATAAAATGATCTACAAGACTGTAATCACACTTCAATTAATATGTTCTAACGCGCCACACAACAATTATCTATCTGGTATCTCTAATCTCATATATGTAACAGCATACAAAATATTGAAATTGAAGCGGATATATTCATAGCTAAAACAGCAGCAACAACACCTCTACATATACATAAACAAAATACAAATACATATACACAACTATATTAATCACTGAAATCCCTACTAAAGAGGAGGGACCTTCCTCCCTTGCAATGCACAGGTAGAGAAAGAACTTAATAGAAACTAAATCGAATAACGCATGTAACAGCAATGACAAGATAATCTGTATTAATATGAGCAAAATTACAGAGCCAAAGTAATGTTGTTCTCCACTAACCTTTTGACCTCAAGGGCCGAGAACTATATAGTGGTTACATCTCATAAAAACAAGGGATATACCAGTCATGAGAATCTTATTATTCTCATGTTGGTTGAAATAGAATACATATGGTTATAACCACTTCTTAATAAAATTCTGACTGGAAAATTATAGATTAAAATCAAAATCGCCTAGAGGTTGTTATCCAAAAATAAAATACTTAATAACTTCTACAGCTCTCACGATAAACCACAACTATAGCATAACAGTTGGAGGACAGGTCAGCAATAGGAATTGACTAGATCTATTCAGCGGTACAGTTGTAACAGCAGTTCGCTAGTGGGTCTATAACAGCAAAGTGTAATAGCATCATGGTGTAAAAATCACACTGTAACAACACACCCTTAACTGCTCCTGTATGCCTTGTGATTTGGATATTTTGTGCTACAAATGACATCTGTAAAGACAACACAAAGAACATAGATCTTCTCCAAACATTCATCCTCAATTAGTCATAAAAAAGACACGATATATCATAATAATTGATGAAATGGCAGAGTAATGAAAATAAGGTGAAACAGCACAAGTTAAGATAGAAAGGTAGGAAAAAGAGGCAAAGATAGTCCCATTGGTTATAGTCATGAGGCAAAATAAGGGAAACAAATGTAGGAAAAGTGTGCAAAATAAGCACCCAACACAGAACACACATGAAATTTTTCGGTGCATTACACAAACCAAACGGCATAACCAACCACTTAAAGAGTCCTTGTTTGGTTTTGAATGCAGTCTTCCATATATCACTTTCTGCAATTCTTACTTGATGATATCCACTTTGTAAATCTAACTTAGTGAAAAAATTTGCTTCTTTCAGCTGATCAAGCAAATCATCTATCCTTGGGAGTGGGTATCGATTCTTTATCGTTATCTTGTTCAAAGCTCTGAAGTCTACACACATGCACCAAGTCCCATCTTTCTTTGGAATCAAAACTATGGGTGAACCACATGGCGAAGTGCTTGGCCTTATGAGTCCCTTGTCCAACATGTCCTTTATTTGCCTCTTTATTTCAGCATTCTCCATTATCCACATGTGATACATGCCAATGTTTGGAAGAGGAAAATCTTGTTGCAACTAAATCTCATGATGAATATCCCTTTTTGGAGGCAATCCTCTTGGCTCCTAAAACATCTCATGATGTTCATCAACTACATCATATAAATCTAATTTCAACTTAGGATCACAATCCTCAAATTATTCATGATTAAACATCAACTTTAGGCTTAATCATTAGAAAAACAAAATTCTTACTTGAATTCACCAGCCTTTTTACCTGTCCAACATTTACCATTGCAATATTTGTCTTCTTGCGATGTGCTCTAACAATGTACACCTTGCCATCTTTGAATAAATGGTATTTGTTCTCATGGCGATGGAAGATCTCTTTCTTATCATACAAGTAAGGACTGCCCAACACAATACCTGTAATATCAAGTGGAACCACATCTAATTCAACTGTGTCAACAAAATGTGCAGTTATTGCAAACCGCAATATGCACTTCTTTGAAACCTGTAAATTTGCATCCTTACAAATCCACCAAAGTGTATATGGTTTTGGATGTGCAATGGTCTCAAGTTTAAGTTTCTTGACCAAGTCTTTAGAGATTAAGTTTGCTTGTGACCCACTGTCAAACAGTGTGTTAATCTTGGTATGTTTGGATATGACCCTCACATGAAACAGTTCAATTCTCTCTTCTTCATTTGGAGCTTGTATGTGGCAGTTTTATGTACTAGTACTAGGTTTTGTTTCAATTTATTTATCCTTCATGTTCTTCAATCCCATGGCTGTAATTTTAGATTCATCACCTAAATCCTCTCCTAAATCATGTTGAGTTGTAGCCGCAGTTTTTTGTTTCCCTTTGTTGTTCTGATGTTTGGGCCTCTTTTCAGGAGGTAATTTCCAACAATTTTTCTCTTCATGGCCTTCTCTTGAACACTATTTACAGACCACTTTTTCTCCCTCTTTCTTGATATATGCATTATTTTTTCCCTTACCTTTTGAGGTCTTCTCTTCTTTTTTCCCCCTAAAAGGTTTCTTTCTACCCTCATCAGTAATGTTTTTCACTCTAGCATCTAGATGTGTGGCCTGAACACAAACTTAATCTAGACTTGTAGGGTTAAACATGAGAATAGTATGTCTTAGGTACCATTCACCCATCCAACGAGCCACAAAAATTCATACCATTCAAATCAATGACCCAGAAACTGACACTTGGCAAAACTTGATTGGATTAAGAAAACAAAATATTATCAAGAATATTCCATCTTTTGCTGATTATACCTACATCCTAATCACTCTTGTCACAAAATTTTAGTTATTTGGGAAAACGATCAGAACACGATATCTCCCTCATACGACATCAATTTTTCGAACCATTCATGGCGCCAGATTCAGAACGATGAAATATACCCGGCTGCTCAGGTTCGGTACAATTTTGAGCACTTTCAATTTTGAGCAAAATACATGATCTCCTGATCAATGGTTCACCCAATAATACATCAGACACGCTGAGAGGAGCAACATCACATAGTACCTCATCCGTGAATGGATTAATGTTGTACGGAAAGCGACACTGCTGTCGGACGCAGAGATCTCTTCCTTGGTGAAGCCACCCGATGGTATATGGTTGCAGGTGTGCTATGGTTGATACGCCGAGCTGCTTCACGACCTCTACCAAAATGAGGTTGTTTTGGCTTCCGCTATAGATAAGGAATTTCAATGGAGAACCCTTCACCCACATCTGTAAATGGAAGAGGCGTTCCCCCTCCTCTGGATCCTCAGTATCCTCCCTCTACAGCTTGGTAGTGGAAAAAATGGCACTTGGATCCATATCAATGATCTACTTCCCTTTTTCATTTCCCTTGTATGGTTCTGACTCGGGATCAGAACATGCATCTGATTCATGTGCCTTCAGTTCGCCCACCAGCAACTGTTTCGCCTAACACTCATTTGTGCTATGAATGGGGTTGTTATGAAATTCACACCACTTCCTTGTGTCCTTCTTTGGATTTGTGGTGTTATTCTGAGTCGCCTCGCTTTGGCTTTTCCCCTTGTTCTGTGGTTCAGGGGCGCCTTTCCCTGGCTTCAGATTCGCAGATCCAAAGTCTCGCTTATTTTGCTTAAATTACTACTCGATCTTGGCGGCATAGAGATATGTCATGCCAAGAAAGGTAATGTCGAGGAACTCCATTTCCTCCTGAATGTATCTATGAAAACAACTATGTTACTTGAGCACCAAATGTCTCTCGTAATCTTTAATACCCAATTTTGTTCGCAAGGTATGGAACAGATTCGTCAGTTCGTGCATTTCTTACTCTTTGTTGTCGCACCGTGGTTTGTTGGATGTACTTGCCCTCATAGCTCGCCACAGGGTAATATTGTTCCTTGATTCTGTCTCGGAATGAATTCCAAGTGGGTGGGGCCAATAACATATAGGGTTCCCTCTTGTCCTTTTTCTCACAGTAGGTTTCCCACCAATCTTTGACGTGGGGGGCAACTTTGAGGAGTGAAAAAGTAATCTTTCCTCGGTCGAAGAAATCATGGATCGAGAAATACCCTTCCAGCAAATTAAACCATCTATCTATGGCATCTGCATCTATCCAGCCTTCAAATACAGGAATGTATAATATTACCTGTACCTTGAAAGGAGTGGTATCTCCAGAGTGTCTTTTGGATGCATATGCGTCGTCGGTGGGCAGTCATTCAAGGATCTGGGAAACTTTATCCATCATCCTGTTCCTTTGTTTCTTGAGGGCCTCCTCGAGCAATAATTTGATAGGATCTCCTTCTCCCTCATCTTTCTTTTCTTCTACCATGGGAGGTTGTCGGGGTTTGCGAGATTGATCTTGCAAGGGTTCAATTAGATCCAACCCTAACTCCTTATACCCTGACCGCGTTGGGGACATGCAAAGAAAAACGGAGAAAGAGCACACCGCTCTAAAACCACTTATCCATATTTATGAAAGAACAGAATAAAATATAGAAATAGATATAAACACAGAGGTGCAGTAGAAATAATAATGCATTTCATTAATAACAAATAGCTGAAATATGCTTAAAGAAAGAATGGAAATAAACTAGTTAGGCTGTTGATAGCTTATCTCTATGAGGAGATGTGGTGGCTACAGGCCTCCAAACTATGTTACAATGAGGGTCAAGGGTCTATTTATTGTTTAGAAACAATGGAAAACCATAAACATCCAAAAAACTAACCCTAAGAGATGAAGCACCAAAACTATGGGCCCCGTTTGGGTACATCAACTTCCCGGGAACATAACTTTGGCATATTATCTATGTTTGATGCACTCAATACCTCGTTAGAAATATCTATCCAAGGAATACAAGTTTTGATGTGATCAACATCAAAGAAAATTTTGTTATACCCCCCGGTTTTCCCAAAAAATGTCGTTTAGGGCCTCAAAACAACTCTAGAAGTTCAGGACCCAGAAACCTGCTAAAAATAGTAAGTTGTGTTGAAACTAAAAATCTGAAAGAACTGATGGTGGGTGTTTGAATGGAATAGGTGGGTGTCCACAAATATCCACATGGATCATTAGGGCCTCAAAACGGCTCCTTAAGTTCAGGACCCAACATTGCTAAAAATAGTAAGTTGTGCTGAAACTGAAAAACTTAAAGAACCGATGGTGGGGGTCCAAATGGAATAGGTGGGTGGCAACCAATACCCACTTAGATCATTCCTACCCATTAGGAAGAAATGTTCCCCATTTCTTTGATTTCCTCCATGAGATGTGGCAACTTCTACTAAACTTGGTATTAGATTTGTCGAAGATGTCATGGACTTGTTGGCGGACCTAATGGATGTGTTCAATAAATTTGGTTGCTTTATCAGCCTCAGACAGTACATGTGTGGATTTTGTCTATGTGGTTGCATGATGTATGGAAACATCAGGCGGTGGTGCACTTGGGGTCAGTTCAATGGAGTGCTTGACCTGGTAGTGTAGATGAACCTTTGTGGGTGAGGAGAAAATGTCCATGTATTCCTCCATGACATTGTCCATTTGGAGCTGTTGTAGAGGGGAGCCATGTTTCGAGGTTGTAGCCACAATATTCTTTTTCCCTGTGGGAAAATTTTAATGCAAGCAAATTTCATGGTTTGGGAAACAAGCTTACTGCATTGTTTTGCAGTAGTCAAAGAGATGGTAGGAGGCAATACTACCTCTGGTATCATGTACAATTTATTTCCCAAAGTAATAACAACGGAACGAGGCCTAGAATCATACACAGTATGTCGCTTCCACAAGCATTGTTGGCCCAATAATACAATAGACACATCAAGAGGAGCAACATCACACAGTACCTCATCCTTGAATGGCTTGATGTTGTATGGAAGGCGACACTGCCGGCGGACGCGGAGATATCTTCCTTGGTGAAACCAACCAATGGTATATGGTTGCGGTTTTGCTATGGTCGGTAGGCCAAGCTGCTTCATTACATTTTCTGAAATGAGGTTCTTTTTGCTTCCGCTATCAACACGGAATTGCAGTGGAGAACCATTCACCCACATCTGCTAATGGAAGAGGCATTCCCCCTCCTCTGGATCCTCGGGATCCTCCCTCCAGAGCTTGGTGGCGGCAACAATGGCACTGGGATATTCATCAATGATCTACTTCCCTTTTCATCGCCCTTGTCTGGTTCTGACTAAGGATCAAAAGATGCATCTCATTCAGGTGCCTTTAGTTCGGCCACCGGTGATTGTTTCACCTGTCACTCGTTTGTGCTATTAGTGGGGATGTTATGAAATTCACACCACTTCCCCATGTCCTTCTTTATATTTTTGGTTTTTTTATGAGTCACCCTGCTTTTGCTTTGCCCCTTATTTTTCAATTTGGCGATGCCTTTCCCTGGCTTCGGATTCGCAGATCCAAAGTCTCACTTCTTCTGCTAAAATTTCTGCTCGATCTTGGTGGCATAGTGATATGTCGTGCCAAGCAAGGTAATGTCGAGGAACTCCATTTCCTACTGAATGTATTTGTGCAAAAAAATATGGTACTTGACCACCAAATGTCTCTTTGAATCTCTAATACCCAATTTTGCGTGTAGAGTATGGAATAGATTCGCCAGTTCGTGCACATCGTGATCCCTTTGCTACCGCAACATGGTCCATTGGATGTACTTGTCCTCATAGCTCCCCACAAGGTAATATTTCTCCTTGATGTCATCTTGAAATGAATTCCAAGTGGGTGCGACCGAAAACAGAGAGGGTTCCCTCTCGTCCTTTTTCTCACAATAGGTTTCCCACCAATCTTTGACATGGGGGGTGGCTTTGAGGAGTGCAAAAGTAATATCTTCTCGATTGGAGAAATCATGGACTAAAAAATACCCTTCCAGAAAATTCAACCATCTATCTATGGCATCTGCATCTATTTGGCCTTCAAATATAGGAATGTCAAATTTTACCTGTACCTTGAAAGGAGTGGCGCCTCCAGAGTGGTTGTTGGATGTATATGCATCATCGATGGGCAGTCGTTGAAGGATATGGGAAAATTTATCCATCATCTTGTTCCTTTATTTCTCGAGGGCCTCCTCGAGCAATAATTTTATATGATCTCCTTCTCCCTCATCTTTCTTTTCTTCCACCAAGGGAGGTCGTCGGGGTTTGTGAGGCTTATCTTGCAAGGGTTCAACCCGATCCAGCCCAAACTCCTTATACCCTGACTGTGTTGGGGACATGCAAATAAAAACATAGAAAGAGCGGACTGCTCTGAAACCGTTGATCCAAATTTATGGAGGAACAAAATAAAATATAGAAACAGACATAAATACAGACATGCAATGGAAATAATAATTCAGTTCATTAATAAAAAATAACTGAAAAATGCTTACACACATAATGGAAATAAACTAGCTAGGATGTTGGTATCTTATCTCTGAGAAGATATGTGGTGGCTACATGCCTCAGAACTGTGTTACAATGAGGCTCTAAGGCCTATTTATCATTGAGAAACAATGGAAAACCCTCAACATCCAAAAACCTAACCCTAGGATATGAAGCGCCAAAACTATGGGCCCCGTATGGGTACTTCAACTTTCCGAGGATGTAACTTTGGCATATGATCTCTGTTTGATGTGATCAATACCCCGTTAGAAATATCTAACGAGGACTACAACTTTTAATGTGAGAAATATCAAAGTGACTCCCATGTTGCTCCCAAGTTTCCCAAAAAACATCGTTTAGGGCCTCATAATGACTCCGAAAGTTTAGGACCTGAAAAACTGCTAAAAATAGTAAGTTGTGTTGAAATTGAAAAATTGAAAGAACTGATGGTGGGGGTCCGAATGGAATAGGTGGGTAGCCAAAAATATCCACTTGGATCATTATAGCCTCAGAATGGCTCCAAAAGTTCAGGATCTGGAAAATTGCTAAAAATAGTAGGTTGTGTTGAAACTGGAAAACTTAGAGAATCGATGGTGGGGGTCCAAATGGAATAGGTGGGTGGCCACCAATATCCACCTAGATCATTCCTCCCCCTTTAGGAAGTAATGTTCCCCATTGTGTTGATTTCCTCCATGAGATGAGGCAACTTTTGTTGTACTTGGTATTGGATTTGTTGAATATTTCATGGACCTGCTGGCAGGCATTTTGGATGCGTTCAATAAATTTGGTTTCTTTATCAGCCTCATAAAGTACATGTGTGGATTTTTTCTGTGTGTTCGCATGATTTATGGCAACATCAAGTGGTGGTGTGCCTAGGATCAGATCAATGGAGTGTTTGACATGATAGTGTAGAGGAACCTATGTGGGTGAGGAGAAAATATCCATGTATTCCTCCACTACTTTGTCCATCTGCTACTGTTGTGAAGGGGAGCCTTGTTTCGAGGCTGTGCCCACAATATTTTTCTTTCCCTGTGGGCTAATTGTAATGCAAACAAATTTCCTAGTTTGGGAAACAAGCTTACTACGTTGTTTGCTGTATTCAAAGGGATGGCAGGAGGCGATACTACCTCCGGTATCCTGTACAATTTATCTCCCAAAGTAATAACAATAGAACGAGGCCTAGACTCATACACAGCATGTCGCTTCCACAAGTATGGTTGGCCCAATAATACATCAGACACATCGAGACGAGAATTTTCATAGAGTACCTCATTCGTGAATGGCTTGATGTTGTACGGAAGGTGACACCGATGGCGAACGCGGAGATCTCTTCCTTGGTGAAGCGACCCGATGGTATACAATTTTGGGTGTGCTGTGATCGGTAGGCCGAGTTTCTTCACGCCTTTTTTGAAATGAGGTTATTTTGGATTTTGCTATCGACAAGGAATTGCAGTGGAGAACCCTTCACCCACATTTTCGAATGGAAGAGGCATTCCCCCTTCTCTCTGGAACTTGGTCGTGGAAATAATGGCACTGGGATCTACATCAATGATATGCTTCTCTTTTTCATCGCCCTTGTCTGGTTCTAACTCGGGCTCAGAACATGCATCTAATTCAGGTGCCTTTAGTTCGGCCACCAACGATTGTTTGGCCCGACACGCGTTTTTGCTGTGAGTGGGGTTGTTATGAAATTCGCACCACTTCCCCATGTCCTTCTTTGGATTTGTGGTGTTGTTCTAAGTCACCTCACTTTGGCTTTTCCCCTTGTTCTATGATTTGGGGGTGCCTTTCCCTACCTTCGGATTCATGAATCCAAACTCTGTCTTATTCTGCTTAAATTTCTACTCGATCTTGGAGACATAGCGATATTTCGTGCCAAGTGAGGTAATGTCGAGGAACTCCATTTCTTCCTAAATGTATCTGTGCAAAAAATTATGGTACTTGAGCACCAAATTTCTCTCTGAATCTTTAATACACATTTTGTGCACAGGGTATGGAATAGATTCGTCAGTTTGTGCACATCTTAATCCCTTTGTTGCTGCTGCATGGTCCATTGGATGTACTTGTCCTGATATCTCCCCACTGGATAATATTGTTCCTTGATGTCATCTCAGAATGAATTCAAAGTGGGTGTGGCTGAGAACAGAGAAGGTTCCTTCTCATCCTTTTACTCACAGTAGGCTTCCCACCAATATTTGACATGGTGGGCAGCTTTGAGGAGTGCAAAAGTAATATTTTCTCAGTCGAAGAAATCATGGACCGATAAATACCCTTCCAGAAAATTCAACCATCTATATACAGCGTCTAAATCTATTTGGCCTTCAAATATAGGAATTTCGAATTTTACTTGTACTTTGAAAGGAGTGGCGCCTCCAGAGTGGCTGTTGGACGCATATGCGGTGTCGGTCGGCAGTCGTTGAAGAATCTGGGTAAATTTATCCATCATCGCATTCCTTTTTTCCTCGAGGGCCTCCTAGAGCAATAATTTAATAAGATCTCTTGCTCCCTCATATTTATTTTCTTCCTCGATAGGAGGTCATTGGGGTTTGCGTGGCTAATCGTACAAGGGTTCAACCATATCCAGCCCTAACTCCTTATACCCTAACCACATTGGGGACATGAAAAAAAAACAAAGAAAGAGAAAACCGCTCTGAAACCACTAATCCATATTTATGCAAGAATGAAATAAAATACAGAAATAGACATAAACATAGAGGTGTAGTGGAAATAATAATTCATTTCATTAATAACAAATAACTAAAATATGCTTACAGACTTAATGGAAATAAACTAGCTAGGGCATTGGTAGCTTATCTCTGAGAAGAGATGTGGTGGCTACAGGCCTCTGAAATGTGTTACAATGAGGTTCTAGGACCTATTTATTTTTTAGAAACAATGGAAAACCCTAAACATCCAAAAACCTAACCCTAGGAGATGAAGCGTCAATACTATGGGCCCTGTTTGGGTACATCAACTTCCCGAGGATGTAACTTTTGAATATGATCTATGTTTGGCGCGCTCAATACCTTGTTAGAAAGATATATCTGAGTATTACAAATTTTTATGTGAGAAACATTAAAGTAACATTCATGTTGCTCCAAATTTTCCCAAAAAACTTCGTTTTGGGCCTCAAAACGGCTTCGAAAGTTCAAGACCTGAAAAACTACTAAATATAGTAAGTTGTGTTAAAAATGAAAAACCGAAAGAATTGATGGTGGGGATCTGAATGGAATAGGTGGGTGGCCACCAATATCCACCTAGATCATTAGGGCCTCAAAATGGTTTCGGAAGTTCAAGACCCGACAAACTGCTAAAAATAGTAAGTTTACTAAATCTAAAAAATTAAAGAAACGATGGTGGGGGTCCAAATGGAATAGGTAGGTGGCCACCAATATCCACCTAGATAATTCCTCCCCCATTAGGAAGTAATGGACCCCATTGCATTGATTTCCTCCATGAGATGAGGAAAATTCTGCTGAACTTGGTATGGAGTTGTCGAAGATGTCACGGACCTACTAGCGGACGTGTTAGATGCGTTCAATAAATTTGGTTGCTTCATCAGCCTTAGACAGTACATGTGTGGATTCTGTCTATGCGGTCACATGATGTATGGAAACATCAGGCAGCGGTGCACCTGGGGTCATATCAATGGAGTGCTTGACTTGACAGTGTAGAGGAACCTTTGTGGGTGAGGAGAAAATGTCCATGTATTCCTCCATGACTTTGTCCATCTGCTATTGTTGTGTAGGGGAGCCTTATTTCAAGGCTATGGCCACAATATTCTTCTTTCTATGTGGGCAAATTGTAATGCAAACAAATTTCCTGGTTTTGGAAACAAACTCACTACGTTGTTTTGCAATAGTCAAAGAGATGGCAGGAGGCAGTACTACCTCCAGTATCCTATAAAATTTATTAACCAAGGTAATAACAACAGAACGAGGCCTAGACTCATACACAGCATGTCGCTTCCACAATTATGGTTGGCCCAATAATACATCAGACACATCTAGAGGAGCAACATCACATAGTACCTCATTCGTGAATGGCTTGATGTTGTATGAAAGGTGGCACTGTTGGAGACGCGAAGATCTCTTCCTTGGTGAAGCCACCTGATGGTATATGACTGTGGGGTGTGATATGGCCAGTAGGTCAAGCCACTTCATGACCTCTGCTGAAATGCGGTTCTTTAAGATTCCATTATCGATGAGGAATTGCAATGGAGAACCCTTCCCCCACATCTGCGAATGGAAGAGGTGTTCCCCCTCCTCTGGATCCTCGGGATCCTCCATCTGGAGCTTGGCGATGAAAAAAATGTCACTGGGATACGCATCAATAATTTTCTTCCCTTTGTCATCGCCCTTGTCTAGTTCTCACTCATGATTAGAACATGCATCTGACTCAGGTGCCTTTAGTTTACCCACGAGCGACTGTTTGGCCCGACACTTGTTTGTGTTGTGAGTGGGGCTGTTGTGAAATTCACACCACTTCCCTGTGTCCTTATTTGGATTTGTGGTGTTGTTCTGAGTCACCCCGCTTTGGCTTTGCCCCTTGTTCTTTGGTTTGGGGGTGCCTTTCCCTAGCTTCATATTCGCAGATCCAAAGTCTCTCTTGTTCTGCTTAAATTTCTCCTCAATCTTGGTGGCATAGCAATATGTCGTGCCAAGCAAGGTAATTTCGAGGAACTCCATTTCCTCTTGAATGTATCTGTGCAAAAAATTGTGGTACTTGACCACCAAATGTCTCTCTGAATCAAGGTGTCATCAATGAATATAGTAACAAACTTGTCTAGATAAGGATGTAACACACTATTCATCAAGCACATAAAAGTAGTTGGAGCATTATTCAAACCAAATGGAACTACAAAAAACTCATAATGCCCATACTTGGTCTAGAAAGTTGTCTTGTAAATATCCTCTTCCTTGAAGCCTACTTGATGGTATATTGTTTTCAAATCAATCTTCGAGAACATTTTTGCTCCCTTCAATTTATCAAACATGTAATCAATCCTTGACAATGGGTGTGAATAATTTCTTTCAATTGTAACTTCAACTATACTAACTCTGGAGTGCTCATGTTGTATGGTGCATTTGATGTTGGCACTGCCCCTAGTACCAAATCAATGGAAAAGTCCAATTCTCTATGATTTGGAAACTCTAAAACATCTACTGGAAACACATCTTGTAACTGTTGTAAGATTGGGTACCTACTTAATATCTTTTCATCCTCATCCTCTTTACCTTTATCTCTAGAACTATGCATTGCGAATAACACACACCCTTTTCAGCAACCACGCTTTTTCTGCATAGTTTTCACCATTCTAACTGATGTTGCTTTCTTCTTACCCTGCAAGATCCTTTGTTCTCCATTGTCATCCAAACACTCGATAGCTTTGTTATAAAAATCCACCTTACTCCTCTGAAGATATAACCAATCCTACCCAACAACATATTGTATGATCCCAACAAAAATACATTCAAATGTGTTGATGTAGGAATACAATTTAACTTGAATGCACAATCTCTTACCCAATGATGAACTCTTTTCTTCGTACCTATATCCAACTACACTAACCAATACTCTGTATGCACTTCTGCATTCAAACCACACTTATCCACCAAGTCAGGTTTAACATAACTATAATTATATATAGGGTCAATCAAAATAGAAATAACTTGATCACAAATCTTACTGCCATATCAATAATAGACGTTTGATGATCTTCCTTCTTGTTATCCAACGCTGCATAGGTACGAGGAACAAGGAATTCTCTTCCAAACATCCCCAACTGTCTGTGCTTCTTGTGCACTGTAAATTTGAGACATGCCATCATGATTACGTGGACAATCCCTCTTAAGATGCTCCTTACCACATGTCCAACACTGCAACCTACCTATACCATCACCTCTATTATGCTTCCCCCTAGACTATGAGCCATATCCCTGTCTAACTACGTTGAACTTATTATAAGGTACAACGTTTTCTTTCTCTTTTGAATTTTGAGGCCTTGTTCTTTTCAATTTCCATTTTCCTTTATCTTTATCTTTCCCTTTCCAACCCTTTTGCGATTATTTCTTACGCTTTGAATTCTCATAATAGTGCTTCAATTTTCCAATTACTTCCTCAAGTGATCGAGGCTCGTCATACTCAATCCGATCTCTAAATGCTAATGGTAATCCACTAGCGAATATCTGAAATTTTTCTTTTTCATCTCTAAGATACATTACATACCTCAATAACTATAATAACTTGGTCGTATACTCCTCATATGTAATCGATCCCATTTTTAGCTCATAAAACTCCTTGGTTTGTTGTCATAGTACCTCTCCGAAAATTATTTCTTCCTGAAAAGTCTCTTGAATTCATGCCAGCTAAAATCTTATGTTTTTATGTCTCTGACCCATTTCACATCTTCCCACCCTATGTATGTTTTCCCTTTGAGGTTGAAGGTAGATATTATGGCCTTCATATAGTTTTTGTACTCATGCATCTTAAAGAACTTATGCATCCCAAGTAACCATGCCTCTGCATCCTTCGGCTTCTTCAAATCCTTGTCAAAGGCAAGTGGATTTTCTTTCTTGAACTCATCTGGAAAATATCCCATGTCATTCCTCCAGTAAGGATGATAACGATGACGATCATAGTGCTTGAGAGAACTTGAACTAGAATAGAACATGTGTCCATCACCTCTCCTATCTGGAGTATCCAAGAGACTGCCATCTTTGATAGTACCATCACTATCCAATTTGTGCCCACCATGAGATCTACTACAATATTCCCCATTATTCCTATCCTCCTACCCATGATTGATCCAAAGTGGTCCATGTCTCTACAATTTTGACAAACTCTAAAGGATTACTGCATTGATTGCTGCTTGTTTCTCATGTGCCTGAATGATCCTGTCATTATCTGCCTTGCAACTTCTTATTTTTTCCTTCAAACTTCTTAATGTATCTGCTAAGTCAAAATAATTCCCAACACCATTTTTCTCATATGATACATAGGGAGAGTCTTGTGAACTGTATTCCACCATATTTCTAGTCATATTTTGATATTCCTGCAAGTATACCATGTCAGCTAAATCAAAACATAACAAAATAAACATACCTCAATATAGTTTAGGGAGGGATATCTCGTCTGCAAGATCAACCAGATTAGAAAGATACTTGTATAATCATGATCATAGCATTATATAAACATCATTTCAACCATTGTCCAGTTATCAATGCATGACCATACTGACCAAATACCATTACCTCATGCACGACAACTGTCACCGTGTCAATGTATGCATAACGACATATAAACATTGAAATGCATAACCAACATACACTCATGATAAACACAACCAAAATCAAATTTCACATGGTGACACAACTTAAACCATGACCACCACTATGCATACACAACAAGCATAAAGAACACATATGCATCTAACATGTATGCATGACCAACACATCGTTGATCCAATCCAAGGGGTGCAACCATTCTATGATACCACTTTGTAACCACCCTACTCCCACATTTACCCAAGCTGACCAGTCCGTTGCGGTCAACATGTGATGATAGGCTACTATGATATTATTCAATTCCCCATGTACATTTAAGGAAGTGGAACTGATGTAAAAAAACCAAAATAACCTCCCACACATGATACAGAATCTTCAGGAGCCAACCAACCCTTCTAGGTGAAAAAATCCAGAGGTAACTTGACATTTCATTGATATGGACCCTCAGATGCTCCGATGACAAGCCATGCATGTGACTGAGGCTTTCCATTCACTCTCACAACAAGGCATGGCAACTACTGTGGACTTTTTCAGGCATTTTTATGCCAACGACCCCAGATTCTGAGCCAATTTTTTAGGGCTAGGTCTCAGGCCACTACCCAGAACTTCATGAAACTTCTAGAAATGAATAATAACCTTGAAACAAGACTCCTAATGCAAACATTGATACAGGTGCTTGATCTGATCCCTACTAGCCATGACAGAAATTTTTCCAAACATGTCATAAATATGAAATCTACAGGTCATATCAAGAAATATGAGAATAGGGGTCTCATACTTATCTGAGATTCGAAAAGAATAAATTTTTCATTATCATAATAGTTACAATATCACATATTAGGACATATATTCATTGTACATTCAATTTCTAATCAAAACATGATGAGATCCATACATCAAGTTTGTCATAAAAAAAATACTCATAACCAACATAAATAATAAGTATATAACAACCATAAAATCCACCTAGAAGCCAGTACATTTACACATGAAATACCAAGGAGAATAATCTCTTATTAATAAATGCAAAAGCCAACTAGGTATGGGACTTCCATGAACCACATGACCATAGATTGGCTTAACCAAATCTTCTTTCAGCCAATCACCCTCATGCCATATTCCAAGAATGAATGTGGGACTCAAAACTAAACCAATCCAAGTATCCTCAAGCTTTACCACAGTCCCACCAGACCACTAGGCCCTAAATAAGCATGGATGCCTTTGGATTTCCCCACCTACACTAGAGGAATTTGCATACCTCCTAGTCTCTAGTCTTTGCCATATATCCCGCCATTCATCGGTCGAATATTCCTAGGCCTAATCGAGGCTCCATCCTCCAGGATTTACTGTATATCCTGCCATTCACCGGTCGAGGATTCCTAGGCCTGATCAAGGGAAGACACCTTTAGGATTTACCATATATCCCTCCTTTCACCGGTTGAGGATTCATAGGCCTACCGAGGCACACAAAAATTAGCTTTACCGCAATCCCACCTTCTCTTGTCTAGGGATTCCTAGGCCATGTGTTATTTCTATCAAATACCACTTCACTCAGTTTTGAAACCATCCAGAAATCTTGTAGAATTTTAATTTAGATTCAAAACTACTCATGTAATGTATTAAAACATAAGACTCAAATATACTCTACTAGTTTGTGGATGTAAATTCACAATCGAGAACACAAATCATTAACATGCATCAAGGTTCAACACACATACACAAAGATATATCTAGGTGAAATCAAATTCTTAAAACCCCTTGCTATTTTTATTGCATTAATCAAAGAATCTGGATGAATACAATATGCTCTACTCAACCTTGATCTCAACCTGCACAAGTATCTTCTATCCTCTGCTTGACTGACTGACTTTGGCCAATAATTAGCCAATTTTCAAGCCTTCCAAGATCCTATTTCCTTTCGTTGTTTGATTAGGAATTAGACCTTATTAATTAGGGAAATTCATCATTAATAATTGCGTAATTCCTTTATGCCTTCCTTTGATTGCATGCATGACCTGTACAACTTGGAAAATTCTGCAATTGATAGTACAATTCCTTTGGACTCCAACCTCAACTGGGTAACTCAAATTTCATGCATGCGTGAGTTAATTTAGGTTGACTTATCAATTAAATGGTTAAACATTAAAGATGCACCACAACGCTAGACCTCCTACTAATTCCTCGAACAGTTGGAACTAATTTAACTGACCTTAATTCAATTTAACTAAATTAAATTGTTACCATTGAAATTAACTCAACCTATGCTCCTAAAATTTATAAATCATTGTACACAACTCAATTTCATCCCCCAACTCGAATTAACTAAGATAATTCAGTGATAATAACTCTATTTACTCATTTAAGTTATCTTCTGATGTGGAATTTCAATTTCTTCCTAAATTAATTAAAGGAAAAATTAAATTAGGAATATCTTATTGCATTTTCAATACTCCCTCTCAACAAGAAAGGGATTATCAGATATCCCAATCGTGCTTCTATGGAACTCAAATCTTCCTCTTGACAAGGCCTTTTTCAAACTATCTGCATCATGTTCCTCTGTCGAAATTTACTACAACAACATGATCAGCCTTTGCACACAATCTCATAGATGGTGGTACCGAATATCAATGTTCTTGGATTGATCGTAAAAAAATGGATTCTCATAGAGTTTGATACAAATTTAATTTTCATAGTAAATCACAGTAGGATCCATCATCTGATCAAATAATCCAACAAGAATCTTTCTCATCCATACAACTTCACAATTTGCTTGACTAGAAACCATGTACTCTTCTTCTACTAAACTGAGTGCAATTGATCTCTTCTTTCTACTGTACCAAGAAACTATTGTTGACCCAACACTGAAAAATTCCTCCTGAAGTGCTCTTCCTAATTGATGGAATCCCCTCCCAATATGCATTTTTGAAGCCTTGTGGCTTCATTCCCTTTATCTGTTTGTACCAAAGTCCAAACTGAGTGGTGCCTCTAAGGTACTGTAGTAAATGTTTATTAGCCCTCCAAAATAATTTGGCCAGTTGAACCATGGCTTGGATCACCTGATTAACCGCATAACGCATGTATGGTCGTGTGTTCACCAAATACATGAGAGAACATGTTATCATCAATAACATTCAATTTGGTTAGGAAAGTCATTTTGTATAGGTTTTAGTGTGTCAATGAATTAATTCATGAAAATTGATGAAATTTCATAATTTGGTTATAGTCCTAAGTCTTTAGAGTCCCCACATGACATCTCATTAAAGTCATGTCAATAAAAATCTGCAAATAATCTGCATGCATTGGTTAAAATTAATTTTTAAGCCACTTCTCCACTTTTTCCTCCGAATTTTGTGGAAAACAGGTTGTTTTCACTACAGACTCACCTGACAGTTCCATAGTGAATCTGCCATACTCATAATAGAAAACGCTATGAACTCATGTTTTTTTGCACTGGCAAGGTAATGGATGAGGTGTCGATTTGCAAATGGATAGGGGTCACTATGAGGTCATGTGATGAGTTGTTTGAAGTCGTGGTTCATGCTTGGCCATCACTACCATCCCATCATTATGTTTTGCTTTCCTTATTTGGCCTCCTTCATCTCACATTCAAACTTATCATTTCAAATCATTCTTGTGAGTTGCTTGATGCCACCTTTTACCTTTTGTCTAAGTATAGCTGTTGTTGTTGTCTTAAGGAAGGTCCAACCTCTGTTTGCAAGCTACATGTTATGTGTAATTGTCTTTTGCAGGTGTCACATTTCCAAGGAGGCCAACATTATTTTGAAAGGAATGGCTACGCATAAGAAGACCAACAAAGGTGGCTCAGTGGTTAGGTATGAGCCAATGGACCTCAAATTGGCCATGGAAGATCCAAGTTTTGCAACAGCCTTCACCAGTGTTGGTTGCATGATTTTTTGTCAGAAGTTGCAGGGGTATCATGCCCAAGTTTCCAAGGATTTTGCAGTCCATTTTGTTGGGACTTCATCAAAGGTGTGCATGCTAAATTTCATGGTTTTTCCTGAGATCGTTTCCCAAGCAACATAAATTCCAAGGACAGGGGAAGAGTGGTTTAAATCCACCGAATTCAGATTGGAGAATTGCGATGAGTTCCTGAATCCTGAGCACATACGACTAGACATGACCTCAGGGATACGAAGAATTTGTCTCAAAGGAAATTACTCCAAACTCTTTCTGGTGATTCAAAATTATTTCACATGTGAAGGGAGGTTTCACATGATATGTCAGTACCACTTCAGACTTTTACTTCATTTCACTGGTAAGCAGTTTTTGGACCTTCCATTTTTTCTATTCGGAAGCTTAGGCAAAATGTCAAATAAAGTACAAGCTAGGCCTGAGAGTAGTGAAACCTCTATCTTCCATCATGGATTAATTAAGTTGTTGGTTATGGAAGAGTTAAAAAGATTAAATAGGTATTGGGCTACATTTCTATTTTTAAGTGGTTATGAAGTGGATGTGTTGGCTCCTAAGAAAACACCCAAATCAAAGACCATCCCTTCTAGTAAGAATGATGAGCCCATAGTTGAAGAAGAAAGGGGACAGGAAGGATAAATGCATCCGATTATAGATCCCATGGAGGTTGAAATGGAACATTTGCAGAAGACAGAGATACCTCAGCCCACACCTACAAGCAGCAAGCCTAAACCTAGAAAAAATAGTCATGGGAGAATCAATAGGAACCAGGCAGTGGGAAAAGGTAATATTGAAGATATTTTAAAAGCCATAGATATAGAAGAAACCCCTGTGGTTAAATATGTGGAGGCCAAAGGAGGTAAGAAGAAGAAGAAAGGCCTCACTGCCAAGAAACTTGAATTTTCTAGTGAAGATGCAGGTTTTTTATTTAAACCAAGAAATCCTCTCACTAGATTGTAGCTTGCAAAAGGTATTAAGGTTGATAAGAATTCTAAAGTGACATAGAATGGTAGACAGCTTATGGTAGAAGAAATCATCGACCTATCCCTAGCAAAAGAATAAATTATCAAGCAGAGGAAAGGCAAGGAGAAGTTCACTAAAAAATATGAAGTGGAGCTTCTAAGGTAATAGTTGAGGGAAGCTAACGAACGGTTCATTGAACCAAAGCTAGAGTTGGAAGAGGATAAGAAAGAAAGGAATATGGTAGAGGAGTTCAAGGAGAAAGTGAATGAGCAGATTATCTATTATGATGAAGCCCTAGAAAGTGCTAAGAAACTGTTGAAGAGAACCCTCCCTTTACATAGAGTGATGAAGCACACAAGGAAAAGGAACATCCAGCTAGAGGCAGAGAGGAATAAATTCAAAGGCCAAGTGAAGAAGTTGGAGGTGCAGATGGAAATGGTGCAAACAGAACTCAAGAAAAAAGGCTTGAACATGACAGTGGTGAATGAACCTGTTGAAGTTGAAACCACTTCTATTGAGGGTGAAGCCACTACTGCTTGAAGCGGGGTAAAATACAATTTTTTTTAATTTCCTCATTATAGATCATCATTTACATAGCCATGATAAATTTTGGAGAAGAAATTGGAAAAATTTCAAGCCTGTTGTCTATCAAGCAAGTTCGTAGCATACTCCATGCTTAAAGCCGAGAAAATGCTACGAACTCGATGAAGATTTTTTTTTTGGAATATATGTCTAGTTTTGTCACAAAGAAGGTAGGTGAAGGCATGTGTTTAAGTTTTTATACCCACCAGACATCTCCAATCATAAAAGAGGGTAACAATTTGCAGAGATGTCCAAAGTAGAAAACTCTACAAACTCTCACTATTGACTTGCCTAGAAGTCCTCTAATTTTGTAGTGAGGAGGAATTTTTCAATCCTTAATTGTTTTTTTGGAATAGGTCAGCTACCTGTAAGGGTCAGAAATCATCAGTAGACTTTTTGGTTGAATACACACTCATCGAAAAAGTTGATCAAGTTGCCAGCTCATCATGGCAACCAAATCGGCAAATATGACATCACCTCCTCAAAGCTCGGAAGACAGACCTCCTATCTTGGTGGGGGTGTTTATTGTTCATTTATGGTCATTTCCACCTCAGGAACATGATATTTTCGATGTATATCGACAAGCATGGGGATTTTAAAGTTAGTTAAATGTAATAAAGTGTATTAGAGTCCTATTAGGCTTCAAATTCCTAAAAATAGCAGATCTTTATTTTCTCTCCTTGTAATCTGCTTTTTGGTTAGTCATGGTGTCATTAGAGGTATTCGAAGGTCTGGCCTTGCTGGCAGACTCACTTTAAAGGTACCTAAATTTATAAATAAGCAAATGATAGATGGAGAGAGGGTTGATGGATGTTATATTGCAGACTACTATTGTAAATATTTTTTATCAGTAATATACAGTGGCAGCTGACTTCTTTTCTTACCTGAGATTCATTGGTATTCTTATATGTATTTGTCTTATAAGTAGGTCTGAAATAGTTACTCTAGGTTGATTGTTGAAGCAGCCCATTAGCTTCACTTTGGTGATAACATTTTGGTGCGTCTGCCGGAAGACTGAAGATACATTTTCTCGAAATTTTGTGCTCAAACAGAAATACTGAACTCTTGAAGGTAGCAGGAGCTTAGAAGCATTCAAAGGTTGTACTTCTACCTTGGCAAATCCATTCTTAAAGAATTCAGAAATTCATAGCTTCATGGTGACTCCACTACTTGAAGATCAGTAGCTTGATGAAGTTCCAAGATGAGTTCTATTGGAAGAAATAATGCAAGGTATGCCCCTATGAGTCGATCTCACATCCCTAGTTTTCCAAATCCTATGCCAACAGTTAATTGGTTGACTTATCTTCCTATATTTAAAGATGAAAAGAAATATAATTTTTCTCTTCACTTGGTTAGATTCCATATGCATGTACATAAGTTTCAAGTTGCGTTTCCTTAGGATTGTCTCATGAAAATGTTTATGGCCACCCTGGAGGATAAAGCTAGAACATGGTATGAAGGGTTGCAATCGGGAAGGTTGTTCTCTTTAAGAGATTTCCAAAGGAATTTCTTAGAACATTATGAGAAAACTCATTCTTCACTATCACGGTTACAAGTCTGTTGTGATTTTTGTGAGGTTTTCATTCCATATCTTAAAAATCTTGGTGATGATGGAAAGTGCATGAATGAGGATATTTTAGAGGCACTTTATGATTTCTCTTCTCATGTTAGTTGTCATGATAATCAAGAATTTTTCCAACAAACAAATGTGTCTTCTTTTCTTGAAGATGAAATGGATCAACACTTTGACAACCAAGCTATATCCTATGAAATTTGTGAAAATTTACCGCAGCTTTCCCAATCTTTAGGTGATAAAGTAGAACATAAATATGGTCAGTTACAAGGCTCTTCACTTTGTTCATTTTATGAACCTTTGAATGTTGAGAAACATGAAAATGGACAAAAGCAAGGAGAATCTTATGTGAAACATGTTTCTTTTTATCATCAGGAGGAGGTTGATTCCTTGATTATGCTTAAAGGTTGTCATGAGGAAGCACTAATGGAGAATAATCAGCAAGTTTTTGATCTACAAGTTGATGTCCCAAAATGTCATTCTACAGATTTAAATGATCAAAATTTTTTGTTTATGCATGATGATATACATGAAGTTATAATTTTAATGCATGAAAAATCATTTATAAACATCCATGTAGCACATGATATGGTTCCTCCCATTGAATATTTTCATGAACAGTCAGAGCCTTGTCTCAAAAATTATGCTGAAAAGGAAGACATAAAACAGAGACAACCTACAATTATGAATCAAAATTATCCTTTGGATCATCAAGACATTATACTTTTTAGTGTTTTCAAGGATCTTATTGTTGATTTGCTGATTTCATCAAAAGAGGAAAATTTTCATGATTATCAAGGTCCTTTGGTAAGCCTATGTTAGTCATCAGTGAAGGTGGAGTTTCTTTCATTTATAAGTTTAGGTTATGGATTCAATTTTTATTCTGAGTTTCTAATAGATGGTCCATTGAACAACAGTCAGGAAGCCCAGGTGTTGGATCAACTCTTTGATTGGCTATACTGGAGGTTTCATATTGCTTGAATTGAAATTTTGGTCTTCAGTTGTTAGAGTAGGATTGGTATTTACATAAATAATCTTGTTGGGCAAGCATCTCTTTCAGCATTTAGTTTGAAGATTATATTTGCAAGTTTCGGTTTGTACAAGTGTTTTTGCTTCAAGAGAATATCAAGGATTTAATACAGGCTGAAGAAAATGACAAGTGTTTGGGAACTGCCCAATGAATATGGCAATGGAGCTGTTGGTTCTTTTTTGTAACATAGGGGTACATCATCCCCAGTGGAGCCAATGTTACCATCAATAACATTCAGTTTGGTTAGGAAAGTCATTTTGTATAGGTTTTAGTGTGTTGATGAATTCATTCATGAAAATTGATGAAATTTCATGATTTATTTATAATCCTAAATCTTTAGAGTCCCCACATGTCATCTCATTAAATTCATGTCAGTAAAAATATGCAAAGAATCCGCATTCATTGGTTCAAATTAAGTTTTAAGCCACTTCTCCACTTTTTCCTGAGTCCACAACGAATTCTCTGGAAAACAGGTTGTTTTCGCTACGGAATCACCTGACAATTCCGTATTGAATCTGCCATATTCATAATAGAAAATGCTACGAACTTGTCTTTTTCTATACCGGCAAGGTAATGGATGAGGTGTCGATTTTCAAATAGATAGGGGTCAGTATGAGGTCATGTGCTGAGTTGTTTGGAGTCATGGTTCATGATTGGTCATCATTACCATCCCATATTTCCTTTTTTCTTTTCTTATTTGGCCTCTTTCCTCTCTCATTCAAACTTATAATTTCAAGTCATCCTTGTGCGTTGCTTACTGCCACCTTTTACCTTTTTTCTGAGTATAGTTGTTGTTGTTGTCTTAAAGAAGGTCCAGCCTCTGTCTGTAAGTTTCTTGTTGTTCGTAAATGTATTTTGCAGGTGTCACATTTCCAAGGAGGCCAACATTGTTTTGAAAGAAATGGCCATGCATAAGAAGACCAAAAAAAGAGGCTAAGTGGTCAGGTATGAGCCAATGGACCTCAAATTGGCCATGGAAGATCCAAGTTTTGTAGCAGCCTTCACCAATGCTAGCTACATGAGGTTTTTTCAAAAGTTGTAGGGGTATCATGCCCAATTTTCCAAGGATTTTGCAGTCAATTTTATTGGAACTACATCAAAGGTGGGCATACTAAATTTCATGGTTTCTCTTGAGACCGTTGCCCAAGCAATAGAAATTCCAAGGATAGGGGAAGAGTTTTTTAAAGCTACCAAATTCAGATTGTAGAATTGTGATGATTTCCTGAAGCCTGAGCACATAGGAGTGGACATGACCTCAGGGATACCAAGAAGTTGTCTCAAAGAGAATTACTCCAAACTCTTGCTATTGGTTCAAAAGTATTTCACATTTGAAGGGAGGTTTCACATGATATATCAGTACCACTTCATACTTTTACTCCATTTCACTGGTAAGCAGCTTTTGGACCTTCCATTTTTTCTATTCAAAAGCTTAGGCAAAATGTCAGATAAAGTACAAGCTAGGCCTGAGAGTAGTGAAACCTCTATCTACCATCATGTATTAATTATGTTGCTGGTTATGGAAGAGTTGAAAAAATTAAATATGGATTGGGCTACATTTATGTTTTTAAGTGGTTATGAAGTGGCTGTGTTGACTCCTAAGAAAAAATCCAAATCAAATACTTTTAAGTGGTTATGAAGTGGATTGGGCTACATTTATGTTTTTAGCAGAAGCTTTATCCTATATACTTTCACTTCAGATTCAGCACTTGCAGCTATCCTCACGCAGAAAGACAGCAACAATGATGAACGACCTATATCCTTCGTGAGTACTGGTTTACAAGGAGCTGGATTGAACTACCCTAAAATCGAAAAGCAAGCCTATGCAGTCTACAAAGAAGTCAAGCATTTCAGGCCTTACATCTTGAAAAACCATGTCAAGGTTTTCGTTCCCCACCCAGTTGTCCGCTCACTGTTCATGCAGCAGGAGCTAGGCGAGAGGCGAGGCAACTGGGTGGCATGCCTGCAAGAGTATGAATTAGAGTTTAAACCAGCACACACTGTTAAAGGACAAGGACTATGCCAAATGGCTGTGGAGGCTGCAAGCTCACATGGAGTTGAAGAAGAGTGTTGGGAACAAGAAATCGACATGTATCAGAGTGACCACGCACCTCAGCAGAGAATCCCTTCTTGGTACTCTGACATTTCGGGATATTTAGCCCATGGCATCCTGGACCCTGCTCTAACTACCTGACAGAAACGCGCAATAAGGCTCAAAGCTGCATCTTACCAGTTGATCCAGGGTAAGATTTCCGAGAAACATTATGATGGAGTTCTGTTACACTGCTTGGAACATGATGAAGCACAAAAAATCTTGATCGAGCTACACGATAGACCAGCTGGAGGGCATTTTGCAGGCGATACCACCGCCCACAAGATAATGCGTGCAGGATACTATTTGCCAACCCTTTTCAGAGATGTGCATGCATATGTCCGGAAGTGCACTCAATGCCAAAGATTCGCAAATAGGGAAGCGCAACCAACCTCCCCCCTACTATCAGTAGCAGTGGAGGAGCCCTTTCAACAGTGGGTTTTGGACGTGATTGGTGAAATCATACCTCACTCCTCCAAGCAATATCGGTATATTCTTACTGCTAACGATTATTTCACCAGGTGGGTCGAAGCAGCACCTTTACGCCAAATCAATGATCAAGAGGTAATATAATTTGTCACTCATTTCATCATCACCAGGTTTGGCATTCCAACTTCCTTGGTTTTCGATAATGCAACTTACTTTTCATCTTTTAAATTGTATGATTTTGCTCTGGAAAACGGTATTTTTCTTAAACATTCTGCAAATTATTATCCCCAAGGTTATGGGTTAGCTGAGTCAACTAATAAAAATCTTATCCGCATCATTAAGAAGACTCTGTTGTCCCACCAACGCAACTGGCACAACGCTCTCTAGGCCGACCGTGTCACGCCCAAATCCTCCCTAGGCACCTCCCCGTATTTTCTTGTGTGTGGAAAAGAAGCAGTTCTTCCTCCCCACTTATCTCTCCCTGCCCTTCAGTTGTCCCAAGAATGCCATGGTACCCCATGCCCCACTTGCAGACCTGGATCGATGCTCTACTTAAGTTGGAGGAAGAACGACAAAAAACCTGGGAAAAGTTTGCCATCCACCAAAGCCGGATCAAGAGATGGTTTGATACAAAATCCGCAGGGAGTAAAAACATTGAAGTAGGAGACCTAGTCCTTAAATGGGATAAATCTCATGAAGAAAAGGGAAAACATTCCAAGTTCCAAGCACTATGGATAGGTCCCTTCCAGGTTAAGGAGAAATTGGGTTCCCACATGTTTAGACTGCAAACTCTTGAGGGAAGAGTCGAGGTCCTCCCGGTAAACGGGCATGACCTCAAACACTACTTCACTTAGCATCCCTTAGAGGGCTATCCTACCCTTGTACCATATTTTCTGCTTTCGTTCCTTTTTTGTCAAAAAAAAAAAAATTTAAAATTAAAAATTAAAAAACGGAAGGCCTTATCGGAGCCACGTAATTGGCACACTACGATAGGTTCTATGTTGATGGGAGGCCTTTCCTGAAAGACACGAAGGTGGTAAAAGATTGCTTGTAATTGGCACCCAAAGGTAGCACATGACCTAGCTCAAGCCATCAAGCGTGGGGAGCCCACCTAGCAAGTTTGAGAGGGTGTCTGCGAAAAGAAAGTGTGATACAGCGGCAACTAGATCGGAAGGAAACAAAGTTAACTCCGGGTGACGTCAGGAAATCTGGGAAAAACCAAAGTCCTCATATCAGACTAGGAGCAACCTCTCTGCAAGTAAAATAAGTTGAAATCCCTCATCCGCCCAGGAAAAAATTTCCCATCTCAAATAAGTGCCATGAGCATATCTAAATAAGTGCCTTAGGCACATTCAAAATAAGTGCAATAGCACACCAATAAAGGGTAAAGGATTGAGAAAGGCTTCCTGCGCAGAGAGGTGATGTAATGACTCCACCGGGGTACTGACCAGGCTCCCTGGTAGTGGAGCAACGTTCATGAATCCTAGGCAGTGACTCCGTCGGGACTGAGAGGTTCGCAGGCAGTGGAGCAACACAATGAGGACAAAATAATCATACCGGACCCTGTAGCCGCCTGGAGTTCTCCAACCCTTTCGATCCGGAAACCTGAAGAAATGAAGTTCGGTTAACCAAAACCCAAACAAGCCAGCAGGCCAAAAAACCTTGCAAGGTGCCAAAGGCAAGGTAGTGCTAACCTTAAGGCAAAAATAACAGCTAGTGAAGGCCCCTCCCTCCCCCTCCAAGGCCAACCATTGGTAGAGACTCTAAGTTCAACCAGTAAATCACCATTTTTTGTAGCCTCTACAACACCCTCCAAAAAACCCCCACTTTAAAATTTTTTGGAGCCCCTTAAGCACAAAGAAAAGTTAAGTAAAGAGTCGGGAGGGCTAAGTCACTGAGTTGCAAACTTCAAATTTGTGGAAAATCGTGACCCTGCGACCTTGCGACCCCGCGACCCTGAGGTCGCAAGGTCGCAAGGTCGTAAGGTCACATCCCTCTTAGATCACCACGCCATGTGACCCTGCGACCTCATTAATGGCTCGCACGTGCGACCTTTTTATATATAGGAGGTCGCTAGTTACATTTTTCGTATGCAGCGAATAGAAAAAAACGCCTCTGACAGGTCGACTGGAGTGCGATTTTCCCGGGTAAGTTGCCGTTTTCCTCCTGCTATTTCCTTTTTTGGTAATTCTTGCCTAATATCTTATTCCTTAGCCTTTAAATTTCCCCCTACCTTAGCCATTGTTTTCATTTGTCACTTAGGGTTCCCCTTTTGATTCCAACATTCACCCTGCTTGCCCAACTTATCACAGTTCCTCATCCAGCCTCTCATGACCTGCTCCAAAAGCTATCCCCTGGCTCTTTCTGGACCCATTTAGCCCTGTGTTTTTCAAGTTAAAGGGAAAAGCAACTTTACGCCGCACGCGCCAAACCGCCAGCAAGCCCTAGCGTGACTTGCAACCTTGCGACCCCGCGACCTAGTCGCAAGGTCGCAAGGTCGCATTTCTACCATTTTCTCGCAACTTGCGACCCCGCAACCCCGCGACCTAGTCGCAAGGTTGCATGGTTGCACTTTTTCCATTTTCTCACAACTTGTGACCCCACGACCTAGTCGCAAGGTCGCAAGGTCCAACTTTTTCCATTTTCTCACAACTTGCGACCCCGCGACTCCACGACCTGGTCGCAAGGTCTTACTTTTTCCATTTTTTTACAACTTGCGACCTTGAGACCCCGTGACCCAGTAGGCCGCTTATTCAGCTCTACAGGTGTCCCCATTTGAAATAATTGATAAACTATAACTGGCCTTGTATCATCATGGCATCTTTCTTATCCTGGGATTCTTTCATGAATATGACAGGTGAATTCGAAGCAAACTTAGAGTGTATACATGTCCCCTCAGATTCAAGCGACATGGGGCCTCCAGTATCTCGGAAAAAATACAAGATCCTGGTAGTGGAGGACGTAGAGATGGACATGCCAATTTCCCCACCCCCGATCTACAGAGATACCCTATGCACATTTGCCAAAGGGGATAGCATGTGTTGGTACCAAGTGTACCAAGAGTTCGCTAGAACATAATTCCCAGAGGACCTCCCTGATCGGGAGATATACTTACAGGTCAAAAGTTCCAAGCTACATCTTGCAGGTGCCCATCCGGCTATATTCCTATGCCCATAGATGATAGATTGGATTATACAGAAAACTGACCCCAAGAAGTTCGTAATCAGGGACAACGAAGGCAAGGCTTTTGTGACGCTCAAAGGCTCAGACGCTCATGTTTATTACTCTTTGCCTGAGTGAGAAGAGGACTTCACAGAAGAATGGGCTATCGCCCATGCAGTCCCCATAGTTGATACTCTAAATAAGTGGTGGGAGGAGCCTGAGAAAGTTAAGGTCAAGAAGGACCAGGAATATCCAGTGGCAGGCCTTAGGAAAGTATATAAATTGGTGGCTGCCATGGTTTGCAGATTGTACGGGCGCCTTGATGCCACCACCTTCAGTGGCACATGGGCAACTCTCATGGAGTATTTCACAGCGCATGACACCCGTTTCAACTGGGCCAACATATTGGTGACCTCCCTTCATACAAACATATCCTCGACATTGGTACCAGATGAAGGATTGCCTTCTGAATTCTACATGGCCTCTTATTTGTTGGATGCCATTTGTTCAAGGTTGCACTTTGAGGGATGGGTACATAACTGGGATCTAAAACAGACCCGTGCAATCCACTTACAAACCAAGGTGTTTTGGGATTCCAGGTATAAACAAGACATAGAGCCAATCTCTTAAGTGTTCATCCCTGCTCTTTACAGAAAATTGTTCGGCCAAGACACTCCTTGCATGTCTTGGTGAGCCATGGAGACGCTTGGCAAAGTGGCGCATTGGTTCCCATTCGCCGATTACACATGCATCTGAGTCTTTGGCTCATTCAAGGCCCCACATGATATGCCTAGATATGTCACAGACAAAATGCTCATGCAAGAGGTCTGCTTCCAAATGTCTTCCGGTTTCTCTAAGGTCCTGTCCAGGGGTAAGAAGAATCTGTGGCCTACGCTACCCCTCACTATCGGTGCTTACACAATCAAAGACTTCAGAGAAGTAGAGGCAGAAGTGGAAGAGATGAAAAGTTACCACCTTGGGGCATTAGAACACCATACATATGACCCAGAAAGGATAGTTCTTGATCATTGCAAGCGGGCTAAGTTCAAATGGAACTTCCAGCACACGGAACGCCCAGGAGAAGATGAAAAAAGAAATTGGTACAATGCAGACCGACAACTTGCTCCGGGGTGGACTCTGGCCAAGAAGACCTAGATGACCAAACCTTGGAAGACAGGAGCCGTGAATTAGGAGGCGCTTCTTCTTCTCTGGCTAAAAAGCCTCGAACCAGTACAGGGCACAGTACTTCTACCCAACAAAAGGAAATAGAAGCCAAAGCCCAACAAGAAAGAGAGAATAAAATGAAAGAGGATGAAGATAAGCGCAAGAAGAGCCTAAGGTCAGAGTAGAAGAAAAAGCAGGCTGAGGAGGCCAAGAAGGAAAAGGAGAAACAAGAGGCGGAGGCTGCAGCGGAACGGGAACTCAAGAAATAGTTAGATAAAGTGGAAGCTGACCGCCAGAAGAAAGCAGAGAAAGCTGCAGCAGCTGAGCGTAAAAAGCTGAATTAGAAGCAACAGAATAAGCAAAGTTCAAGCGGAAGAGAGAACATGAAAAGGCAGAAGCCGAATGCCTACGAAGAGAAGAGGAAGAAAAGAAAAACAAAGAAGAGGAGGATGCAATGCTAGAGAAAATCGAGGTATCTCCCCTCGAGGTAACTCTAGTCAGTACACAAGCCATGCTCTCCGATGTCAGTTCCTCCCAGGGGCAAGAGGAGGAGGTATTTGATCTCACCAGGCTCACATATGATCAGTTCTCCTTCAAAATCCGACAGGAGAAAAGGAGATGCCTGGCGCGAAATCCTTCCGCCTCATCCACAGTCGTGACGGGAAAAGACATATTCCTCGATACTAGGACTAATCCTGTGATGATAGCATCGGTCGGCACAGCTTTCGTGGCAGCCACAGAAGAGAATGTAACCAAAATGAGTAGAGAAATCTTCTCTCTACAAAATAGGCTACATGAGGCAGAGCAGCGAGAGGCAAGGGCAAAACAGGAAAAGATGGCATTGAGAGAGGAGGTTCAGCAAATCCGAAACAAAACTCCCCCTGTCAATGAAGTGCGGCTTACCATTCAAATGGAGGTCAATATATTAGAGACTACCATGAGGCAAATTTATGGGGAAATGTTTACCATAAAACAAACAGTCGCCCCCTTGGTGAAATCCCAAACGGAAACTAAGCAAAGGCACGAGCAGTTGAAGGAAGCCTCAGCTGCCTTAGACAGAATGATGGACTGGACAATGTAGTAGCCCCAGGCTCTCGAACATTTTTCAAAGAAGGACTGGATTCACACGCAAGATGCCAAAGTCTAGATCCGTATGAAAATGTAGTCCAAGGATAAGCTATCCAAGGACCTAGACAAGGTGATGCCTGCATACGAACATCTGATCAGCGGCATCGATTCGATGCACATCCTACATCACATTCCATCGCTGGTTGCATTGGATGAGGGGAAGACATGGGAGCAGGTGAGTCAAGAGATCCAGTCATTTTTGCAGCCCATTAAGCAAGCTACTGCCACTTCCAACCTTGCAGCATCACAAGAGAACCTGGGCAAGTTTCTTGTCACGCCAGTCTGGGTCTACACCAAGCTCGCCTCTTTGTCCAACCAGATCTCACAGAATAAGGAGACTCTCATCCCAAACGCCTTGGAGTGTATGCATAAGCTGAAATAAGAGGTCCCTTTGGTTTCTCCCATAGCAGCAGATTATCAGACTTGGAAAAAATTCCTCAAAGGACAACAGATTGATGCCCCTGGCCTCACAATTATGCGCACATCCTCATAGTCTGGTGGCAGTAGACAACTGGTAACATTTGGAAATAGGTTGCAGGTTGCGCTGCTCAACCAGGTCGCAGGTTGCATTGCCCAGCCAAGTTGCAGGTCGAAGTTCCCTTCCAAGTCACAAGGCAGCTCAATAGTTGGGCAGGCGAAGAGTCAGGAAGCCCAAAGGGAAAAATTTTGATCTATAAAACTCCCTCCAAGGAAAATGTAAAGGACCTTTTTTTGGGACTCGAGAGTTATAGAGCATTGTATTGAAGGATAACACTCTGTTGCATATGAATGAGATACTTGTCAAAACTCCTTTCGAATCTAATGTGTTTTGCTGTGCGAACACTATGAGTATTTCTTATATAGTTTCAAACGTCTTTTGATTAATGAAGTTTCACTTTTAGTGGCATCATTACACATTATAGTTCTTTGTATTTGTGTTAATTATGTTTAGCTCTTTGGCTTTCTTATGAATGTTAATGACTTTGTTTATTAGCATTTGTATTATCATTTAAATCTTTCAGGAATGGAGGGCGTTTTCGCCATAAAGAATTGTTTCTTTAGTGGTCAGAACAGCTTACAAGCATAACCCCAATGATGTGGTGTTAACAGCATTTCCTTCGGAGTTCATGCTTTATTATTTTACCTTGCTACGCATAGTGTTGTATATGGTTTAACTCATCAAGCATGTATCTAGTATCATTTGAATAAGTGTGTGTCTGCAGGTTCATTGAGTTATTTTGAGACCTAAAGAAAGGAGACCTAAGCGGTAGCCTGACCCACACCCTGGATGGGATCCCTATTCCAAACAGTTCAGAGTCTAGTTGGGACTTTTAACCGGGGAGATCCCCTACTGTTGGCCGGGCAAACTTTCCCGTCAACAAGTTTGTTAAATGTAATAAAGTGTATTAGAGTCCTATTAGGTTCCTAATTCCTAAAAATAGCAGATCTCTATTTTATCTCCTTCTAATTTTCTTTTTAGTTAGTCAAGGTGTCATTAGAGGTATTCGAAGGTATGGCCTTACTGGCAGACTCATTGTAAAGGTACCTAAATTTATAAATAGGCAGATGATATTTGGAGAGAGGGTTGGTGGGTGTTATATTGCAGACTACTATTGTAAATATTTTTTATCAGTAATATACAATGGCAGCAGACTTCTTTTCTTACCTGAGATTCATTGGTATTCTTATATGTATTTGTCTTATATGTTCTGTTAGTCTATCTTTAGTATTATAGTTGTGTGATTACTTGGAATTCATGGTCAACATGCTCCAATTTCCTTTACGCATCCAGTCTGCTGTAAATGTTATGTTTCATTAGAATACACATGCCTCAGCTTCCATGAGAGAATTTTCATATGTCACTGTGTTTTCATACCGACTCCATATGCCCAATGGTAGTTATTTTTTTGCATATTTCACCTACACAAAAATACATTTAAATCCAATTTCAGAGTTAGCCATCTGTTGATATTTATTTACTTAATATCATCTTTATCCTTGAGAGAGCCCTCTCATGCAGGAAAGGCTAAATTCTAGCTAAAATTAGGTCTGAAATCGTTACTCTAGGTTGACTGTTGAAGCAGCACATTAGCTTCAATTTGGTGATAAAAAAACCCACCAACTGCATGTACATGGTAGCATCCACTTCCTTACCTGAAGTGGTATCCTCTTTCCTTGAGTTGGTCGCTAGAGGTGTCTCCATGAATTTTCATTTGTCCATGTGGAACTTCTAAAGTATCATGTTGGCATACTTGCTCTGAGAGACAAACAGTTCCCCTTCTCTCTACCATACTTCCAAATAGAGGAAATAGTGCATCAACCCCATGTCCTTCATTTTTAACTCTCTTGCAAGTTCCTCCTTGCAAGAACTGACAAGTTTCTCATCTTCAGTCAAAATCAAGTCATAGACATATAAGACTATAATAAACAATTTACCTTCTACCAGAATGTGGTAAAGGTTTGCATCGGCTTCACTTTTTGTGAAGCACAACCCGATGAGGTAGCTATCTATCATGGTGTACCAAGCACGAGGTGCTTGCTTCAGCCCATACAATGCTTGCTTGAGTCGACACACATATGAATCTTTGTTGATGGTCTCAAATCCTTCAGGTTGTTCTATGTACACATCCTCCTCCATAACTCCATTGAGGGATGTTGTCTTCACATCCATCTGGTGGAAGAGTAACTTTATATAGGATAAAAGGTATTTTCATAGTCAATCCCTTCTAACTGAGAGTACCCCTTGGCCATGAATTTGGCCTTGTGCTTCTCAATACTTTCATCTTATGCATGATTTACCTTGTAAATCCATATTGAACCCACCACTGACTTGTCTACACGTCTTGGGACCACTTCCCAAAAAACATTTATGACAATGGAATCATATTCCTCTACCATAACATAAACCCATACCGGTTTCTCTACTACTTCCTTGAATAAGTTTGGTTTTGTCTCTACTATCTCACTCATCAAAGGCATGTAGCCTATATATTGATCTAGTGACCTCCTATGCATGCGTTGTGATGTGGGTGATCCCACATTCTCTCTAACATCCTACAATAATATGTCAACTTCTCTGGTCCACTTCCTTCCTTCCCTGGATTTCTCTACTTGAATGGTTGTCTCCACTCTTTGCTCCTCTACTTATGGCTACTTCACATCTTCTTGAGTTTCTTCCCTTGGATTCAAAATCTCCTGATCTGCATGCAACTGAAGCTCCCTCTCAAGGGAACACTTAATTGCCTTCTCTTCATCAAACTTCACATCTCTACAAACAACTATATTCCTAATAGATGGCAAGTACACCCAGTAGTTGTGAGGTGAATTAGTGTACCCCACAAATATGCCTAACTTTGTTGTCGACTCTAAATTTTTCCTTGCTTCCTTGGAAACATGGAAATACACTAATGATCCAAACATCCTAAAGTGTGACACGTATGGTTTCTTCCCTGAAAAATCTTCTTCTAGTGCACTCATCCTGAGAATCTAATGAGGACTCTTGTTCTACACATATTTTTTTGTGTTTCATGCTTCATACCACAAGTGAAAAGGTAGGCACTGGTCATGCAACATCTCCCATGTTGCTCCCACAATACTTCTTATTTTCCTCTCATCCACCCCATTTTTTTATGGGTTATGGGGTGTTGTCAACTCTTGTCGAATTCCTTCCTTTGCACAAAAAATTTTAAACTAATTCGACACATATTCACCACTGTTATCATTCCTGAGAGCCTTCACTTTCATTCCAGTTTTTTTCTCAACAAGTGCTTTAAACTCAAAAAAAAATTAGAATGTCTGGTCTTTCTTTTGCGTGAATAGAATCCAACACTTACCTAAAAAATCATTTACATATATAAAATAATACTTGTTCTTGGTCATGGAGGTTGTCGAGAAATGTCCACAGACGTCAGAGTGGATCCTTTCAAAGATTGCATGCACCCTACTATCCCGATAATTAAAGGTGGCTTTAGTGTACTCCCCCAAGGTACACACTTTTCATGTATTATGCTACTCTAGTGCTCCATTGGGGAGGCATGTGGTGATCTGTTGCATGATCTTCAAAGCTTCATGATGAAAATGGCCAAGTCTTCTATGCCATAATTCATCGACATCTCGGCCTTTCACCTTCTATGCCTTTGTGCTCAAATCAACACAATCTACCACATCCAAATTGTAGAGGTTCTTCACTTGAACCCCAATTTTCTTCACTTGTACCATGGAAATGTGCCTTAGGAATGCATTTCCTTTGTTGAATTTCACATCATAGCCATGATATTCCAACACCACGATGGAAACCAAATTCTTCTTTAGACCTGGAACAAACATCGCATTCTTGAGCTTGAGAGGGGAGTCAGACTCCCTCTGAAAAGTAACTGTACTAATACTGGCTACATTGTACCTCCCATCATCTCCCATATTGATGTGCATCTGGAGGTATTTCTCCTCCAAGTCACTAAAGAAATATTTGTTCCCTGTCATGTGGAATGAGGCATCGTTGTTGAGATACCAAACACTTCCCATAATTATGCTTACCATGCATACAATGAGGGTAAAATCAAGCCCGAATGTGAAGCTAGAGCTTCACCTGCCACTCCTGCTGAGTTCTTCTTTCTTGTTTTCTTGTTTGGGAATTTTGCGATCGTGCCTAAATTCATCACAATGAAAGCAATTGATTTTGGAAAAGTCATTTTTCTTGCCCCCTTGGCTGGAATCACCTTTGGATTGGCATTTATTCCCTTTCCCTTTCTTTTCCTTTCCATCCAAGGCACAATTATACTCATCCTCAACCTTGGATGAGGACCCATATCTGTTGCTCTACCTTATTTATTCCTGCACTAGATCGGACCATAATTTCTCCCACTGTGGTAGTTTCTATCTACCATTTACTGAAACTTGATAAATGTGCCATCTCTTGGGAACGCTGAAAAGAGATAAAGCAACCAAATATTATTCAAGGACAGAAACACTGACCCCTCCAAGTTCATCATGGCATTTTGTAAACCTTATCAGGCACTGCAGAATTGTTTTATTCTTTTGCATCTTTATGTTTCAAAGCTTGTCCTTGAGCGCCAACTCCCTATGGTCGCTAATTATGGAACAAATATGTCAGTGCTTGCCACATTGCATAAGAAGACTCTTTCAAATGGATATTAGAGACAATATGATCTTGTACTCCCTCCAATATGATTCTCCTTGCCCTAGTAACACACTTCTTCCATTTTGCTAGATTATGAGCATCAGTTGCTACTAGTTTCAGAACATCATTATCAATGTATTCCTTCAACCCCTTGTCCTCTAGTACTGCCTCCATATGGTCCCTCCAAACCTTATATGCAACCTCCTATAATGAAAACTTTGAATTATCTTCTCTACTGTGAATCTATCTTTGATACCATATATAATTTTAATGTAGATTAAAAATTTCTCATGTAATGTACTAAAACATAAGACCCAAAGCTACTCTACCAATCTACGCAAGTAAATTCACGATCAAGAACACTAATCATTAACATGCATCAAGATTCAACACACACAAACAAAGATAAATCTAGGGGAAATAAACTGCTCAAAACCCCTTACTATCTGCATTTCATTAGTCAAATAATCTATATGAATAAAATATGCTCTGCTCAACCTTGAGCTCAACCTTCACAAGTATCCTCTATCCTCTCCCTGATTGACTGACTTTGGCCAACACTTAGCCAATTTTCAAGCCTTCCAAACTCATATTTCCTTGTGTTGTTTGATGAGGAATTAGCCTCTACTAATTAGGAAAATTTCTCATTGATAATCATGCAATTCCTTTATGCCTTCCTTTAACTGCATGCATGGCCTGTACAACTTGGAAAATTCTACAACCGATAGTGCACTACCCTTGAACTCCAATCTCAATTGTGTAACTTGAATTGCATCCATGCATGAGTTAATTTAGGTTGATTGATTAGTTAACTGGTTAAACACAGAAGATGCACCCCACTACTAGACATCCCACTAGTTCCTCCAATAGTTGCAACAAGTTTAACTGAGCTTAACTCAATTTAACTGAATTAAATTGTTACAATTGAAATTAACTCAACCTAAGCACCTAAAATTTAGAAATCAATGTGCACAACTCAAGTTCATCCCCAAACTAGAATTAACTAAGCCAACTGAGTGATAATAACTCAGTTAACTCATTTAAGTTGTTTGTTGATGTGGAATTTTGATTTTCTTCTAATTTAATCCAAGGCAAAAATAAATTAGGAATTTCTTGTTGCATTTTGAACAAATCCATCTCAACCAAATACAAGAGAACCCATCACACCATGGCTATCCGGAAATGGCAAGGCAAGGTTGAACAACATTGTTACACCTGGAAAAACCCATGCTAATGACAACAAGAGAACCAAATACACACATGCATGTACCATGCATGCCAAATATAGCAAGGAAATCACACATGAAAATCAATACCTACAAGTAATCTCATTGTAGCTACTCTTCCTTGCTTGATCTTTGCTTCCCTTTGCCTTCTTTCTCATTCCTATACTTTCATTGATCCAATGTTGAAATTCTCCAAGAAAAATCGAAGTGTCCAATAGTGTGAGAGAGAGAGAGAATAGAGAGAGAGAGAGCTCCAAAAATGAACTGACAAAAGGTACCAACTAATCCTCATAATCCATTTTATTAATGAGGCCTCTATTGTCCTCATTTTGCATTATTTTTACTTCATTTTCCTCCGCATATGAAACCAGTGACCTTTTAACTTCCTTTTCTCCTAAGTTCCATTATTTTCATAAATAAATGCCATTTTTCCTTTCCAAAGCCTTTGTCATTGCCTTTTCCAATTTCTCTTAGCCATACTAAGCCAAATGAACACCCACACTAGGATTTTTTGCCCAACAATGAGGTCAAAATACGTTTCCCATGACCTTGGTTATTATTTTTCCTTTATTAACTTTGTTATATGAATTTTTGACCAGGGTCGTTACAATATATTTCCTATCAAGACATATTGAGCATATTCAAATAAAAACATGCTAGAAAACCTTTTCTTCTCATTAATGGTTGATGAAAGCATTGGTCGGAGCTTACAACAACATCCTTTTGCTTATGCAACCTATTAAGAATCAAAGGGTCTTGGGCCACCTATCTCACAGATTATTAAGCTCAAGAATGTATTGGATGGAAAGAGAAGGACAATATATGATAGTGTTGATCAATTAATAAATGATAGAGGCCTCAAGTATAATTATTTGTTTATTGTTTCTATATATGGAGCTTCAACAATGATTGGACATGAAAATGCTTTAATTATTCCATTTTTTATTACAATTCATTGTGTAGCTTACAGTGAGTCTCTAGCAACGATGGATGTTTCCAAGTACCTTGGCTATCACATATTGAAAAATTTGCAAACAAATTGTATTCATTGGTTCATAACTCACCAAAGAGAAGCAATGAACTTAACGATTTGCTAAAAGTTATGCAAGGTTATGTTCTTCATGTTTTACTAATATATTTAGTGAAATTCTTATCTAAGGAAAAATTTGTTAGAAGCTTTGTAAAGCTTAGGTCGACAATTTTTAATTTTTGGAAAAATAAAAGGAAAACTTCATCATGGTATGATAAGATATGACTTCACTCCATTTATTTTTATTTTCATACGTTGGTTGATGTGTTAGATAAATCAAACAAGTTTAACAACACTTTTCAAGAAGAGAATGTAGACATTACAAGTATCATATTATCTTTTGAAGTAACTATAAGCACGTTGTCTATATGGTTTTTGAGAAAAGAAATCTTTGTAAAAGGTACAACATATCTTTCAAAATTTTGATGTAATTCTCAATATGGATGCATTGAAATTAAAATTGAAGAGGTGGGAATCTTTTGACATGAGTTAAAATACATCTCTATCCCCGCTATGGAGATTGGTCATAGGGATGTAAGGAAACAAACTATGGAACCTCATATTGAAAGCACACAAGAGAGTTTAAACAACTCACATACAGTCATATTAGATATTTCATGGACTCTTTGAATGGAATATTTACGCATCTTCAACTTTTTAATGCAATGAAATTGTTTAGACCTTGCTATTATCCAAAAGAGCATCATATTCATGGGAAAAATTGGGAGCATTGGCTCTTAAATATTTTTCAACATTTACAACACACCATATCAAAGGATGTTGATTCGTACCTTTACTTGATGTTAAAGAATGTAAAATAAAGTTGCACCCTTTTGTTGGTTGATTAAATTTGGCTTGTGAGGGTTTCTCCATAAAATAAGCATGGAAGGTGTTCCATAACACAAAACAATGGCACAAAACTTACCCTCATATTATAAAATTATGGCAAGTTATACTCACCATTCATGCAAGTACAATGAATTGCAAAAATGAGATTTTTTAAACAAAACATAATCAAGGACATTAGAAAAACTTAGTTAGGATTGGATACACTGTATGCATTAATGAGAATATATTTAAATGGACTTGAATTATCTAATATTGATTGGAATGTAGTATATGGGATATGCAGAGATACAAAGTCAAGAAGAATTCTTGAGATTTGAGAGTTAAGAAGTTACTCTTATTACAACGAATGTGTTATTTTAGGGGACGAAAGCCTGTTACACCAATTTTTAGTCATCTAACCTGTTACTATTAAATGGACCAAAGTACACCATGTAAGACCAATTTTACCCTAAGTAAAATTGCCTTCACTATGAAAAATAACTTAGTAATCCATAATTTATTAAGTTTTTTATGATCTAAACAGGAAACCCCATGAGGAAATATTGAATAAATCTATACTTCTTTGATTTTCCTCAAAGAATAATTAGTTAAACAAAATTTTAATTAATATTCCTGGTCATATTTAACCCAAAACAGGAAAATTATTAGATAAGTCATTATTTATCTTATTATTTTCTAGGAATAATTATTTAAATAATATTCCTTGTTAAATTTTACCAAATCATTTATAAATAATTGAATAAATCACTATGTATTTAATTATTACTTAACCACACTCATAAAATAATAAATAAATCATTTATTTATTTATTATTTACAAATAAAGAGATTTGACCAAATTCAAATTCTTTTTCCCTCCAACAAATATAATAAAATATTCCATAAAAGTTGGATCTAGATTTGGTTAATAATATTTTAATTATGCACCAATATCTAGACTAACTCAATATTTTGTTATAAATAGAAATTTTTTTCCATTCATTCACTACCTTTTTTTTCCTAAAGATCACTCTAGATCTATACTTTTGGTCCGACATTGATCCTCCGTCATTGTCATATTTTGCTACCATTTTTCTTGTGAGCTCCCTTTGAGTTCCATTTTTGTCTAGGTTTTCTACACCATCAAGAGAGAGATCTTAGATCTAAAGTGCTAAGGACATACAAGAACCCATCCCATTGATGGGGACTGGTAACATCTTTCTATGTTCCCTTCCCAGGTGTCATAAATACAAAAATTATTTAAAAATATTCTTATATTTTCTATTGGATGCATGGAGAAAATATTGCTTTTATTTGTTGTTTAATGTCTTTAACTACATAGATCTGTATTTTGTAGCATTTATCTTTTTCAACTAACTACAGATCTAAGGAAATTGGTAGCCATATTTGATGTTAGGGATATTTTTTATGCATAGCTAAAGTGATCTTTTTTCGTACGCTTGTGATTAGAATTCACACTACAACTGGCGACTCCACAAGGGTTTATAATTATGACCGTTGTCGTTTTTCAGATCCCTGCATGACTAGCTGCTTCAAACCCTAGGGTTTTTCTTTAGCTTCTTGTTTTTCTTTTCTTGATGGATTTTTTAACCTTTAAAACCCTAAAACAATAAAAACTATAACTTATGTGTGTTTCTGGGCCTATCGGGTGTGACAGTAGATCACTCGCATCCCGTACGACACTTTTTTTCCTCGAAACATGCTCCCGAGAGTGCTAAAAGTGAGTGCTAAAAGAGTAGGTCACACTTTTTGGCCAAAACCCGCAACCTCGCCTAGAGGACGCAAATGCCTCAAACCCGTGACTCTAAATCAGCCGAAATCGCGACCCGTACTTTAAGTGAAATTCTTCCGTGATTTTTCGTAGGTTTGTCTCGGGCTACTATTCAAGGTTGTTTGACCTCCATTCCACCTGCTTTGGACCCGTAATTGATTTTTTTACTCATAGAAGTGGGAACTCAGGCCTCCTAGGGGCTTCGTGATACCCACCATTCTAGAGGAGTTTAGCCGGCTGTGTCACCCAGATTTCGTGTCTGGCCCATTTTTTAGATCTGATCTTGTACCTTCAGATCCATTTCAGATTGGTTATTCATCCATCCAAAATGCCTCTTTTCAATTTTGTTTGGGTCCTCCTCTAGGGTCCCCTCCGTTTCCCTTTAGGTTGTAGCCTTTCACCACCTCATTTGCAACACTTTTCCCATTGGTTTTTTGTTTTTATCTGCACCTATTTTCAGCAGATATGATCTTTAGATCATTGTCCTTCCCGAATCTAGATCCATTGGCTATTTTTGTGTGTTTTGATTAGATTTTTTCCCACCCATAGACTAGTTGTTGGGAAGCCCGCCTTCTTGGGTTTAGATTGATGCATCTTTAGCTCTTTAATTTCTGTTATATTCAGTTCACTTTAATGTTATTTGTAGATTTATTTACAGTTATTGAACACACTTTTTATTTTTTCTCTACACATGTCTGGGTTTAAAAATTAAAATTAACACACTTAACACACACACCCTAAGTGAAGAGAGCCTGCTTTACACCGCCAGGCCAATACTATAACATTGTAATCATTTGATACCACACCTCTTTGCCCTTGTTTCGACATTGTAATCATTTGATCCTACACCTCCTTGCCCTTGTTGGTCTCTCTTCCTTTTGTGATCCATGTATGTTCTTCTATCATTGCACCCCCAAGGCGTTTATACCAGAGACTTCTTGGCCTTCATCCTCAGTTTCTGTTAGGAAGACTTACTCCTCTGCATAGGATTCGAGTTAGTCCTCCATCGAGTCCCCATTCTAACTCTGCTTTTGGTTCATTGGGTTCTCCTTCCAGTTCTATCCCCGATTCTCCCCTTGTCACCTTCACCATGTCTGATTTAGGACCTAATGCTGGTGATAGCCCCAGCCCTAATGCTGGGAATACTACTAATGGGACCGCAACATGAACTATCCTGGTTGCTCCCTTGCTCCCTTATATGGCAGGCCTCAGTCTTCTTGATTTTAACCAGTTGATCAATGACCCCATACACCATGATCCTGGTTGGCTTGCTATGCCAACCAAGCTCCCTTCCGACATCCCCAAGTTTGAAGTTCTTGCTAGAGAAGATCCTACAAACCATGTTCAATCTTTCCACATGTGGTCTTTGTCTAATTCAATCACCGATGACTCTGTTCGTCTTTGGTTTTTCCAACGTACGCTTACTGGAGAATCTTCTAAGTGGTATGTTGACCAGACATCCTCCTCTCATACTACTTTTACGACTCTTTCCTGGGCTTTTCTATCTTACTTCCAGCTTCCCCTTCATTATTACACTGGTACCAAAATTTTGACCTCTTTCCGTCAATCGTCTGCGACCCGCCTATCTGATCATGTCCAGGAATGGTGGAGAAGAAAGAGCCTATGTCAAGCCCCTACCTTTGAAGACTGTGTCTACATGGAATGGTTTCTCAGATCTCTTTTGCCTACTATTGGAAAAAATGTCTTATCTCATTTCCCTCAGACTGAAGAAGCCGCCCTCCAGATTGCATTGAAATATCACCTGATCTACGCACAGTCTGGTTATGTTTATACCATATTACCTGATCTCCCTAGATCTGGTGGTGCTAACACACCGGGGGCATCCCATGCCGCTGACGGTATCGTTGGAGCCCTTTCTCATTCATACACTCATCCTCCCATGGGTTATGGTTTCCCTCAGGGAGGGGCCAACTCCTCCAGCACTTTTCCCCATCCCGGTAGCATGTATCCAGGATATGGCATGCCTCCTCCTTTTTCCCAACCTGTTTACCACAATGTTGCCCAACCTCCTTATTATCCGTATCTGCAACATGGTGCTCTAGCTCTCCCAACATTAGCACCCCCGCCTCCCTTTCCTTCTCAACCACTGCAACAGCAGCCACCACCCCCCCAGGGGCAGGTGTATGCACAGAAGGGTGCAACTAATCCTCCTACTTACAAAAAGAAGAGAAAAGGCACCCAAAATCAATCTACCCCAGGTAATCCAAGACCTAATCCCCAAGGCAATGCACCTAACACTACTAACCAGAACAGGGAACTCAGCCCAAGCAAAACAGGCCTATTCGCACAAATAAGCCTCGTTCTTGTTGCGGTGTCTATGGTCACTACACCCACGATTGTCCTCTTTTACCTCAGATGTGTCATATGTGGGAGACTCAAGTATCATTGCAAGGACAGTAAGCCTCCCCTTCGGCTCCTCCCAATGCTGCACCTATCCATCCGGCTGTGTTTACCAATCCTTTCCCCCAACAAGGATTCATGGCTACCCAACCCCCTAAAGGTTAGGCAGCCACTCAACCTCCTCCATATGGTACCTCTGATTACCAGATTCTCATGATGAACTCTGACCAAACCATAACTATTGACCTCAACCTTTAGACTCAGTCCCGTCAGTACAACAAGCCTCCTGCTACATCTGCCCCCGAGCCCCCTTATTCAGGTTCCACAGATCCTCTTTCGACAACCAATGGTCCTTTACATATCCCTCAGCCTAAGGCAGAGGTTCATACCAAGATCCCCAAGGGACCATTACACCAAAACGCTGCTTCTGGAAAAGCTGCCCATTAATATAGTATAGTAGATGATTTGACGCAATCTCCTGTTGTTGTCTCAATGTTGGAACTCCTCCAGTCGTGCCCTTCACAATGAAAATATCTACTAACTGCCATGGGCACTGTGGATCCTTCAAATGATCGTTTGATCATCTTCGATGTCGATCGGTCAGAAAATCCTCCCCTTCCTGCTTCCGTCACCTTCCAAATCCCCGTCAAAATCCAGAATGCCAACCTCTCTCATTGTATCATTGATGAGGGGGCATCCACCTGTGTGATGTCCGCTTCGGTTTGGAAGCAACTCGGATGTCCTGAGTTGGCCCCTTCCACTATCACCCTTCAAGCATGGGATGGCCACTCTTCCCAGCCCATTGGCTTGTTCCACAATTGTCCTATTACTCTTGCGGGCAAGACTGTTTGTGTTGACGTAGAAGTCATTGATGCCCCCTTATATTACAACATTCTATTGGGTCGTAGCTACACTTATGTAGTGTCTGTTGTCCCATCTGCGGTTCACCATAAGATGTGCTTTCCTCATAATGGAAATATAGTCACCATCAACCACTTGACATATTACAAACCGAAGTCTCAGACCTCCCATGAGTCCATCATCTCTTCGGTGGCCAAAAAAAAAATAGTCGAACCTTTGTCCAGTGTCTCACCCGGAGTCTAAAAAGACTCCTCTTTGCTTGGTTCCTTCCCTGGTCTTCCTCCTTCTATCTCTGATCCCAACTCGTCGAACGTTTGCATGATACAATTGTCCCGGTCCAACAAGCGGCCCGCTTCGACTAGTCAGCAACCGTGCCCTCCGCAACCTACTCCTAGCACCTCGACTCAGCCTTCAGGACCCCCTCCTCAAGGCTTTCATCTGCAGCTGGTATCCATGAGCGTCTCTACCCTCCCAGCATAGTTCCTCCTAGCCTTAACCATCTTGGAGCCGTCCCGCCTGGCCATTACCCCTCCAGTCAGATATTGTTCCTATCTCCCCCTCCTGAAGTATTTTTGGTACCTATTATGGCTACCTTATCCCTTCCTAACATGGCCCTGGGGATCCCACTCTGGTACATTGATCCCCCAACCACTATCCCGCCTAGTCAGCCAAAACCTTACCTTGCTTTGACCCTGGTTCAACCGGTCCCCATGAGCCCTCCCTTTGCTACCGTGCCTCAGCCACCTCAACAGGAACCTACTCTTGTTGCGACATCTTTCGGTGAAGGGGGCAAAGCTCACAAGAAGGCACCTAAAGACAAGGTCGCCTCGACAAACCTTGCTCCTCCTCAGCCGCCAAAGCGTACACCTTCGTGTGCTTTGTGTGATGTTGTCGGTCATGCCACCTTTTGTGCATCATTTGCATATCCTTTTATTTTCAATTCTTCAAAAAAAAAAAAAAAAAAAAAAATTGAAAATATGTTAAAGTATTGAAATTATTATACTTTAGCATTAAAAACATTTATGTTGATATATTGGAGTTGAAAGTTTAAACACTTTAAACTTTATGAAAGTGGGTTCCGCATTCATGTTTAAATATCGATCAATTTGTTGGGCGGAAAATGTTGATGGTTTAAATTCTTATCGAAAGGCCCAACCCACGGGCACGACTAGCACACGAGATAATAAGATGAGTGCCTCTACAGTTGACTGGGTTCAATACGAGGACAATAGAGATGAACGGTGGAGATTAAGTGTGAGGGCACCGGCCAAAATTTTCCTCCGTACCATGAGACCCTTCGCAGTGACATAGGGCGCTGAGTTGTTCACAGCTATCTTCCACGTTAGGTAAAATCAATGGCTCGTTGGTGCGTCATGTCAGCATTAAATTTTATGGTCGCGCCACCTATCTAAAAAAAAATCGCATTTTTTTTCAAAACATTTGTGATTAATTTGTGCTGCATCCTATTTCAGTTTTCTGTCACCCTAGTAAAACTGACCACCGTGTGAGTTGTTCTTTGCAGTAATTTTCAGTCTAGGCTAAGCGTTCATCCTTGTCAAGTTCTGCTAGTCATATCCCTCTCATGGACACTGAGGGGGATATTCAAGATACCCTTTGTTCTATAATTCATCTTCTGTTTTATCAGCAAGTCACCCTGAATGACAATGCCTCCCCTCCACCTTTTTCCTGAATTCATCTATTGGTTGGTGTCAGTCATGTACCCTAGGAAATGTTTTGTTATGAATTGTCAGGGAGAGAATTTTTTGCAAGTGTCTACCCAGCTAATCTCCCAAGCCCTTTGCTAGCCTAAGTCAGAGTCATCCATTTAGTTCTCTGACGATTCTCTAGTAACCTATTATGATAATCTTACAGGTGAAGAGTTTAATCAGTTCTTATACTTTTTAAAGCCAAACACAAAGCAATTTCAGCCGGACAGTAAAGAGTTTGCTATGGAAATTTTTGATGCAGAAATTCGACCAGTATTAAGCAGCATTGCGAAAATTCTGGGCAAAGATGATGACAGTACAGTGGATAAATCAGTCTTGGGGATGTTTGCCATGATGACGAAGCCAGGGATAGTGCTAGATATTCCATCATATTGGCAGGAAGCAATTAATTCACAGCTAATGAGCCTTTCATTAACAAGTTCTTTTAAATTTCCTTCATTGATTATCTACTTGTTCTTATATCAAAATATGGAAGAGTTCATGCATATAGGTCTGAATATTATGGATATAAAAAAGAAAAGGAAATTAGTAGTGTTCTAGATAGAACTAGTAAGAAGAGAGAAAAATGAAGCTGGATTGTTTGATTTTGCCAGTTATTTCATGTCAGTTGCATATAAAATCTTGAATGGAGATCCTCCTCCTTTTTTTTTACCTAAGGCTTGGGAATATTTGCATTTAGGAGTAACTTGAAAATTTGGAGATTGGTTTGTTTTTTAGGATTACTCTGAAATTAGGCTATATGGAGCAAGTGTTGAGCCTTATAGACTTCCAACGTTTGTACCTATGAGGCTATTTGCCTTGGAATTTATTCGACAAAGCCTAAATGTTGATCAGGTTCACTTTGTGCCCATGAAAAAGGGGCATATGTACAAACTACCCATGACTGTGGGCCCTTTCATAGTCAATATGAGACAGGAATTTGAAGAGGTTACTAAAATTTTAGATGAGATGCATATGTTGTTAGGGGAAAGTTGGGCTTATGACCCTCACAGTGTAATTTCGAATAGAATAATTGAGAATGGGTATTCAACTTTCATTCATGAAAGCAGGCCAGATTTGGAGAAGATAGCAAGTAAAGGTGTGATGAGTTCAGCAGGTTCAAACATTCAGACTCCTATCATATCATATAAATCGAACAAAAGAAGCAAAGAAACAGTGATTGATTTAGATGATGAGGAGCAGGGAGCTGAGAAGAGGACAAAGTTTACTGAAGAATCTACATCTAACCCACCTAGTTTTTCTTTACATTTGGGAGAAGAACAAAATGTTCCTGCTTCACCCAGGAGTCATGAAATTTCTCATGAACAAGTACCTTTGATCAAATAGATGTTTACACAAACTGAAGAAAGGAATCAAAAGATGAAGGCCAGCATGGAGGCCCAAGCTGAATATCAAGTTGCTCCAGATCAAACAAGACTTTTGACTGTCATGGATCTTGAGAAAGATCAATTCAGAATTGCTCTGTCACATCCTACAAACATGTCAATAGGTTATTCTAACAATTTCAATACTATAAATGTGACTATAGATGTGAAGAAGATTCCCCTGCCGGACAAGATGAATTCACATATGAAAATTGGTTAGTTGATTGTAAATGACCTGACAAAGACCAATGCAATGGAAATGAAGGCAGAAAATATGTTGGGAAAGGTACTTATGCAATTAAAGTTAGAGAAAGCTAACTCAAGAGCTTTAATAGTTCAGAATGATAAGCTAAATAAAATCATTATAAAGATTGGAGTGGACCCTAGTGACAAGATTGTTGTAGAGAAATTTATGCGGAGTGCTAAGGCAGAAATATCTACATTGAGGAAAAAGCTAAAATTTCCTACAGGAGAACATTCTATGGCTGCAAAAGTTGCAGAGGTGGAGAAGGAAAAGGAAAATATTTTACAGCAACTCATGCAAAAAGATGAAGAAATTTCCAAAATAAAGCAAACTGCAATATCTCTGCAAAATCATATTGATAACCATACTTGTACTTTTGTTTTTCTTATAGGTAACGAAGATCCACAAGCACAAATTTCTCAGTTGAATACTGAGTTGCGGATGGTTGAAAGAGATCGGAAAAAGGCTCAAGCAGATCTGGAGACTACAACAAAGCTTATTCAAGCCATAGAGAATGAAGCTAACAAGTACAAAATGGATATTCAGAATGTTGATGCTCAAATTAAAAATCTCAAAGAAAGACTAAAATGAAACATTTCACTGATACAATCCAACGATATCGTTTGGAATGATATCATTTCAGAAATGAAATCAATTTGGAGCTTTTTGATGATAGCTGCAGAGGAGAAAAGTCTGATCAGGGAATGTGAAGAACCAATCATGATAGATAAACAGAAGGTAATTAATAGAGCTATTTGGGCTAGAAGGTTCATTGACTTTATTAATTCTAAAACAGAAAATGAATTAGAAGAGAATGACATTAAGGACAGGACCTTATATGCAGTAGAGATAAATAAGATGATTGTCAGAAATGCCCATAGAAAGGCTACAGAAAAGAAACTGATGGAAATTAAAGAAGCACTAAGTCAGTTTGATAAGTTATTTGACAAATTAACAAGAATAGGTCTGCCATCATGTTGGGGAGATGAAGGAAATATTTTGCCAAGGGATTCTTATGAGAATTTTTTAGTTATGACAAAAAGTAAGGTTGATAACAGGCACGAAAAAACTCAGGTGCTTAAAGGGGAAACAATGGTCAACTTTCTGCAGAGACATTTTCAGCTACTGTGGTTGGTAAAAACTCTTTTCACAGAAAGACCATCCTATAATCGAATTATTCCATTCAGATTGGAGTATCACAATCTAACACATTCACCCAGGACAAAGATAGAGATATGGAAAAAGTGCATAGCTTTGACAATAGACTTGCCAAAAGGGTTTTCAGCATCAAAGAAAGACAAATCAGCTGACCAAGGAAAAGCAGCAACATCATCAGCAATTCCTATAGATTAGGATGTATATTTTTACATTATATCACTTTTTCAAAGACAATGTAATTGTAATAAGACATTTTCAAGGCATGTAATAGACAACCTCCAAAGTCCTAAGTAGTTATGGTAGTTAGGATTGGTTATAGCAGTTCCAAATTGCTTTTTACTGTATTTAATGTAATTTTCAAGAGGAAGAAAGGTTTCAAGTTATGGGACCTTCAGACTATTGTTTTGTACTCAGAGATTTCAATGATTAATGAATGAGTAATCAAGTTTCTGGCATATGTTTATGTTGATATGTATCTAAGTTTACATTATGTGTTTTCTTTCTTTGAATAAGACAAAGTAATGAGCAGCAAGTCTCTTTTTACCTATGTAAGAAAGAGTTAAAATCCTTAATTGGCGCTCCTTTGTTTTAACTATTTCCTTCATAAATTATTTAGAAGTTTGAGATGATATATTCTGTGTGACAGCATATCAGTTTGGAATTCCTTCTTTCATTTTATTCTAGTCATTTCATTCAACATCAGCAAATAATAGCATTGTGAGACATTCATTGTGTTTGATATCTAAGGGTTTAATTGTAAATACTTGAAGGTGATTAAAACAGAGACAGATATTTTCATGACATAATAATATAAATATCTTAAGCACTAATTCCTTATCACGGCTAAGGGATTGTCCCTTAAGGTACAACATTCATTGGCATCGTTGCCAGGGAACGAAGAAGCGGAGTTTTCCCTGGGTTTTGTTCATATTTCCTCTGGTTGTTTAGAGAGGAGGAAATACTAAAGTTGTATTTTCGTTTTATAATTCTGGCTCCTAAGAGGCCTCACACGAGGTCAGATACCTCTCAGCAAAAAGCCCCCATTTTGTCAAATCCAGAAAAGTTAGTTTCTAAAAAGGGCTAGAAATCAAAAATATTTTCCACACCTAATGCCACACTGCTTGCACCAAGCAGTAGTTCTCATACCTTTTCATCCAAGGATATTTCTCGAAAACTCATTTTCTCGGAACAAGAATCCTTGCCCTCGTCTATTCATTTCTAAGAACCAACATTATAAGAACAATATTTTGAGTCTGTATCATTTCCATTCACAGAAACTCAACCTAATACAGTTGCCAGTTCTTCTGCTATTTGTTATCAACCCCTTCCCATATCAGTTGTTCTACCCCATTCACCCACACCTACAACTGGTAGTCATATTCCCCCTACTCAAGGAGCAGTCAATCAGGGCATAAACATGGCAGCCCCTGCTTTCTTGATGAATAGATATGCACCATTAAATATTCCCCAACCAATGAATGCAATGCCTAAGGAGTATCTTAAGTTGCTTCCTAGATTTACTGGTGAAGATGAAATAATTGCAGAACAACACTTGCCTTTCTTTTGCACCTTTGCCGAAAATTTCAATGTAGAACATCTTGATGTTGTAATGAGACGTTTTGTGCAGTCTCTAAATGGAGAGGCAAGAAAATGGTTTAAAGGATTACCAAATGGCTCAATTAATGATTGGGATGAGTTAGAAAGACAATTCATCCAAAGATGGGGTGAAAAAAGAGACCATGGTTATTCTTTGACAGATTTTAATGCTATTAAGAAAAAACCGGATGAAAATATGAGTGATTTCATTAAAAGATTCAATAAGTTGTACAATAGTTTGCCTGCAGAAATGAAACCCCCTCATATTGGAGCAAGAGTTGTTTTTTTTGGGGCATTTATATCATATTTTAGTTTTACTTTGAGGGAAAGAAGGTCCCCTACTCTTGAACAAATCCAAATCGATGCCTTAGAAAATGAAGCAAATATGACTACTCCTGGGAAGGCCCAAGAAAAGTAGTCAGTTCAAGATAAAGGAAAAGTTAAAGAAGAGTCAATACAAGATCAAAGGATTGATGACATGACCAAGGTCATTAAAAATCTGTCAAACAAATTAGTAAAGTTGGAATTGGATAACAAGAAACATACACAGAAAAACATAGGGGTTTTTAATCCCAAATTTAGAAAGCAACCCCTACATATTCTGTAGAGAGAAAGAAGAGATCAGGATCAAGTTCAAGCACCCTTATATATAGAAGCAACACCTTCCCAGTCTGTTGATGATGATTAGAAAGAAGATGAAGAGAAAAATTTTGCCATATACATGGAAGGTAGTGCAGAAGAAGAATGTGAAAGAAAATGTGAACAAAAATTTGAAAGAGAATGTGAAGAAGAATGCAAAGACGTTGATATTTCATTTGATCAAGAAGAGATGGATGACTATTGTAAACAATTTATTGATTTTATGCAAGCTGAATTGCATAAAAGGTATGACTTGAGATCTAAAAATAGGTTGAGAACTCAAGATGATGAAGAGAAATAATCAGAGTCAGTCCCTTCTCCAATGGAAACTCCACAACAGAAAAATTCAATAAAACAATCAGATAAGGGAAAGCAACCCATGAATCTAGTGAAAGAAAAGGAGAAGCAGCAAGCTGAGACTTCCCAAGTCAAGTCTAATGACTCTAATATTTTGGAGAAGATTGTTATTGTTCCTGAGCAACATGAAAATCCAAAAAAAAAATCAAGAAGAACCTGAAAAGTTTACAAAACAAAATCAAACTTTCAGTTTGTCGAAAGAGTTAGAAAAAGTTAAAATACAAGTACCTCTTCTTGAGTTGGCTAAAACATCTGGTTATAAGAAAGAAAGTGCAGATTTTATTAATCTATCTCATTCTGATGAGGTGGGTGATATTGTGAATTTGCAGGAAGAGAAGCTAGTGGTTACTTTTGGGCCTCATGTTGAAGAGGTAGATTCTTCTATTCCACCTTTTTATATATTAGTTCTTTTGCATGATTTCATTTTACATAATTGTATGCTAGATTTTGGTGCATCACATAATCTTATGCCACTGTCTATGATGAATGAGATAAATTTACAAATCACTAAGCCATATAGAGACCTCTATTCCTTTGATTCAAAAATGGTGAAGTGTGTAGTTCTTGTCAAAGACATGGTTGTTTCCTTAGCTCAAATTCCATCCAAGAGTATTATGATGGATGTTGTAGTAGCAGATATTCCGTCCAGATTTGGTATGTTGATGTATAGATCCTGGGGAGAAAAGCTTGGTGGTGTCTTGAAATTGGATTTCACATATGCCATCATTCCTATTTTTAATGGGGAGGAAAGGAGGTTATACAGAGAAACCAAATTTCTGAAAACTACCACCAAGAAAGATGCAAGTAATTTCCCCATTTATGGCCAAGAGAAGGAGGATATTTCTTGTTTCATGCTGCATGAAGATGCAGAATTTGCTAAAGAATCAAAGGAGCAGCTCTCTTCAGCCAATGTACATAAGGAGTTGAATTCAAATAAAATTTGGAAGTATTATTTCTATGGTGCATTTTCTAAAAAGGGCACCGGAGCTGGATTCATATTTATATCTCCTGAAGGTAACCTTTCACCTTTTTCCTTTAAACTGGAATTTGAATCTACTAATAATGTGGCTGAGTATGAAGCATTGGTTTTAAGCTTGCAAAAAACCAAACAAATGGGGATTCAGTCTATTTTTGTTTTTTGTGATTCTGAATTAATAATAAGACAGATTAAGAATTGGTGTCAAACTAAGCATCCCAGATTGAGGTCTTATAGAAATGAGGTGTGGGATCTAGTTGAAAATTATTTTGAAGCCTTTAATCTTTAGTGTATTCCAAGAGAAGAGAATAGAATGGTAGATTCATTGGCAGTTATAGCCAGTACATTTAAGCCACCAATTAATCCAAGGTTGAGATATGAAATTGAGTTGAGACACAGTTCTTCAATCCCTGATAATGTAAAGCATTGGCAGGTTTTTGAGGATGATAAGAAGATTAATCAATTTTTAACAATGATTGGAAATTTTGAAGATAGTCGAATTGATTTAGAAGTTGATGAAAGTGATAAAAGTGATATGTCTAGAAACCTGAAGCAGACAATTGGTGATCAGAAGATAATTCAATTGAAGGATAATATTTTGCCCCAGAGTTTTGGTACCTCTTGAGAGATTGTTTGATGCTAATGATGTGGCAGTGAATTAGAAAAAGGTATCTCGGTATGGAGAAATGGAGGACTGTAATTTAGGAACTCAGCATGACCCCAAAATGGTCAAGTTGTTTAAAGGAGTTCCTAAGGAATATAAATAAAGGTATGTAGATCTTTTCAAACAATTCATGGATGTGTTTGCATGGTCATATGAAGATTTAAAGACTTATGACCTAGATGTTATTCAGCACAAAATACCACTGAAAGATGGAGTTAAGCCACACAAACAGAAGTTCAGACAAATTAACCCACTATTACTTGCCCCAATTGAAAAAGAAGTAAAGAAACTTTTGCAAGCAAAAATCATAGTTCCACTCAGATATTCAGATTGGGTTTCCAATCTGGTACCCGTTAGGAAGAAAAATGGAGAGATAAGATTATGTGTGGATTTCAGAAATTTGAACAGAGCTTCCCTAAAAGATATATCCTTTGCCGAAGATGGATTTTGTTCTGCAGAAAGTGACTGGAGCTTACAGGTTGTCCATGGTTGATGGTTTTTCTAGATATAATCAGGTAGTTGTGGAGAAGGAAGATCGGAAGAAAACTTCTTTCACCACACCTGGGGAACTTTCATGTATGCCAGGATGCCATTCAGCCTCATGAATGCAAGAGCTACTTTCCAAAGGGCAATGGATATTGCTTTTGTGGGTGACAAATTTGTAGTCGTTTATCTTGATGATGTTACTATTTTTTCAGGTTCTGATGATGAGCACTTAAAGCACCTGCAAAAAGCTTTCTTGAAGTGCATAAAACTTGGGTTATCATTCAATCCTAAGAAATCCTGGTTTGCTCTAGAGGAAGGAAAGTTGTTGGGTCCTATAGTTTCAAATCAAGGTGTGAAAATTGATCGAGCAAGGGTTGACGCTATACAAACAATTCCACTGCCAAGAAGTAAAAAGGATATCCAAAGGTTTCTAAGGAAAATTAATTTTCTGAGAAGATTTGTTCCAAATTATGCGGAGATTGTCAGGAAAATAACAGATATGTTGAAAAAGAATGATGAAGTGAAATGGGACAAGGATGCAAAAGAATCCTTTGGTAGAATTAAAGAAGCTCCAGTTTTGATCAGTCGAGATTACTTGAAGTCTTTCCAAATATTCTCATTTGCATCATCCTCTACTATTGCTGCTGTGTTATTACAAAAAAATGAAGAAGGAAGTGAGCAACCTATAGCCTTTTTCAGTAAAGTCCTCAAAGATGCAGAGCTCAAGTAAAATATTTTGGAGAAGCAGGTATATGCTTTAGTTAAATCATTAAAAGCTTTCAGGACTTATGTACTTCATTCTCAAGTAGTGGCATATGTGCCTAATTTTGTTGTAAAAGATGTACTAGTACAGAGTGATGTGGAGGGAAAAAGAGGCAAATGGATTGCCAAAATCCAAGAATATGATTTGGACATTAAGCCTACTAAGTTAGTCAAAGGACAGGGACTAGCTAAATTGCTGACAGAATCTACTTTCCAAGCTTTGGGAATTAACTTGCTTGCACCTCTAGATGTAGTCGCTGAGGAAAATGATCTGGTTAAGTCAAAGTCAACAATCAAATACAAATTTATTTTCTCAAACTAGTATAAAGACAATATCCACTATTTGTGTTTCCTTTCTTGTCCTCCCTCAATCAATAGAGCTAAGTACCGAGCTCTAAAACTTAAAGCTCAGCCTTATGTTATAATTGATGAAAAACTGTATTGGAAAGATCCTGTTGGTGTCTTGCTGTTATGTTTGACAGAAGAAGAAATAATGGAAGTTATCATAGAATACCATGAATGCTTGTGTGGAGGTCATTATAGCTGGAAAGTAACTGCTCATAAGATTCTTAAATCAGGTTTCTATTGGCCTTCTTATTTGCTGATGTATACAAAATTGTTACAAGTTGTCAGAAATGCCAATTGTTTGCAGAAAATAAAAGGTTAGCTCCTTTACCTCTTCTTCCTGTTTTCATTGAAAAACCATTCAGACAATGGGGATTGGATTTCATTGGGGAAATTAATCCACCATCAAGTGGGCAATTTAGGTGGATTCTAACTGCCACAGATTATTTTACAAAATGGGTAGAGACAATTCCTACCAGAAAAGCAAATGATTTGGTAGTAATGAAGTTTTTAAAAGAGAATATTTTCAGCAGGTTTGGATGTTCAGTGAAGATTGTAACAGACAATGCTCAGGTATTCAACTCAGTCAGATTCATAAATTTTTGTCGAACTTATAATATGATATTGTCTCATTCCACAGGATATCACCCACAAGGAAATGGATTAGCAGAATCATCTAACAAGACATTGGTGAAGATCTTGAAGAAAACAATCAATGAAAACCAGAAAAATTGGGACTCAAAACTTATTTTTGCTCTCTGGGCAGTGAGAATGACTACTAGAAGATCCATTGGTAAGTCACCATATGAATTAGTATATGGCACCCAAGCTTTGTTTCCCACTCAGCTAGCAAGACCAGTTATTTCTTTTCTTCAAGAAGCTCAGGAGGAGCCTAATGCATTTATAAGAAGATTGCATAAGGTAATAGAATTGAGTGGAAGTAGAAATAAAGTCAAAGAAAATTTGGTCACATATCAGGAAAAAAATGAAGTCTATTTTTGACGAGAAGGCAAAGGAGATCATGTTTCAAACTAGAGATCTGGTATTAAGATGGGATACCAGAAGAGAAGAGAAAGGGAAACATGGCAAGTTTGATCCTTTATGGTATGGACCTTACAAAATCACTGAAGTTATATCAAATAACACTTTTATGTTGGAAAATATTGATGGGGAAATAGTAGGGATACCTGTGAATGGGCAATATCTTAAACACTATTTCTAGCACTGAAAACAACCAGTTCATCATTGTACATATTTGGTTTTCCCTCATTGTATATTTCTCATCAAGTAATTTTTGACTCCATGCCTGAAGTGAAGGCACTGATCTGCAGGTTCTTAGTGTTTCGTGGTAAAAACACTATCCCCAGGTGGAACCAGATACAGATCAGTCAGATATCCTTTTATTTTTCATCTTTTTAAAAAAAAAAAAAAATTAGAAATTTTTTGAAAAATATGTTAGGCATTGAAATTTTATATTTAGCATAAAAAACATTTCGTTGGATAAATTGGAGGTTGGAAAGTTTAAACAATTTAAACTCTATGAAAGTGGGGTTGCCTCCTGCACAATATCGATCAATTTGAGCTGCAAAGCACGATGGTTTAAATTTTATCAAAAGGCCCAACCCACGGCACGACTGTGCGCACGAGATAACAGATGAGGCCTCCACGCGTTGGACTGGGTTGGACTACGAGGACAACAGAGATGAACGGTGGAGATTGAGTGCGGGAACCCCAAATTTTCCTCCGTACTCAAGACTACCTGTGATATAGGCGGTCAGGGAGGGTCCATGTCTGTTTTCCACAAAGCCTGGGTGAAACTGAACGGGTCATGGCGCATCATGTCAAGACATTAAATTCCTGTTGTCTTGCCGCCTCATGAACAAAATTAGCATTTTTTTTCAAACCATTTGTGATTAGTTTGTGCTGCATCCTGTTTCAGTTTTTTGTCACTCTAGTAAAATTGACCACCCTTTGAGTTGTTCTTTGTAGTAATTTTCAGTCATGGCTAAGCGTTCGCCATTGTGAGGTTCTGCTAGTCGTATCCCTCTCATGGACACCGAGGGGGATATTCAAGATACCCTTTGTTCTATAATTCATCTTCCGTTTTATCAGCAAGTCACCCTGAATGACAAAGCCTTCCCTGTTTATATTGCCATGGTCAAGTCCAAAGTGCTTTATTCATGTATCCCAAAGACCCACCTTTTTCCTTATTTTAGCTATTGTTTGGTGTCAGTCATGTACCCTGGGAAATGTTTTGTTATGAATTGTCAGGGAGAGAATGTTTTGCAAGTGTCTACCTGGCTAATCCGCCAAACCCTTTGCTATCCTGAGTTAGAGTCATCCGTTTAGTTCTTTGACGATTCGCTGGTAACCTATTATGATAATATTGTAGGTGAAGAGTTTAATCAATTCTTATACCTTTTGAAGCCAAACACGAAGCAATTTCAGCCAGACAGTAAAGAGTTTTCTATGGAGATTTTTGATGCATAAATTCAACCAATATTAAGCAGCATTGCGAAAATTCTGGGCAAATATGATGACAATACAGTGGATAAATTAGTCTTAGGAATGTTTTCCATGATGACGAAGCCAGGAATAGTGTTGGATATTCCATCATATTGGCAAGAAGTAGTTAATTCAAAGCTAATGAGTTTTTCATTAACAGGTTCTTTTAAATTTCCTTCATTGATTGTCTACTTGTTCTTATATGAAAATGTGGAAGAGTTCATGCATTTAGGTCTGAATATTATGGATATAAACAAGAAAAGGAAATCAGTAGTGTTCTGGACAGATGTAGTAAGAAGAGAGAAAAATAAAGCTGGATTGTTTGATTTTGCCAATTATTTCATGTTAGTTGCATATAAAATCTTGAATGCAGTTCCTCCTCCTTGTTTTTTACCTAAAGCTCAGGAATATTTTCATTTAGGAGTAACTTGAAAATTTGGAGATTGGTTTGTTTTTTAGGATTACTCTGAAATTAGGCTATATGGAGCAGGTGTTGAGCCTTACAGACTACCAACGTTTGTACCTATGAGGCTATTTTCCTTGGAATTTATTCGTCAAAGCCTAAATGTTGATCAGGTTCACTTTGTGCCCATGAAAAAGGGGCATATGTACAAACTACCCATGACTGTGGGCCCTTTCATAGTCAATATGAGAGAGGCATTTGAGGAGGTTACTAAAATTTTAGATGATATGCATATGCTATTAGGGGAAAGTTGGGTTTATGACCCTCATAGTGTAATTTCGAATAGAAGAATTGAGAATGGGTATTCAACTTTTATTCATGAGAGTAGGCCAGATTTGGAGAAGATAGCAAGTAAAGGTGTGATGAGTTCAGCAGGTTCAAACATTCAGACTCCTATCATATCAGAGAAATTGAACAAAGGAAGCAAAGAAATAGTGATTGATTTAGATGATGAGGAGCAGGGAGCTGAGAAGAGGACAAAGTTTACTAAAGAATCTACATCTAACTCACCTGGTTTCTCTTTACATTTAGGAGAAGAACAAAATGTTCCTGCTTCACCCAGGAGTCATGGAATTTCTCACGAACAAGTAGCTCTGATCAAATAGATGTTTACACAAATTGAAGAAAGGAATCAGAAGACGAAGGCCAGCATGGAGGCCCAAGATGAATATCAAGTTGCTCCAAATCAAACAAGACTTTTGATAGTCATGGATCTTGAGAAAGATCAATTCAGAATTTCCCTGTCACATCCTACATACATGTCAATAGGTTCTTCTAAAAATTTCAATACTGTAAATGTGACCATAGATGTAAAGAATATCCCCTACCGGATAAGATGAATTTACATATGCAAACTATTCAGTTGATTGTAAATGACATGACGAAGACCAATGTAATGGAAATGAAGGTAGAAAATATGTTGGGAAAGGTTCTTAAGAAATTAAAGTTAGAGAAATCTAACTCGAGAGCTCTAACAGTTCAGAATGATGAGCTAAAGAAAATCATTATAAAGATTGGAGTGGACCCTAGTGGCAAGACTATTGTACAAAAATTTATGCAGAGTGTTGAGGCCGAAATATCTACATTAAGGAAAAAGCTAAAATTTCCTATAGGAGAAAATTCTATGGCTACAGAAGTTGTAGAGGTGGAGAAGAAAAAGGAAAATATTTTACAACAACTCATGCAAAAAGATGAAGAAATTTCCGAAATAAAGAAAACTGCAATATCTCTGCAAAATCATATTCATAACCATACTTGCACTTTTGTTTTTCCTACAGGTAACGAAGATCCACAAGAACAGATTTCTCAGTTGAATACTGAGTTGCAGATGGCTGAAAGAGATCAGGAAAAGGCTCAAGAATATCTGGAGACTACAACAAAGCTTATTCAAGCCATTGAGAATGAAGATAACAAGTACAAAATGGATATTCAGAATGCTGATGCTGAGATTAAAAATCTCAATTAAAGACTGAAAGGAAACATTTCACTGATACAAGCCAAAGATATCATTTGGAATGATATCATTTCAGAAATGAAATCAATTTGGAGCTTTTTAATGATAGTTGTAGAGGAGAAAAGTCTTATCAGAGAATGTGAAGAGCCAATCATGACAGATAAACAAAAGAAAATTAATAGAGCCATTTGGGCTAGAAGGTTAATTGATTTTATTAATTCTAAATTGGATCAGGAATTAGAGGAGAATGACATTAAGGACAAGACCTTATATGCAGTAGAGATAAATAATATGATTGTCATAAATGCCCACAGGAAGGCTATAGAAAATAAACTGATGGAAATTAAAGAAGCAATAAGTGATTTTTATAACTTATTTGAAAAATTAACAAGAATAGGTCTGCCCTCATGTTGGGGAGATGAAGGAAATATTTTGCCATGGGATTCTTATGAGAATTTTCTAGTTATGAAAAAAAGTAAAGTTGATAACAGGCATGCAAAAACTCAGCTACTTAAAGGGGAAACAATGGTCAACTTTCTGCAGAAACATTTTCAGCTACTATGGTTGGTAAAAACTCTTTTCATAGAAAGACTATCCTACAATCGAATTAATGCATTTAGATTGGAGTATCACAATCTAACACATTCATCCAGGAGAAATATAGAGATATGGAAAAAGTGCAGAGCTTGAAAAATAGACTTTCCAAAAGGGTTTTCAGCATCAAAGAAAGACAAATCAGCTGACCAAGGAAATGCAATGAAGATCAATACCAAAGAATTCCTGCAGATTAGAGATGTATATTTTTACACTATATTATATTTTTCAAAGACAATGTAATTGTATTAAGACATTTTCATGCATGTATTGTATACTTCTCAAGTCCTAAGTAAATGTATAGGATTGGTTTAGGTTCCAAATCGCTTTCACTGTATTTATCAATTACAGTAGTTAGGAAAGGTTCCAAGTTTAGGACCTTCAGGCTATTATTTTGTACTTAGAGATTTCAATGATTAATGAATGAGTAAGCAAGTTTCTCACATCTTTTTATGTTGATATGTATCTAAGTTCACATTCTGTGTTTTATTTCTTTGAATTATGCAAAGTACTGAGCAACGAGTCTCTTTTTACCTATGTAATCAAGAGTTAAAATCCTTAATTGGCACTCCTTTGTTTTAACTGCTTCTTTCATAAATTATTCAGAAGTTTGAGATGATATATTCTGTGTGAAAGCATATCAGTTTGGACTTTCTTCTTCCATTTTCTTCTAGTCATTTCATTCAACATCAAAAAATAATAGCATTGTGAGACATCCATTGTGTTTGATATCTAAAAGTTTAATTGTAAATACTTGAAGGTGATTAAAGCAGAGAGATATTTTCATGACATAATCATATAAATGTCTTAAGCACTGATTCCTTATCACAGCTAAGGGATTGTCTCTTAAGGTATAACATAAATTGGCGCCATTGCCGGGAAGCGAAGAAACGAAGCCTTTTCCCTGGGTTTTATTTGTATTTCCTTTGGTTGTTTAGAGAGGAGGAAATATTAAGTGTTGTGTTTTATTTTCTAATTCTGGCTTATAAGAAGCCACATACGAAGTCTGATACCTCTCAGTAGAAGGTTCCCACCCTTTCAAATCTAGAAAATTTGGTTTCTAAAAAGAGCTAGAAACCAAAAAACCTTTCTACACCTGATGCCACACTGCTTGCACCCGACAACAGTTCACATACTATTTCATCCAAGGATATTTCTTGGAAACTCACTTTCTCGTAACAAGAATCCTTGTATTCATCCCTTCACTTCCAAGAACCAAGGTTAGAAGAGCAGTCTTTAGAAACTTTATATTTCTCATTTACAGAAACTCAACCTAATACAGTTGCCAATTGTTCTGCTTTAGTTTATCAACCCCTTCCTTTATCAGTTGTTTCACCCCATTCATCCACACCTACAACTGGTACACAGATTCCCACTAATCAAGGAGTAGTCAATCAGGGCATAAACATGGCAGCCCTTGCTTTCTTGATGAACATATATGCACCACTAAATCTTCCTCAAACAATTAATGCAATGCCTCAAGAATATCTTAAGTTTATTCCTAGATTTCCTGGTGAAGATGAAATAACTGTAGAAAAAAACTTGCCTTTGTTATGCACCTTTGCCAAAAATTTCAATGTAGAACACCTTGATGTGGTAATGAGACTTTTTGTGCAGTCTCTAAATGGAGAGGAAAGAAAATGGTTTAAAGGATTACCAAATGGATCAATTAATGATTGGGATGAGTTAGAAAGACAATCCGTCCAAATATGGGGTGAAAAGAGAGACCATGGTTATTCTTTGACAGAGTTTAATGCCATTAAGAAAAAACCAGATGAAAATATGAGTGATTTCATTAAAAGATTCAATAAGTTGTACAATAGTTTTCCTGCAGAAATGAAACCCCCTCCTATTGGAGTGAGATTTTTTTTTGATGCATCATTTGTATCAGATTTTATCTTTACTTTGAGGGAAAGAAGGTCCCTTACTATTGAATAGATCCAAATCGATGCGTTAGAAATTGAAGCAAATATGAATACTGATGAGAAGGCCCAAGAAAAGCAGTTAGTTCAAGATCAAGGAAAAGCTAAAAAAGAGTCAATACAAGATCAAAGGATTGATGACATGACCAAGGTCATTAAAAATATATCAAACAAATTAGTAAAGTTGGAATTGGATAACAAGAAACCTACACAACAAAATAGAGGGATTTTTAATCCCCAATTTAGAAAGCAACCCCTGCAGATTCTGCAGAGGGAAATAAGAGATCAGGATCAAGTTCAAGCACCCTTATATATAGAAGAAACACCTTCCTAGTCTACTGATGATGATCAAAAAGAAAATGAAGATATAATTTCTACCATATACATGGAATATAGTGCAGAAGAAGAATGTGAAAGAAAATGTGCATAAGAATGCAAAGAAGCTGATGTGTCACTTGATCAGGAAGAGATGGATGACTATTGTAAAAAATCTACTAATTTTATGCAAGATGAATTGTATAAAAAGTATGAATTGAGATCTAAAAAGAGGTTGAGAATTCAGGATGATGAAGAAATAGAATCAAAGTTAGTCCCTTCTCCAATGGTGTCTCCGCAATAGAAAAATTCAATAAAACAATCAGACAAGGGAAAGCAGCCCATGAATCTAGTAGAAGAAAAAGAGAAGCATCAAGCTGAGGCTTCCCAAGTCAAATCTAATGACTCTAATATTTTGGAGAAGATTGTTACTATTCCTGAACAACATGCAAATTCAAACAAAAATCAAGAAGAACCTGAAAAGTTGACAAAACAAAATCAAACTTTCAGTTTGTTGAAAGAGTTAGAAAAAGTTAAAATACAAGTACCCCTTCTTGAGTTGGCTAAAACACCTGGTTATAAGAAAGAATTTTCAGAGTTTATTAATCTATCTCAGTCTTATGAGATGGGTGATATTGTGAATTTTCAAGAAGAGAAGCTAGTGGTTACTTTTGGGCCTCATGTTGAAGAGGTAGATTCCTCTATCCCACCTTTTTATATATCAGTTCTGTTGCATGATTTCATTTTACATAATTGTATGCTAGATTCTAGTGCATCACATAATCTTATGCCACTATCCGTGATGAATGAGCTAAATTTATAAATTACTAAGCCATATAGAGACTTCTATTCCTTTTATTCAAAAAGAGTGAAGTGTGTAGGTCTTATCAAAGACATGGTTGTTTCCTTAGCTCAAATTCCAGCCAAGAGTATTATGATGGATGTTGTAGTAGCAAATATTCTGGCCAAATTTGGTATGTTTTTGTCTAGATCCTGGGGAGAAAAGCTTGGAGGTGTCTTGAAATTTAATTTTACGTATGTTATCATTCCTATTTTTAATGGGGAGGAAAGGAGGTTATACAGAGAAACCAAATTTCTGAAAACTACCACCAAGAAAGATGCAGGTAATTCCCCCATTTATGGCCAAGAGAAGGAAGATATTTCTTGTTTCATGCTGCATGAAGATGTAGAATTTGCTGAAGATTCAAAGGAGCAGCTCTCTTCAGCCAATATACACAAGGAGCTACATTTAAATAAAATTTGGAAGTGTTATTTCGATGGTGCATTTTCTAAAGAGGGCACTGGAGCTGGATTCATATTTATATCTCCTGAAGGTAACCTTTCACCTTTTTCCTTTAAACTAGAATTTGAATCTACTAATAATGTGGTTGAGTACGAAGCATTGATTTTAAGCCTGCAAACAACCAAACAAATGGGGATTCAGTCTATTTCTGTTTTTGGTAATTCTGAATTGATAATCAGACAGATTATGAATTGGTGTCAAAGTAAACATCCCATATTGAGTTCCTATAGAAATGAGGTGAGGGATCTAGTTGAAAATTATTTTGAAGCCTTTAATCTTCAATTTATTCCAAGAGAAGAGAATAGAATGGAAGATTCATTGGCATTTTTAGCTAGTACATTTAAGCCACCAATTAATCCAAGGTTGAGATATGAAATTGAGTTGAGACATGGGCCTTAAATCCCTGATAATGTAAAGCATTGGGAGGTTTTTGAGGATGATGACCAGAATAATCAATTTTTAACAATGATTTGAATTTTTGAAGATATTCAAATTGATTTAGAAGTTGACGAAAGTGATCAAAGTGACATGTCTATATACCTGATGCAAACAATTGGTGATGAGAAGATAATTCAATTGAAAGATAATGTTTTGCCCAGAATTTTGGTACCTCTTGAGAGATTTTTTGAGGCTAATGATGTGGTAGAGAATCAGAAAAAGGTACCTCAAGATGGAGAAATGGAGGACTGTAATTTAGGAACTCAGCATGAGCCTAAAATAGTCAAGTTGTAATGTTCCAAATTTTATGGAACATTAATTTTTGTTAAGGAGATGAATAAAATGGTTAGGGGACCCATTCTTTTCATGATTAGAGAATAAAAATCCTCTAAGTATGAAAGAGGAACATGTTGGAGCTGGATTTCACACCTCCATGTGTGAAAGGAGGTTTTTGCATAAAGGTTTGGCCAAGGTTGACCAAGTCAAACTGTGTTGGCATGAGTTGGAAAGCACTAAGTGGGACAACATAGGAGGGAAGCTTCTAGAGGAAGGAAACCTTAATTTGAAGTAGGGCCATGGAGGGAAGGCTCACTTGTTTAAAAGAGGAGCAAGGTAGCCATTGAGATTATCTTTTGATCATTTGACATCCAAGTCTTAGAGACTTGTTGCTGCCTCTTGCTGTTTAGCAGAGCTGTAGTGCATTCGGGCATGAGGGAGTCTTGTTTAGGATTTCCTCTCCTTCTTGAGTAGCTCATGAAGGATTGCACTCCATTCCCCATATTTAGGCATTCAGGCTATAGCTTCAGCCATCTACATCAACACAGTTTCTACAGTAGATATTGTGCAGTGTTGCTGGGT